>JAYXIM010014526.1:0-362785 GCA_037575425.1 Anastrepha fraterculus | reverse complement strand
TCGTGGAAAAAAAATTTTTTTTTCATTTTTTTTTTTTGAAAAATATAAATGGATAATGGTTAAAAAAGCTCGAATGCTTAATAAAACATATAAATTGAAACGAAAAATTCATGGATGATCAGGAAAAAAGACAATTGTTTCTCAGTTATTCATTTGCGTTGATTTGAAATTCAAAAACAATCTTCTTTTTTCCTGATTTTCAATTTATATTTTATACTAGCAAACCCGGCCCGCTTCGCTGGGCACACTAAAATAGAATAGATATGGTTTAGAACAGAAAATATATGGTTTTGATATTATTTATTTCTTTATTCTTTATTCAAGCGCTTTGGCATAAACAATATTTTTTGTTTTTCTATTTGTTTTTGAGTAAATATAAAATATAAATTGAAAATCAGGAAAAAAGAAGATTGTTTTTGAATTTCAAATCAACGCAAATGAATAACTGAGAAACAATTGTCTTTTTTCCTGATCATCCATGAATTTTTCGTTTCAATTTATATGTTTTATTAAGCATTCGAGCTTTTTTAACCATTATCCATTTATATTTTTCAAAAAAAAAAAATGAAAAAAAAATTTTTTTTCCACGAACACATAATTTCATTTGAACATTCGAATTTCACATTAAATTCTCAAATTTCGTAAGAAATTATTCACTGTTCCAAAATCCATTCCAAAAAAATTCACAAAGAATTTTTACACTTTGCACTTACGTCTTTTCCTTATGGCGTCCAAATCAGAAAAAATATTGGCACATTGTAACTCACACTGTCAATTTGACAGTTCAGTTCCGCCCCAAGCGTTAAAAAAGTAAACGTCATTATAACTGGTTCAAAAGAACGCTGTACGCGTTGCCGGTGTTCCGAATTACAACCAAACTTTACGAAACCCATTTTCAATACTTACTTAACAATGTGTGTAGCTTTGGTTTAATTCGGTGCAAAGACACAGCGGGTCCACGTTTTGGCATATATTTCGAGACCCTAGTCATCAATAGGTATGAAAATTACCCCGTATTAAAGCACTTATCAACAGCTTTCATTTGATATCCATATTGTACATACACAACCAAAGGTTGCCCGGGTCCACGTTTTGACCTATATCTCGAGACCCCAGTCACGTAGCGGCATGAAAAATACTCTGTACTAAAGCATTCACCAACAGCTTCAATTTGATATCCATATTGTACAAACACACTCTAGGGTCCACGTTTTGGTCTCTATCTCGAGACCCTAGTCACGGAGCGGCATGAAAAATACTCTGAACTAAAGCATTAACTAACAGCTTTCATTTGATACCCATAGTTTACATACACATCCGAAAGTTACCCGGGTCCACGTTTTGACCTATATCTCGAGACCCTATCTACCAATAGGTATCCAAACTATACGGAAACCATCTTCAATACCTACTTAACAATGTGTGTAAGTTTGGTTTACTTCGGTTCGAAGGCACGGCGTGTCCACGTTTTGGCATATATTTCGAGACCCTAGTCATTAATAGGTATCAAAATTACCCCGTATTAAAGCACTTATCAACAGCTTTCATTTGATACCCATATTGTACATACACAACCAAAGGTTGCCCGGGTCCACGTTTTGACCTATATCTCGGGACCCCAGTCACGAAGCGGCATGAAAAATACTCTGTACAAAAGCATTCACCAACAGCTTCAATTTGATATCCATATTGTACAAACACATTCTAGGGTCCACGTTTTGGTCTCTATCTCGAGACCCTAGTCACGGAGCGGCATGGAGAATACTCTGAACTAAAGCATTCACCAACAGCTTCCATTTGATACCCATATTGTACATACACATCGGAAGGTTACCTGGGTCCACGTTTTGACCTATATCTCGAACCCTATCCACCAATAAGGTATCCTATGTTACTTCTATCACCTCCAAAAACATGGGTACAAAGTTTCGTAATAATCGGTTTAGTAGTTTTGGCGTGAAAGCGTAACAAACAAACTTACATTCACATTTATAATATTAGTAGGGATTTACTCAAAAACAAATAGAAAAACAAAAAATATTGTTTATGCCAAAGCGCTTGAATAAAGAATAAAGAAATAAATAATATCAAAACCATATATTTTCTGTTCTAAACCATATCTATTCTATTTTAGTGTGCCCAGCGAAGCGGGCCGGGTTTGCTAGTATTAATATAAATTCACATATTTGTGTTTGCATATGCCATCTTCGTGTGTGCCTGAATCATTTCTCTATGAGGATTATTAATTTGAATACATAATATAAAGAATTGAAGAACTTAAAATAAAACCAATTGCATCATCATCATCCTTACCGAATTTATTAGTGACGGTTGAGTGGTTGTTAATAATACCAGTTGTTTTAAGATTTTTATTAATATACTAGCAAACCCGGCCCGCTTCGCTGGGCACACTAAAATAGAATAGATATGGTTTAGAACAGAAAATATATGGTTTTGATATTATTTATTTCTTTATTCTTTATTCAAGCGCTTTGGCATAAACAATATTTTTTGTTTTTCTATTTGTTTTTGAGTAAATATAAAATATAAATTGAAAATCAGGAAAAAAGAAGATTGTTTTTGAATTTCAAATCAACGCAAATGAATAACTGAGAAACAATTGTCTTTTTTCCTGATCATCCATGAATTTTTCGTTCAGCTGACGTCTGTTTATATGTTTTATTAAGCATTCGAGCTTTTTTAACGATTATCCATTTATATTTTTCAAAAAAAAAAAAAAATGAAAAAAAATTTTTTTTTCCACGAACACATAATTTCATTTGAACATTCGAATTTCACATTAAATTCTCAAATTTCGTAAGAAATTATTCACTGTTCCAAAATCCATTCCAAAAAAATTCACAAAGAATATTTACACTTTGCACTTACGTCTTTTCCTTATGGCGTCCAAATCAGAAAAAAATATTGACACATTGTAACTCACACTGTCAATTTGACAGTTCAGTTCCGCCCCAAGCGTTAAAAAAGTAAACGTCATTATAACTGGTTCAAAAGAACGCTGTACGCGTTGCCGGTGTTCCGAATTACAACCAAACTTTACGAAACCCATTTTCAATACTTACTTAACAATGTGTGTAGCTTTGGTTTAATTCGGTGCAAAGACACAGCGGGTCCACGTTTTGGCATATATTTCGAGACCCTAGTCATCAATAGGTATGAAAATTACCCCGTATTAAAGCACTTATCAACAGCTTTCATTTGATATCCATATTGTACATACACAACCAAAGGTTGCCCGGGTCCACGTTTTGACCTATATCTCGAGACCCCAGTCACGTAGCGGCATGAAAAATACTCTGTACTAAAGCATTCACCAACAGCTTCTATTTGATATCCATATTGTACAAACACACTCTAGGGTCCACGTTTTGGTCTCTATCTCGAGACCCTAGTCACGGAGCGGCATGAAAAATACTCTGAACTAAAGCATTAACTAACAGCTTTCATTTGATACCCATAGTTTACATACACATCCGAAAGTTACCCGGGTTCACGTTTTGACCTATATCTCGAGACCCTATCTACCAATAGGTATCCAAACTATACGGAAACCATCTTCAATACCTACTTAACAATGTGTGTAAGTTTGGTTTAATTCGGTTCGAAGGCACGGCGTGTCCACGTTTTGGCATATATTTCGAGACCCTAGTCATCAATAGGTATCAAAATTACCCCGTATTAAAGCACTTATCAACAGCTTTCATTTGATACCCATATTGTACATACACAACCAAAGGTTGCCCGGGTCCACGTTTTGACCTATATCTCGGGACCCCAGTCACGAAGCGGCATGAAAAATACTCTGTACAAAAGCATTCACCAACAGCTTCAATTTGATATCCATATTGTACAAACACATTCTAGGGTCCACGTTTTGGTCTCTATCTCGAGACCCTAGTCACGGAGCGGCATGAAGAATACTCTGAACTAAAGCATTCACCAACAGCTTCCATTTGATACCCATATTGTACATACACATCCGAAGGTTACCTGGGTCCACGTTTTGACCTATATCTCGAACCCTATCCACCAATAAGGTATCCTATGTTACTTCTATCACCTCCAAAAACATGTGTACAAAGTTTCGTAATAATCGGTTTAGTAGTTTTGGCGTGAAAGCGTAACAAACAAACTTACATTCACATTTATATTATTAGTAGGGATAAAATACATATGTATGTTGCATGCTAATATATGTAAACATGCATACATACAATTTCGCGCAACTTTCAATAAAAATCCAAAAAGAATAAATTTAAGGGGCTATATACCTAGTGGTGGACTAAAAAATCGAAAATTTTTTATGGCATATTCTAAAAGTACATCATTTTAGAAATATAAATTCAAAAAATCATAAAGATCGGAGCACTAGAACGAAAGTTATAGACCGTGGAAGCGCGCAAATTATCCATAAATGAAGTGCACGCAAAACTTTAGACGCGATTATCTCGAAGTCGTGTTTTTTGAAATTTACCGTCGCGGTGATCATTATGTATCAAAAACTATTTGACCGATTTGCATACACTGTTTTCTAATTATTCGAAGTTACAATCTCGTGAATCTGAACGGTTGACTTTTTATAAATATTTGCAAAGTTCGCTGGAATTAATTTTTTTTTAATTTTTCAACCCCTCAAAAATCGTTTTTTTGGTGCAAAGCGGTTTTCATATCGAGTAAAATTTGTTTTGGGTAAATAAACCGTTCAGATTCACTAAAAAACATTTTTCTACAATAATGATTTAATTTTTTTGATTTCACCGCAAGCCTCTTCTAAAAAACGGCGTTTCGGGGAAGGGGCGATATCAACAATAAATAATAACATTTTTTTAAAATAAAAACACCAAAATGTATTCTTCGAGAGTTACCCTTCAGTATGATATATGCCTCATTTGAATAAAAGTTCTAAAACATATTTAAAAAAAAATTATGACAATCGTCCATTTTTTCGAGATCACGAGGTATATAGCCGCTTAATATGTAAACAAGCATACAAATCATATGAACATATCAAATGACCAAATCTATTCTGTACACAAGCAAATGTAAGCTCCCGTTATTTTCACTCTTGTTTTCTACTTATTCGTACCAGAGAACGTTAATGTATAGAGAAGTCTCAATGACAGGAGCGTATGGAATTTCGAGGGGTACTCGTCTCGCGAAGACTTTTTCACCACAGACACATTTTTCACCATTTTTCACTGAATTATGTAAATTTAGCAGCAGTCGATAAGAATTTGTTGGTGATTAGAAGCAAAGAATGTTAGGTAGCTTTTTAATATGACCTATATATTTGAATTTTTCCAAATCATCCAAATTATATACATACTAGCAAACCCGGCCCGCTTCGCTGGGCACACTAAAATAGAATAGATATGGTTTAGAACAGAAAATA
The DNA here is from genome assembly GCA_037575425.1 of Anastrepha fraterculus. Classification (NCBI taxonomy): domain Eukaryota; kingdom Metazoa; phylum Arthropoda; class Insecta; order Diptera; family Tephritidae; genus Anastrepha; species Anastrepha fraterculus. The sequence goes on along the minus strand of JAYXIM010014526.1, from coordinate 357,372 downwards.
TATGGTTTTGATATTATTTATTTCTTTATTCTTTATTCAAGCGCTTTGGCATAAACAATATTTTTTGTTTTTCTATTTGTTTTTGAGTAAATATAAAATATAAATTGAAAATCAGGACAAAAGAAGATTGTTTTTGAATTTCAAATCAACGCAAATGAATAACTGAGAAACAATTGTCTTTTTTCCTGATCATCCATGAATTTTTCGTTTCAATTTATATGTTTTATTAAGCATTCGAGCTTTTTTAACCATTATCCATTTATATTTTTCAAAAAAAAAAAAAAAAAAAAAATTTTTTTTTCCACGAACACATAATTTCATTTGAACATTCGAATTTCACATTAAATTCTCAAATTTCGTAAGAAATTATTCACTGTTCCAAAATCCATTCCAAAAAAATTCACAAAGAATTTTTACACTTTGCACTTACGTCTTTTCCTTATGGCGTCCAAATCAGAAAAAAATATTGACACATTGTAACTCACACTGTCAATTTGACAGTTCAGTTCCGCCCCAAGCGTTAAAAAAGTAAACGTCATTATAACTGGTTCAAAAGAACGCTGTACGCGTTGCCGGTGTTCCGAATTACAACCAAACTTTACGAAACCCATTTTCAATACTTACTTAACAATGTGTGTAGCTTTGGTTTAATTCGGTGCAAAGACACAGCGGGTCCACGTTTTGGCATATATTTCGAGACCCTAGTCATCAATAGGTATGAAAATTACCCCGTATTAAAGCACTTATCAACAGCTTTCATTTGATATCCATATTGTACATACACAACCAAAGGTTGCCCGGGTCCACGTTTTGACCTATATCTCGGGACCCCAGTCACGAAGCGGCATGAAAAATACTCTGTACAAAAGCATTCACCAACAGCTTCAATTTGATATCCATATTGTACAAACACATTCTAGGGTCCACGTTTTGGTCTCTATCTCGAGACCCTAGTCACGGAGCGGCATGAAGAATACTCTGAACTAAAGCATTCACCAACAGCTTCCATTTGATACCCATATTGTACATACACATCCGAAGGTTACCTGGGTCCACGTTTTGACCTATATCTCGAACCCTATCCACCAATAAGGTATCCTATGTTACTTCTATCACCTCCAAAAACATGTGTACAGAGTTTCGTAATAATCGGTTTAGTAGTTTTGGCGTGAAAGCGTAACAAACAAACTTACATTCACATTTATAATATTAGTAGGGATGCGCATATGAATATGCTGTGTGTATGTATGCTCACCAGCCACAGCTCAAAATAAAACGGTAAAACTTCTCAAGAAATCCAGCGCGCATTCATAGGCGCAGCGCACATTCATAGGCCCAGCAATGTACATATACACATCTTTACACACATATATTAATGCATACATATCTACGAAGCAGCGGGCACTCGACTTGACTAAACTTCAAGATTTACCAAATATTGGCAAATAATTCTACGCGAAATATTCCAATATTGACTATTTTCGAATAGTCGAGAAAATTGGCATATGGGGGGCCCGTTTTATGAATGAAAGTACTTTGCTCGTAGAAATATGAGCTCGAATTTATCACTGAATTTTTTGATGATGAGTTTTTGTTGAAACTGTTCGGCGCCGCGACTTTTTGAGGCTGTTCAGCACCATGGCACTAGAATGATGGCCGCTACGCCTGCGCCTCTGAATGCATTTTGTTCTTGTAGTCGCTTCCCTTCTTCTTAATTGGCGCTATAACCGCCTAAGCGATTTTGGCCGAGTTTAACAAAGCGCGCCAGTCGTTTCTTTCTTGTGCTAACCGGCGCCAGTTGGACACACCAAGTGAAGCCAAGTCCTTCTCCACCTGATCTTTCCAACGCAGAGGAGGCCTTCCTCTTCCTCTGCTACCACCACCGCATCGAATACTTTCAGAGCCGGAGCGTGTGTATCCCTTCGGACAACATGACCCAGCCAGCGTAGCCGCTGGATCTTTATTCGCTGCGCTATGTCTATGTCGTCGTAAAGCTCATACAGCTCATCATTCCATACCCTGCGATATTCGCCGCTGCCAACGAGCAAAGGTCCAAAAATCTTACGCAGAACCTTTCTCTCAAACACTCCAAGCGTCGCTTCATCGTATGTTGTCATCGTCCAGGCTTCTGCGCCATATGGGACGGGCATGATGAAAGCCTGGAAAGTGGTAGTTTTGTTCGTCGAGAGAGGAATTTAATGCTCAGTTGCCTACTTAGTCCAAAGTATAACTTGTTGGCAAGAGAGTCTGCGCTGGATTGCAAGGCTTACATTGTTATCGGTGTTAATGCTGGTTTCTAAATACACGAAGTCTTTTACAACCTCAAAATTATAACTGTCTACAGTGACGTGGGTGCCGATACGCGAGTGCGCCGACTGTTTGTTTGAAACCAGGAGGTACTTCGTTTTGTCCTCGTTCCCCACCAGACCCATTCGCTTTGCCTCTTTATCCAGTTTGGAAAAGGCAGAACTAACAGCGCGGTTTTTAAGGCCGATAATGTCAATATCATCGGCATACGCCAGCAATTGTACGCTCTTATAAAATATTGTGCCTGAGCGATTCAGTTCTGCAGCTCGTACGATGCTCTTCAGCATCAGGTTAAAGAAGTCACACGACAGCGAGTAACCCTGTCTGAAACCTCGTTTGGTATCAAACGGCTCGGAGAGGTCCTTCCCAATTCCGATGACACTGCTGGTGTTGAGCAACGTCATCTTACATAGCCGTATTAGTTTTGCGGGGATACCAAATTCAGACATCGCGGCATACAGGTAACTCCTTTCCGTACTGTCGAATGCAGCTTTGAAGTGGACAAAAAGATGGTGTGTGTCGATTCTCCTTTCATGAGCCTTTTCCAAGATTTGGCGTATTGTGAATATTTGGTCGATGGTAGACTTCCCAGGTCTGAAGCCACACTGATAAGGTCCAAACAGTTGGTTGACGGTGAGGTTCAGCCTTTCACACAATACGCTCGCTAGAACCTTATAGGCGATATTTAGAAGACTAATCCCGCGGTAATTGGCACAAATTGCAGGATCGCCCTTCTTATGGATTGGGCAGAGCACACTTAAATTCCAATCGGCAGGCATGCTTTCATCCGACCATATTTTGCATAGGAGCTGATGCATGCACCATACCAGCTCCTCGCCGCCATGTTTGAATAGCTCAGCCGGCAGTCCGTCGGCGCCCGCGGCTTTGTTGTTCTTTAGCCGCGTTATCGCTATTCTCACTTCGTCATGATCGGGTAGCGGAACGACAATTCCGTCGTCAACGATTGGGGTATCGGGATCTTCACATTCTCGGTGACATGCGCAGCTGTCACTGTTTAATAGGTTCGAGAAGTGTTCCCTCCCGGATAATACGTCTCTCTTCCTTTTTCTCTCTTTCCTTTCTTTCTGCGGCAGCATGACATTCCTCGTCGTACCAATTGTTTTTTCGGGCTGGCCGGAATCCGATTTCTTCTTCGGCGGCGGTACGTAGAGAACGAGAAATGTTGCTCCATTGCTCGTGCATGCCGGTTTGTTGGGCAGTGCTCTCTGAGAGCAGGAGTGAGAGTCGAGTGGCGAATCTTCTGACTGTCTGTTGTGATTGCAGCTTTTCGATGTAGAACATTCTTTGCGTAGGTAGATGCGCGTTTTATGCTGCACAGTGGCGGGTGCGCAGTTTGGCTGCAACGAGGTAGTGATCCGAGTCGATGTTGGGTCCTCAGATCGTACGTACATCTAATACACTATAAACGTGTCTTCCATCTATCACAACATGATCTATCTGGTTTCGTGTTTTTCGATCAGGAGACAGGCAGGTGGCTTGGTGAATCTTCTTATGCTGGAGTCTGGTGCTGCAGACTACCATGTTTCGGGCCCCGGCCAAGTCGATCAGCCTCTGTCCGTTACCGGATGTTTCGTTGTGCAGGCTGAATTTTCCGACTGTGGGGCCAAAAATTCCCTCCTTGCCCACCCGGGCGTTGAAGTCGCCAAGCACGATTTTTATGTCGTGGCGGGGGTAGCGCTCATAGGAACGTTCGAAGCGCTCATAGAAGGAATTATTGGTCGCATCGACCTTCTCTCCCGTCGGGGCGTGGGCGCAAATTAGCGATTTGTTAAAAAAACGGGCTTTGATGGGAATTGTTGCGAGACGCTCGTCCACCGGAGTGAACGACAGTACACTGCGACGAAGTCTCTGTCCCCCAACAAATCCAACACCGAAGTTGCGCTCCTTTACATGGCAGCTGTAGTAAACGTCACAAGGTCCTACTCTTTTCTTGCCTCGTCCCGTCCATCGCACCTCTTGGATGGCAGTGATGTCAGCCTTTACTCTCACGAGGACATCAACCAGCCGCGCAGTGGCACCTTCCCCATTAAGGGACCGGACATTCCAGGTGCATGCCCTCAAATCGTAATCCTTATTTCGTTTGCAGTGGTCATCATCAGTAAAGGGAGGTCTCATCCGAGGCTTTTTTAAACTTTTCATTGGGGGGGATTTTTAAGTGGCGGGTCTCAAACCCAACGCACAACAAGCTATCCTGGAATGTTTCGCCTTCTCACGTTAGCTCACTCCCGAACGGATGTTCGGAAGCTACCCAGAGGATACGTGGGCTAATCCCAGCCGTTGTGAGCTGCTTGAACCATATGCAGAAGAATCGTCTTGGCCATTCCCAAGTGAATGGCGATCAGCAACTTTCCCCACTTGCGTGGACTTCTACACATGGAACCATCCTCCTCCTCTTGTAGTCGCGAGGCATAGAGGAATAAAGTGAGTGCCCTGTGTGTGCGGTTGTATGTACATGCATATGTATGTGTATATTAATAAGCTTTGTTTCGCTTGAATTCAATTCACATATTTATATTTGCATATGCCTGGTAATGAAGCGTTTTCTATAAAGAACTTTTCGATTTGATCAATTGAACGACATAGGTTAGGGCATCATCAATGTACTTGTACATAATTCACTGTAATCAGCTCTGTTAAGAAGTTCCCCGCTGCCGAGTTGAGCGAGGTGAAAAAGTCTTCGCGGTCAGACTTCATTTTTGACAATTCACACTTTTCGTAGCTCGTGAGAATTCTCTATACATGAACGTTCTCTGTTCGTACGTTTTAGGAATTGCCTACGGTCGCAATCACTTATGACCGTGATTTCAACGGACATAGACCAAAATGAGCGTGGTGCCGAAATTTCCCTAGATCTAATTTATTTTCCTGATAAAACTGTATTTTGGAAAAAAAATCCTATCGCGAAATTGGCAAACTTGTCGATAAATCATGGTCCAGCGTTCGAAACATCGTTATGCATTATTGCAATACTGGTAAAATAACTTCGGAGAGCAGATCTGGCCGCCCACAAAAATTAACCGAAAGGCAGGAGCGAATTGTCATCGGCTGTCAAATTGTGCGAGACCCTGCAAAATTCATTTGAAATCAATTTTTTTTTTTTTTTTTGTTATTTCCATTATAAATTACGATCTGTTATTATTAACAGGGTGTTAGGGCTTGGAATTAAAATGTCCCTTCCCTTTGAAAGAGAACATTATTGTCTTTGGAGGTATTTAGTTGTAATTTTATTAATACATAGTTTTCTATAATTTTATATTATTATATTTTATTTTGTATTACAGTACGAGTAAGATCTGTGGGTGTTTTGCGCTTTAGTCTTCTTGGTTTAAGTTCCATTTGCGGTATCAGTCTCATCTCATGGTTTTTGTGCTCTAATAGTCGCAAGATGGGCTTACTGCTGCCTCTTTTTACTGCTTCAGTGACAGTGTCTATGCCGAGGTCGCGGTGAATATCGTCATTTTTTATGTACCAATTTGCGTTTGTGATTGTCCTTAGCATCTTAGATTGACTTCTCTGAATGATTTGTAGGTTTGATATTCTGGCAGTCCCCCAAATTTCTAGTCCGTAGGTCCATATCGGTCTGATTATTGATTTGTATATCATTTGTTTATTGAATAAGCTTAGGGTTGATTGTTCCATGTGTAGAAGTCCACGCAAGTGGGGAAAGTTACTGATCGCCATTCACTTGGGAATGGCCAGGACGATTCTTCTGCATATGGTTCAAGCAGCTCACAACGGCCGGGATTAGCCCACGTATCCTCTGGGTAGCTTCCGAACATCCGTTCGGGAGTGAGCTAAAGTGAGAAGGCGAAACATTCCAGGATAGCTTGTTGTGCGTTGGGTTTGGGACCCGCCACTTAAAAATCCCCCCCAATGAAAAGTGTAAAAAAGCCTCGGATGAGACCTCCCTATACTGATGACGACCCCTGCAAACGAACTAAGGACTATGATTTGAGGGCATGCACCTGGAATGTCCGGTCCCTTAATGGGGAAGGTGCCTCTGCCCGGCTGGTTGATGTCCTCGTGAGAGTAAAGGCTGACATCACTGCCATCCAAGAGATGCGTTGGACGGGGCAAGGAAAGAAAGCCATAGGACCTTGCGACGTCTACTACAGCTGCCATGTAAAGGAGCGCAAATTCGGTGTCGGATTTGTTGTGGGAGAGAGACTTCGTCGCCAAGTATTGTCGTTCACTCCGGTGGACGAGCGTCTCGCAACAATCCGCATCAAAGCCCGTTTTTTTAACATATCGCTAATTTGCGCCCACGCCTCGACGGAAGAGAAGGACGATGCGACCAAAGATTCTTTCTATGAGCGCCTGGAACGTTCCTATGAGCGCTGCCCCCGCCACGACATAAAAATCGTGCTTGGCGACTTCAACGCCCGGGTGGGCAAGGAGGGAATTTTTGGTCCCACAGTCGGAAAATTCAGCCTGCACAACGAAACATCCGGTAACGGACAGAGGCTGATCGACTTCGCCGGGGCCCGAAACATGGTAGTCTGGAGCATCAGATTCCAGCATAAGAAGATTCACCAAGCCACCTGGCTGTTTCCTGATCGAAAAACACGAAACCAGATCGATCATGTTGTGATAGATGGAAGACACGTTTATAGTGTATTAGATGTACGTACGATCCGAGGACCCAACATTGACTCGGATCACTACCTTGTTGCAGTCAAACTGCGCACACGCCTCTGTGCAGCAAAAAACGTGCATCTACCTACGCAAAAAATGTTCGACGTCGAAAAGCTGCAATCACAACAGACAGCCAGAAGATTCGCCACTCGACTCTCACTCCTGCTCTCAGAGAGTACTGCCCAACAAACCGGCATCCACGAACAATGGAGCAACATTTCTCGTTCTCTACGTACCGCCGCCGAAGAAGAAAAAACAATTGGTACGACGAGGAATGTCATGCTGCCGCAGAAAGAAAGGATGCCGCCTATAGAGCCACGCTGCGATCGGGCGCAACGCGAGCCATGTGGGATCGCTACCGAGAGCTGAAAAAGGAAGAGAGACGTATTATCCGAAAGAAGAAACGAGAGGCCGAAATACGTGAGTGTGAAGAGCTTGAGATGCTGGCCAACAGGAACAACGCCCGAAAATTCTACCAGAAAGTTCGGCGGCTTACAGAAGGTTTTAAGACCGGGGCGTTTTCCTGTAAGAACAAAGACGCCGAACTGGTCACTGAAGTACAGAGCAATCTTAAATTATGGAGGGAACACTTCTCGAACCTATTAAACAGTGACACCTGCGCATGTCACCGAGAAAGTGAAGATCCCGATACCCCAATCGTTGACGACGGAATTGTCGTTCCGCTACCCGATCATGATGAGGTGAGAATAGCGATAACGCGGCTAAAGAACAACAAAGCCGCGGGCGCCGACGGACTGCCGGCTGAGCTATTCAAACATGGCGGAGAGGAGCTGGTAAGGTGCATGCATCAGCTCCTATGCAAAATATGGTCGGATGAAAGCATGCCTGCCGATTGGAATTTAAGTGTGCTCTACCCAATCCATAAGAAGGGCGATCCTGCAATTTGTGTCAATTACCGCGGGATTAGTCTTCTAAATATCGCCTATAAGGTTCTAGCGAGCGTATTGTGTGAAAGGCTGAAGCCCACCGTCAACCAACTGATTGGACCTTATCAGTGTGGCTTCAGACCTGGAAAGTCTACCATCGACCAAATATTCTCAATACGCCAAATCTTGGAAAAGACCCATGAAAGGAGAATCGACACACACCATCTTTTCGTCGACTTCAAAGCTGCATTCGACAGTACGGAAAGGAGTTACCTGTATGCCGCGATGTCTGAATTTGGTATCCCCGCAAAACTAATAAGGCTATGTAAGATGACGTTGCTCAACACCAGCAGCGCCGTCAGAATTGGGAAGGACCTCTCCGAGCCGTTTGATACCAAACGAGGTTTCAGACAGGGTTACTCGCTGTCGTGTGACTTCTTTAACCTGATGTTGGAGAGGATCGTACGAGCCGCAGAACTTAATCGCTCAGGCACAATTTTTTATAAGAGCGTACAATTGCTGGCGTATGCCGATGATATTGACATCATCGGCCTTAACAACCGCGCTGTTAGTTCTGCCTTCTCCAAACTGGATAAAGAGGCAAAGCGAATGGGTCTGGTGGTGAACGAGGACAAAACGAAGTACCTCCTGTCTTCAAACAAACAGTCGGCGCACTCGCGTATCGGCACCCACGTCACTGTAGACAGTTATAATTTCGAGGTTGTAAAAGACTTCGTTTATTTAGGAACCAGCATTAATACCGATAACAATGCCAGCCTTGAAATCCAACGTAGAATGTCTCTTGCCAACAAGTGCTACTTTGGACTAAGTGGGCAATTGAGTAGTAAAGTCCTCTCTCGACGAACAAAACTAACACTCTACAAGACTCTCATCATGCCCGTCCTAACGTATGGCGCAGAAGCTTGGACGATGACAACATCCGATGAAGCGACGCTTGGAGTGTTCGAGAGAAAGATTCTGCGTAAGATTTTTGGACCTTTGCACGTTGGCAACGGCGAATATCGCAGACGATGGAACGATGGAACGATGAGCTGTATGAGCTTTACGACGACATAGACATAGCGCAGCGAATAAAGATCCAGCGGCTACGTTGGCTGGGTCATGTCGTCCGAATGGATACAAACGCTCCGGCTTTGAAAGTATTCGATGCGGTACCAGCTGGTGGTAGCAGAGGGAGAGGGCGGCCTCCTCTGCGTTGGAAAGATCAGGTGGAGAAGGACTTGGCCTCACTTGGTGTGTCCAACTGGCGCCGGTTAGCACGAGAAAGAAACGACTGGCGCGCTTTGTTAAACTCGGCCAAAATCGCGTAAGCGGTTATAGCGCCAATTAAGAAGAAGAAGAAGATTGTTTTCCTAGTAGCCAGAAGAGTTGTCGGAATTTGTTTTTCATCTCGTTTCTCTTGTTCAGTATGTGTTTTTTCCATGTGAGTTTTGAGTCAATCGTTATGCCTAAGTATTTTGCACTTGAGTGTATTTTTATGTCTTCCCCGTTAATTTGGATTGGATTTCTTGCAGATTTTTTTCTTTTCGTATATTACATGTTGTGTTTTGTCTTTATTGACCTCAATGCCCCATTTTTCAAACCATTGTGTTGTAGCTGATAGCGAATCTTGCAGTGTTTTTGTTGCTGCTTCTTCATTCAGTAATTTTGTTTACTACTCTTTGAATCTGTTGCACAGTTGAATGTTGTTTTCGGAAACCGAACTGGTGTGAGGGGATAGCGTCTTTTTGTTTTAGAATCGGGTCAATTCTGTCAAGCAGTATTTTCTCAAACAGTTTAGAGAGGATGGGCACCAAGCTAATTGGTCTGTACGAGCTAGCAACAGTGGCGTTCTTGTTTGGCTTGGGGATCGCTATAACTTGTTCAACTTTCCATGCTTTTGGGAAGAATTGTAACCTAATTATTCCGTTGAAGAGGTCTCGTATGTATTTTATTATTAGTATTTTTCCATTTATTTGGTCATATCCCGGTGTCTTTTTGTCTTTAAGCTTCTTTATATAATATTTGATTTCTTCTTTTGTCGTGTTTTGTATTGTGTGGTCTGCATTCTCAATTGTGTTCGGCAGCTCAATGTCTTTGTTATCCATGCTGTTTGTAAATATTGTTTTAAAGTGGTCAGCTAATGTTTCAGCCTTTTCTTTGCTTGTTCTAGCCCATGTGTTGGAATTTGTTTTTATTGGAGGCTTGTGTATGGTTGTTTTAGTGAGTTTTTTAGTTGCTTTCCATAGGGAATAGTTGGTAGCTGTAGTTGTTTCGAGGCTGCTAAGGTACTTCTTCAGTTGATTGTCATTATGTTCTTGGAGAATTTTTTTGAGTTCATTTGATGATTTGTTTAGATTAGTTTTATCGGCTGGGTGTTTGAGCGTTGCCAGTCTTTCCTGAGTTTGCGTTTTTGTTTGATTTTGTCTAAAATAAAAGCAGGGATTTTCTATGTTATTAAGGTGTCTAATATTGGTGTCGATTGTGTTACTGTTTTTATTATGTTGTCGTTTAAGTATACGATTGCATTGTCCAGTTCGGAGGAGGATTTCAAAGAGACTCGAGTTTCCATGTTTTCTTTTATGATATCACGAAATATATTCCAGTTCGTCTTATGGTTATATAGCGAGGTGATGGTTTTTCTAACAGGTCTATCCTGTAGCGTTATTATTAATGGTGAGTGGTCTGATGATAAGTCAAGGCATGATTTTATTGCAATGTTTTCATGAGTCAGATTTTTCGTAATACAGAAGTCGATTAAGTCAGGAAGTTTTTCAGTGTCAGTTGGCCAATAGACGGTACTCCTGTGCTTAATATGCTGTTGTTATTTGCCTTAATGGCCTCATGTAAGTGTCTTCCTTTCGTGGGGGTTATCCTAGATCCCCATGTTACGTGCTTAGCATTGTAGTCTCCACCTGCTAGGTACCGATTACCAACTGATTTAAGATAATCAATTTGACCCCCCAAACTGGAATACCCTATATAAGGCTGAATGTCATGGCCGGGTTTCTCGACACAAACCCTTCATTTCAAAGGTAAATAAGAAAAAGAGGCTAGAATTTGCTAAACAGCATTTCAATAAGCCCAACGCTTTTTGGAACACCCCCATATTTAGTGATGAATCCAAATTCAATTTATTTGGGTCAGAATGCGAAAGCAAATAAAGAGCTTCAAGAGAGCAACCTGCACAGTTAAACACGGTGGAGCAAATATGATGGTTTGGGGGTGTTTCGCGGCATGTGATGTCGGAAAGCTCGTGTTCGTAGATGAGATAATGGATAAGCATATGTATCGCGACATTCTTTAAGAAATTTTAAGCCCAAGGTCGAAAAACTGGACCTTAATGGGATAACTTGGCAATTTCAACAAGATCAAGACCTAAAATATTCGTCTTATCTTGCGCGGGAATGGTTGATATACCATTGCAAACAGCTTTGACTCACTGTATGTACGCAAAAATATCAGTGCCAACATTGTGTCGATACAACCACACACAAACACACAGAAACCGATGTAAAAGATCGTTAATGTATGGAGAAATCTCAATGACAGGAACGCATGGAATTTTGGGGGGTATTCGTTTTGCGCGCGTAGTTCACTACAGACATATTTTTCCCCAAAAGTTAACAAACATATACTTAACTAGTCAAATTCAACAGGAGGTGAGTTAAATTCGTTTGTACGAAGGAAGAAAGAATGTTAACGCTGTAGGCTAGCTACAGGCACTTTATCATAGAAAGCAAATATGCTAAGTTCAATAGTGACTTAGAAAGAGCAAATTATCCAAACCTAAGTGAACTTATATACTTAGTTTATTATATCTGTCTAAGGAATCGTCGTAAAACTTTGTTGACTTCCCTTCAACCAAATCAAATCCTTCATAGAGAATTGATTCATTACCAGGCACACAGAAAGATGGCATATGCAAATTGAAATATGTGAATTTATATACATATGCGCATATATATATGCCGTGTGTTTGTATGTGCACTTGTCACAGCAAAAAAATATTACGGTTCCCTAAAACTTATCAAGCAATCCAGGGCACATTCACAGGCATGGAATTGTATGCACAGTAACCTTCAAATATTCTGATTTGAGAGTAAGTTTCTAACCTTGCAGATATATGCATATGTTTTTGTGCATTTTTTATCAATTGATGAACTACATACGGGAAGTAATATACTAATTAACTGTTTACCTTCTATCAGAGAACATAAAATAATTGTTTCGAAATTTTCTTTTAGTATTGAAATGTCCGACACAGAACTTTTTTATAAGCTACTTGTTCTGTTTTCTGCAACTTACTGTATGCTCATGCGCGCCCTTGACACACAGCCGCTGCGGTTGTCGAGCATTTAGAAGAGAAATTTACATACATATATGGATACAAACATATAATATATACGGAGCCGCGACCATTCGACATGACAAAAATTCAAAATATTGCGAAATATTTCTATAGGAAATATTCCAGTATTGACTATTTTCAAATGGTCGAGAAAATTGATATATGGGCGGCTCGTTTTATGAATTAAAGTAGTTTGGTCATAGAAATATGAGCTCGAATTTATTAATGAATTTTTGACGAGTTTTTGCTGTACAGTCCAATAGTTGTTCAGCGCCATGTCAACTATATGTATTCCCTAGGCCTAGAATTTTAGCTTTGGGCGATATATGTACGAATAAAGTGAGTATCGTGTGTGTGCAGATGTACTTTTTGTTTTGTTTTTTTTATCCGAAGGGGGAATCTTTCATAGATACCTTCAGCTTAGACGACATGCACGATTCATAGTGATCGTTAAAGTGCACCGCAAACTGGACTTGCAAAACAGCACACCTACGAACTAAACCTTAACTCCGACGTCTATAGCTTTAGTTTGCCCTGCGGTACCGCCGTTTAATGCAGGGCCAAGATGGCCAGTAGTGCTCTTCATATTTGTTTCTTTCTCTGTCTACCCTTCATTACTTGCTTGTCTTCTTTGTTTACCGAAAAAAACCAAAAAGGTAATGGAAAACAATGGATCTATTACTCCAGGAGGAATCCACACAAGTGGCAATCCACCCGCTTCGGCGGCAGGGTCATGGATTCTGGAGGCCCCAACCATTACCCAAGTCTCTCAGCTCTATGAGCGAGAGCGCATCCTGGAGGAGACGGGGGTTGCTAACGCAATCTCCTCTCCTTCAGAGTCTGAGAAACCTTTCCCTGTTTCGGAGGGCCTGAGTTGTGAGGTCTGTTCGGTGGCTGCACGACCTCCCAAAAAAGCCGGGAGATCGAAGAGCGTGGCAAGGAGGGAGAGAAGAAAGCGGCGGCAAGGATCATGCGGGAGAAATTCTCCTGTGGCTCTGCCGGCCCTTCTGCGTCTGTGTCTTCCAAAAGACCTCGGTCAGCGGAAGTGACACCCACGGAAGCTACCGAATCCTCGGTGGGCACGGGCACTCCCAAGTTGTCTCGCTCTCGGGGTAAGCGGAGAAGGACGGTGGCTGAAAGCAGCACACCTCCCTGCCCTGCGGTTGTCACCATTGGCCGAGCCACGACCCCCCAAGGTACAAGCGCGATCTTGGCGCCAGTCAATCTGGTGGGAAAAGGTTCTGCTTAGCCACGTCCCTATCGGCGCCTCGACAAAATGTCCAGCACAGCTGTCTGCCCGGCGAAATCTTTGTCAATGGAGGATCGAGAGCTGGACCTTCGCCCAAGCACATCCAAGGGTGCGGCCAAGCTATCCTATAGCGAGAAGGCAGCTGGCCCACGACCTGCGGCTGTGATTGGAAAACTGGGGCCTTACCATCAGCTGACGGATGCAGAAATCAAATACTGCAAAAGTCAACTGATGCGTCAGGTTATTGCCTCCGGCTCTGAAGCCAACGCGAAGGTCTATGAGACAAAGGACGGCACCATAAAGGTGACGTGCGCGTCTCTGGCCAACTTCGAGTGGATCAGGACCGTGGTCAATAACGTGCCCCCCATGGGGACTCGCTTCGCAGTCTACAGCGAGGAGAGTGTACCCCTCAGTAAGGCCATCTGCTGGATTCCGGATCCAGACCAGTCTACGGCAGATGTCCTATCCTGTCTACGTGCCCAGAATCCGGGCATCAACACGAGGCTTCTACGAGTCGTCTCGTACACCAAGAGCAAAAACCGGGAAGGAAAGGAAGGGGCTGCTCTTGTGGTGCGAGTGGATGAAGCCAGTGTTGATGTCATGGGCTCACGGTACGGGAACCGTCTGAGTCTCTTCTTTGGGACGGTCAGTTTCCATGTCTTTCCCAAATTATTGACTCGGACGATTCCTGTAGCTACCGTCCCTTGACGGTGACGCAAATTAACTTTCAGCATTCCAAAGCCGCTATTGCACTACTAAGTAGAAGGCTTTCCCAGCTGCACACATTACCCCACATAACAGCAGTGCAAGAGATCTGGGTCTTTAGGGGCCGTCTCTGTGGCTTAAGTGCGCTGAAAGGGGCCACGTTATTATATTACAGGAGTTCGAGTAGACCTAGGACCGGTCTTATAGTATCATCCCATCTCACTGTGACGGGGCTTGAGCAATTCTGTTGCCAAGACCTGGTAGCGGCTGATGTGTCTTACAGAGGTAGACGCGGATGGTCGAAGTTTGTGATTGCATCTGCTTATTTTCCCTACGATGCTCTGGAAGGGCCACCACCCGGGAAGGCCACTAGTCTCGTGGGGCAGCAGCAAGTGCAATGGACGAGGCTCTCGACTATTCGAATTTATCGCGTCCTCTTCCCTAGACATACATAACAAAGGCTCACAGCCAACGTTTGTAACAACTAGAGGGCAGGAGGTGATTGATCTAACCCTATCAAACTCAAAACTTGGGTGATCAATCAAGAACTGGAGAGTCCTTGCCGAAGATTCGTGCTCGGACCACAGGTACATTGAGTTTCAGGGTGGCGAGGAGGCACAAATGCTACTGCCCTCTAGAAACCCAAGAAAAACAGACTGGCAGAAGTTTAGGGAGGCGTTGCGGGACCTTGACGTTACGCCACCAAGACTTCGAAAAGAACAGGCCATTGAGGCGCCTGTTGAGAAACTCAACGCTGCCCTAACCGAATGTTTTGAGTCAGCCTGTCCAATTCGACCTCTCCCTAACCGGACTCCCGTTCCTTGGTGGAATCGAGAGCTCCATATGTTGAGGCGTGCGTCGAGAAAACTTCTAAACCGGGCCCTCAAGACTAACCTTGCAGAGGACTGGGAGCGATACCGTGATGTTCAGAAGAACTAAAAGAGGCTTATTCGGGAATCGAAAAGAGCCTCATATAGGGAATTCTGCAGCGGTATTGAATCTCTGAGTGACACGGCGAAATTGGTTAGGATCCTGAAAACGAACCGAACTGCAAAGCTGGGGTCACTTAGGAAATCTGATGGCTTCTTCACAGAGCGGCAAAGTGAGACACTCAGCTTGCTGATGGAATCTCACTTTCCTGGTAATCAGATAAGCGTCAGCCGGCAACAGCCCATATTAATAGAGGCGGTTGTCGGAGCAGTTACACCTTCTCGGCATGACTGGTTCGTTGCCAGATCTGTGGTGAATGAGGCCGCCATTCGATTTGCCATCAAATCTTTTGGCGGCTACAAGTCGCCCTGGCCAGATGGCAAATATCCTGCCATGCTGAAGGAAGGTGCAGAGTCCGTGGCAGCAGCCCTGAAGAAAATTTTCTCGGCATGCCTTACACTGGCACTGGCTTACATACCACGTTCTTGGAGGATGGTGAGGGTCGCTTTCATCCCAAAGGTTGGAAAAGACGACTACACCAGCCCCAAAAGCTTTGGACCCATCGGTATGACCTCTTTCATGCTGAAAAATCTCGAACGACTGGTGGAACTGCGCATACGTCAGAAGTCGCTGAAGGCTCAACCTCGGTCTCTTTTTCAGCATGCCTATCAGAGTGGAAAATCCTGCGAGTCAGCACTGCAAAACCTTGTTGCTAGGGTAGAGCTGGCCATCGACAGGAGGGACTACGCTATGACCATCTTTTTAGACATAGAGGGGACGTTTGATGATGACACTTTTGACAGTATGTGTAACTCTGCTAGTAGGCACGGCGTAGACCGGGTGCTAGTAAATTAGATTCGTTCGATGCTGGCCCAAATAATCGTTTCGGTGCGAGCAGAGGAAGATCTACTGGTGTCATCTGGGGTTAATAGAGGCTGCCCATAAGGCGGTGTGCTGTCTCCATTGCTCTGGTGCATGGTAATCGATCCTCTACTCACCACCTTAAACGACTCGGGAGTCTACGCAAAAGCATATGCGGAAAATGTTGCTTGTTAGCATCTGCAGGAAAGTGCAGAAAACTCTGGATCGGATTGACACTTGGTGCTGTGCGAATGGGCTATCGGCAAATCCCGCCAAGACTGGTATTGTCCTCTTTACCAGAAGGAGGAAGCTTGATGGAGTCGTTTTGCCAAAGCTGAAAGGAGTCACAATCCAGCTATCCAAGGAAATAAAATATCTTCGAGTAATCCTCGATAGTAAGCTCCTATGGAAATCACACGTTGAAGCAAAAGCATCCAAAGCACTGACAGCTTTCGGGTCTCTCTCCTAGCAAGATCCTATGGATCTACACGGCTATGATAAGACCCATTATCACCTATGCATCAGTGGTCTGGATGAGTAGACTCTCTGTAGTGGGAGTCAGGAGGACTTTATCGAGACTACAACGCACTGTGGCCATCTGTTGCACCTGAGCTTTTCCGACTACTTCAGGCCCGGCACTAGATGCTCCTTTTGGTTTACCACCACTTGATGCTTTCATCCAAGGAGAGGCCTTGAAGGCTATCTGCGGACTGAAACGCAATGGGAACTGGTACGTCCCTTGTTCGGCATTGGAACACAGAGAAGGCATGGACATCGATACAACGATTCTCTCCATGCCCCTTGACTCCATGCCATCAAGAGTCGTACTTCAAAAGAGATACAGTGTAGTGCTGCCAGAGGCTCAGTTGCGGGAAGACTTAGAAAATGAGCCCGGCAAACACTGTTTTCGCATTTTTACGGATGGCTCCAGGACCGAGCTTGGCTCCGGCTCTGGGGTCTACGTGGAATCCAGCGGGACAAAACTGCACTTTGCTCTTGGAATGCATGCATCTGTGTTTCAAGCGGAGGTGTATGCAGTTCAAGAAGCGATGAACTTTGTTGTGGAAAAACGATGGAGAGGCAGATCTATATGTGTCTGCAGCGACAGCCAAGCTGCGCTTATGGCCTTAGACAGCCCTCCAACCACATCAGGGGTAGTCAAGTCCTGTAAATCCAGGCTGAACTGTGTCGGTAGACATAATAGCCTGCTGTTAACATGGGTCCCGGGACACGGGGGTATCGCGGGTAACGAGACCTCTGACTTCTTAGCTAAGATGGGCTCTGAGGCCAACTTCTTTGGCCCAGAGCCCGCTTTGCCACTCCCCTCTGCGGCCATCACAGCCACGGTTAGCAAATGGGTAACTACTACCCACAAGCGAGCTTGGCAGGCTGAGAGAGGCTGCAGATGGACTAAACTGATGTTACCTGTCATGTCCGATCGACTGTCGCAAACCCTTCTGTCATTAAGCAGAGGGGAGTGCAGACGGCTGGTTGGAATGATGACGGGCCACTTTCTGTGGGCACGGCACATGGAAAGGTTAGCCATCTCAGACAGTCTACTCTGCCCAGCTTGTGAAGAGGAGGATGAGATGGCGGACCACTTCCTGTGTGTCTGCCCCGCCTTCGTTCGAATCAGGTTTGAGCTCTTTGGCACTGATGTGTTAAAAAGCGACCATCTTGGCTCCTTAGCACCACAAGATCTACTCAGATTTCTTTGGAGAGCGGGTAGATTTAAAGAAAATTAAAAGGGAATCCAAGTGAAGTACAAGGGACTTGATAAATGTCTGAGTGCTGCACTTGCTAGTTGTGCCGACAAAAAAAAAAAAAAAATAGCCGCCTGTTTACGCTTTTGGCATTGTGGTAGACTCTATCCAGTTCAGAGGCCATTATATCTGGTGACATGATACCAGATATGATACATACTGCTTCAAACGACACTGTCCTGAAAGCACAGGCAGCTCGTAGGACACTTAGTCTAAAAACTATTTCCGCCTTATTCGCGTATGTTTTTTGTATCACCCATATGGGCGCTGCATACATGAGTGTAGACTGGGTAACTTTAGCCATGAGAACTTTTCTACTCTGAGTGGGACCACCGATATTGGCCATAATTCTTGACAGTGCCGCCGTCACCATGGCTGCCTTTTCGCATTCTTTTTTAACGTACTTCTTGAAGCTTAGTCGAGCATCGATCATTACACCCAAATATCTTAATGCTGCTTCGGTCGTGACGTTAAACCCATCAATGTTTAGTGTGGTCGTTTCTAACTTTTTTCTACTTGTAACTGCTTCTGTTATTTGTCCTGCTAGCTGGAGTTTAACCGCCGTTAGCCATTGTTTGACCTTTGTTGTTGCCTCGCTGCAGATGCTCTAAATTTGAGGGATTGTTTTGGCGACTATGGTCAACGTAATGTCGTCTGCGTATCCTAGATATTATTTGCACTTCCCTCGGCATTGGAAGTTGCAGTACTCCATCATATAGTACATTTCATATGATCGGGCCCAGTACAGATCCCTACGGTATTCCGCCCGTCACTGCATATCTCTTAAGTCCTTTATATGTATTGTATAGAAGTACCCTTTCCGACAAATAACTGTTTATAACCCGTACTAGGTATGCTGGCGTTTTTTTCTCTTCCAGAGTCTTTATAATATGGAGCCAGTATGCCGAGTTGAAGGCGTTCTTGACATCCAGAGTGGCAACTGCACAGTATTCTTTATCACCACGCATCCACCTGTCACCCTCAATAGCCTTGCTTGCGATGTTTGTCACCTTCATGACGGCGTCGATGGTTGAACGACCTTTTCGGAAACCAAACTGATGTTGGGATAGTTCAGCTGGCACTTTCTCCTGATGATCTCCAGGCGCGGGCAGATTAGTTTCTCCAAGATTTTACCCATAGTATCTATCATGCAGAGTGGCCGATAAGAACTTGGGTCACCCGCTGGCTTATTTGGTTTCTGAAGTAGGACTAGTTGTTGCTTCTTTCATACTTTCGGAAACATGCCATCATTTATACACTTGGTGAAGTATTCTGCAAAAGGCTTTCCGTTGCACCTGATAGCGATCTTCAGCGCTTTGTTCAGGATACCGTCAGGTTCTGGTGCCTTAACATTGCCAAAACTTCCCGTTGCCAAAATCACCTCTGCTTCACTGATTGTGACACTGCGTTCTGCTGCGTGGAACTGGGTCTCATTTGGTTGTATGTCTTGCTTTGGAAAGAGTGTCTGTACAATATTTTCTAAAATAATAGGGCAAGTTGGTGCCTGTCCTCTGCCTCCTTTGACCTTGGCCATAACAGGTTTGTAGTCATCACCCCACGGGTTTTCGTCCACATTCTGGCACAGTTCTTTAAAGCTGGCTGCCTTGCTGCTTTTAATGGCTTTCTTTAATTGTTGCCGCTTCTTTTTATAATTCTCGTGGAGCCTCTCCATTCTGGTGGAGCTCTGCCATCCCATAATTCCTTTGGGAAAGGCGCCTTGCTTTTTTGCATTCGCTTTTTAGGGTGCTGATCTCCTCGTTCCACCAGTATACAGGCTTTCTGGGCGCGCTCTGTCTGATTTACATGATTTACTTGCAGCTCTGCCTGTAGTTCCACATCATTGGTGCTAGTCAGGTTCTCTTCTAGCATAATTTGGAACAGTTCTTCGTCAAGCGTCTTCACCTTCCAGCCCTTATTCGGTATTTTCTGTACGGCTTCTTTTCAAAAGTCTACCTTAATGGCAAGGTGGTCACTGCCTGTGTAAAAATCACACACTGGCCAACTTGCTGATCCTACTAGAGCCCTGCTGGCGTAAGTGATATCGATTATAGATGCGCGACCATTCCCTTCGAAGGTGTTTTACCCCCAGTGTTTAGCAGAACCGCATCAAGCAGTGAGAATGCCTTGATCAAGGCATCTCCCCTTTTATTGGTGTATCTGATAACCCATTAAAGGGCCCTCTCATTGAAATCACCTGCAATCACGTTTGGTGTGGTACCACGAGCGTTTTGCCCAAGTTCATCCAGCAGGGTAGCAACTGCATTCAGCGCGTAGCAACTGTAGAAATAAATGCCACATATTTTTACTCGGGTATAATAATCACTGTCGGTGTGCGGTTTGTTCTGCAAGGTATTTCTTCCATAGGCTCATATTGCAGCTTTACTTTTGCTGTCCGAGACCCACGTTCCAACGTTTAGGTTTTTATGCTGGTCGCTGACTAGCACCACATCCACCTTACTTTCGTATACCTTTTGTTTTAGGAGCTCTTGTGCAGCCTCGCAATGGCTTACATTGATTTTCTCAATCCTCATTTGTCCGTTTTAATATACGCCGCTTGATATAGGGGACATTTTTTGCTTCCAATTGCATTCAAACCAACAGCATCCTCTCCCGTTTCTTTTACATGCTTCGCAGAAGGGCTTTTTTCGTATAATTTCGCTTGGTGGCCCTTCTCTCCATATTTGAGAAAGTTCTGGCTTCTGTCGTCTTCGTTTGTCAGAGCATCTCCTCAAGTCCGGCTTTTCTCTTATTCAGCATACCACCCAGCTGATTTTGAGTGTTTGCTTATCAAGCAGTCACCTTTCGTCCAGTGCTGCATACGTCGCTCTAACGCTTTTTATTGCGCTTTCGCTAAATAGGTTAAGCTCGTTAACTTGCGTTCGTATTGCTTCACCTATGTCCTCTTTGGTTGTGATTTCATCTAAATCACGGATCTCCACCAACATTTCGTGAGTTAGGACCTCGATTTGCGGCTGGTCACCTAGCACCTTGCCAATCCTCTTCTGGTATACTCCTGTATTGGTCATCTGCTCTTTTTTCAATTGAAGCAGGATTTCGCCTTTGGTGGTCTTTCTTATGCGTGTTACGTTTTCGCCGAGTTCTTCCAGGGCATCATCTTTCTTAACCACCCTGAGAATGTCACTGTACGTCATTGTTCCAGCACGCGCAATGACAATGGCATCCCGCCTCGGGGGTGGCGTATTTGCCACTTTTTTCTTGGCTGGTTTGCGCTTGACACTCATCCAGCCATTTTCCATATCCCCGTTTGTCTTCTTGGCATTAATCTCTCCTTTGCCTTTCTTGCCCGCACTTGTTGCCACTTTGTGCTCTTCCTCGTGAGTGGTTTTGCGTTGCTTCCGTCATTACGCTTCCAAGAAAGTTTCTCTTGGCTTCTTTGATTTTCACTTCTTCCTGAGCGCTCGAGTGTAGTTTAGTGATAGTTTCGAGCAGTTCCCTTATGTGGTTGTTGATCGAGCGTTGCGGTAAACGCATTACTTCTGATAACTTCCCGATCGACTCACCAAAAAGCGTTAAGGTGTCACTTCCCGAGTGTCCTGCATTCTCATTGGTTTGTTGCAATGCAGGTGGCGACGATTTTCCTCTTTCAAGCCTTTCAACACTGAGCGTCTTGATAAGACTGCCTCTCAGCTTTGGTTCGAGCTTCAAAGGATCAGTCCACGTGATTATACGGCCTTTGGGGGTATTGTTCTCCTCAGTTAGGTCCACTAGTAGATCACTCGATCCACTTGCACCTGGTGCCTTTTTGATAGCCTCTTCCAGGCTTTCATTATTACTGCCCATAATGGCTCCATATATATTGTTGCTGTTGTTTATTGTTGCTCTCATTTTATTTACCATACTTTGTTTTGTTTGCCAGCGCATCGTGTGTAAGCGGGCGGGCCTAAATAAACAGGCCGCTCATTGTCGGCGATTGCTTATTCGTTTAAACTTATTTCGCAACTAACCAGCTACCACAGGCCTTCCGGCTATACGCAACCTGCCGACCCCCACGATAGCGTAGAGCCCAGCTTAGTCGTCCAAACCCGAGGAGCGAACACTTTCGTATGTGTGCGGTTGTATATACATGCATATGTGTATATTAATAAGCAGTGTTTTGTTGGGAGTTCAAAACACAATCTTATATATAAAAATGGAGACGTTTTTTTGTGTTCGTTAGTCGCCGATTCACGGCTAAGCGCATTCACCGATTTCAATCAAACTTTCACAGATCATTGGTATTGGTCCATAGATGATTTATGTGAAGTTTTAAAGAAATCGGTAAAAGTATGCGTGCGTTGTGTAAGTGTGAAAAATACAATATTTGCGTGTTTGCCTTATACGGACATTACGTATACGGAATGAGAATACACGCAAATGAATAGAATATACACAGACATGGATAACATTGTTTCGATGTTGAGTGACGTATGCGACTGTATTATTGGTAACGCAATAGTTGTCCTCCCTTTTCTTTCCTTTTTATGCATGCGTGACAAGGCATGAAAGCACATTGCTTTTTTTTAAACTGGAATAAACTTAAATTAAATGTTAAATACATATATATAAATGCGCAAATGTAAAAGCTCAGATGGATTTAAAATATACGAAATTATTCAGCGGTTGAATCCATACATTTTTTGAAATCCATCAATATGGATCGACAGTCGCCATAAATGTTCTTTGAAAAAATAAAATGTGTTAATTTGATGGTAACTCGAGTATTAAGGTTTCTATTAGTATAACTTTGTTCATGGGTTTGAGTAATTTGTTTATGGTGAAAGTCTAAAACCAAGAAAAGAAAACGCGAAAGCCGACGAGCAAATTAGTTGTGTGGGATGAATGTACAATGGGACATAAAAAATCAGTAGAAGCATTGGATAGAACTTTGAAAGATTTACGTAATAATCAAGAAATATTTGGTGGCGCTTTAATATTATTGTCTGGTGATTTTCTTCAAACTTTGCCAGTAATTCCCCGTTCAACACCAGCAGATGAATTAAAAGCATGTTTAAAGACATCCCATTTATGGAGGCACGTAAAAACTTTGACTTTGAAAACAAATCTGCGAGTTTATTTGCAAAATTATGCATCGGCTGACGAATTTTCAAGACAACTTCTGAAGATAGGAAATGGACAAATTCCTATTGATGCTGCTACTGGCTTAATCACTTTACCAGATAATTTTTGTAATTTCGCACACACAAACCAAGAATTAGTTTCAAGTGTTTTTCCAAATATTGCGCAAAATTATCAAAATCACAATTGGTTAGCTGAAAGCAAGTACTGGCTGCGAAAAATAAGGATGTTGGTAAATTGAATGCGAATATTTTAAATAATGTGCCTGGTGAGATTGTAACATTTAAATCAATTGATACAGTTATAAATCAAGATGACGCTGTAAATTATCCAACAAAATTTTTAAATTCCTTGGATTTACCTGGACTGCCGGCTCATCGCTTACAATTGAAAGTTGGTGCACCAATTATTTTACTTAGAAATTTAAATCAGCCACGATTGTGTAACGGAACAAGATTAGCGTCAAAAAGGTCATGAAGAATCTTTTTGAAGCAACAATTTTAAAAGGAAAATTCAAAGGTGAAGACGTATTGATTCCGCGTATTCCGCTGACTCCACCAGATTTAGCTTTTGACCTCAAAAGATTACAATTTCCAATACGTCTTGCATTTGCAATGACAATAAACAAAACACAAGGAATTGACTTGGATATTCTTCTCCCACGGACAATTATATGTATCATGTTCACGCGTAGGTAAGCCATCAGTTCTGTTTATTTATACCACAACTCAGGGCAAAACAAAAAATGTAGTTTACGCAAAGGCTTTGTGTTAGTTTGAGTTTAAAATTGACATTAATTTTATATTGTAAAAAAAGAATAAATACACATAGAGTGAATTTAAATCGAGTGTTCATTATTCATTTCTCATTTTGAAATGCCTAGCGAAGCAGGCAGAGGGTCCGCTAGTATATTATATTGTACATAGGCCATGAGTCTAGGTGCCATAGTATATCACATGTATGTATATAAATTCACATATTTAAATTTACACATGCCACATTCCTGTGTGCCTGGTAATGAAGCGTTTTCTATAAAACGCTTTTTGATTTGATTGAAGGGAATTAAAGTTTATATGTTATCTATACTAATATTATAAAGAGGAAAACTTTGTTTGTTTGTTTGTTTGTTTGTTACGAATAGGCTCAAAAACTACTGGACCGATTTTAAAAATTCTTTCACCATTAGAAAACTACATTATCCAAGAGTAACATGGATTACATTTTATTTTGGAAAAAAATAGGGTTCCGTAAGATATTTGGATTTTTTGGACACAAACTGAAAAAAATCTTATATATAAAATAAAGTCAACTTTTTGTGTGTGTTCGCTAACCGGCCGTGTCTGCACCGAATTAAACCAAACTTACACACATTGTTGAGAAGGTATTGAAGATGGTTTCCGTATAGTTTGGATAGCTATTGATGGATAGGGCTCGAAATATAGGTCAAAACGTGGACCCGGGTAACCTTCGGATGTGTATGTACAATATGGGTATCAAATTGAAGCTGTTGGTGAATGCTTTAGTACAGAGTATTTTTCATGCCGCTCCGTGACTGGGGTCTCGAGATATAGGTCAAAACGTGGACCCGGGTAACCTTTGGTTGTGTATGTACAATATAGGTATCAAATGAAAGCTGTTGATAAGTGATTTAATACGGGGTAATTTTCATACCTATTGATGACTAGGGTCTGGAAATATATGCCAAAACGTGGACCCGCCGTGTCTTTGCACCGAATTAAACCAAACTTACACACATTGTTAAGAAGGTATTGAAGATGGTTTCCGTATAGTTTGGATACCTATTGGTAGATAGGGTCTCGAGATATAGGTCAAAACGTGGACCCGGGTAACCTACGGATGTGTATGTACAATATGGGTATCAAATGGAAGCTGTTGGTGAATGCTTTAGTTCAGAGTATTTCCATCCGCTCCATGACTAGGGTCTCGTGATAGAGACCAAAACGTGGACCCTAGAATGTGTTTGTACAATATGGATATCAAATGAAAGCTGTTGATAAGTGCTTTAATACGGTGTAATTTTCATACCTATTGATGACTAGGGTCTCGAAATATATACCAAAACGTGGACCCGCCGTGTCTTTGAACCGAATTAAACCAAACTTACACACATTGTTAAGTGGGTATTGAAGATGATTTCCGTATAGTTTGAATACCTATTGGTAGATAGGGTCTCGAGATATAGGTCAAAACGTGGACCCGGGTAACCTTCGGACGTGTATGTACAATATGGGTATCAAATGGAAGCTGTTGGTGAATGCTTTAGTTCAGAGTATTTTTCATGCCACTCCGTGACTAGGGTCTCGAGATAGAGACCAAAACGTGGAGCCTAGAATGTGTTTGTACAATATGGATATCAAATTGAAGCTGTTGGCGAATGCTTTAGTACAGAGTATTTTTCATGCCGCTCCGTGACTGGGGTCCCGAGATATAGGTCAAAACGTGGACCCGGGTAACCTTTGGTTGTGTATGTACAATATAGGTATCAAATGAAAGCTGTTGATAAGTGCTTTAATACGGGGTAATTTTCATACCTATTGATGACTAGGGTCTCGAAATATATGCCAAAACGTGGACCCGCCGTGTCTTTGAACCGAATTAAACCAAACTTACACACATTGTTAAGTAGGTAATGAAGATGATTTCCGTATAGTTTGAATACCTATTGGTAGATAGGGTCTCGAGATATAGGTCAAAACGTGGACCCGGGTAACCTTCGGACGTGTATGTACAATATGGGTATCAAATGGAAGCTGTTGGTGAATGCTTTAGTTCAGAGTATTTTTCATGCCACTCCGTGACTAGGGTCTCGAGATAGAGACCAAAACGTGGAGCCTAGAATGTGTTTGTACAATATGGATATCAAATTGAAGCTGTTGGCGAATGCTTTAGTACAGAGTATTTTTCATGCCGCTCCGTGACTGGGGTCCCGAGATATAGGTCAAAACGTGGACCCGGGTAACCTTTGGTTGTGTATGTACAATATAGGTATCAAATGAAAGCTGTTGATAAGTGCTTTAATACGGGGTAATTTTCATACCTATTGATGACTAGGGTCTCGAAATATATGCCAAAACGTGGACCCGCCGTGTCTTTGAACCGAATTAAACCAAACTTACACACATTGTTAAGTAGGTAATGAAGATGATTTCCGTATAGTTTGAATACCTATTGGTAGATAGGGTCTCGAGATATAGGTCAAAACGTGGACCCGGGTAACCTTCGGACGTGTATGTACAATATGGGTATCAAATGGAAGCTGTTGGTGAATGCTTTAGTTCAGAGTATTTTTCATGCCACTCCGTGACTAGGGTCTCGAGATAGAGACCAAAACGTGGAGCCTAGAATGTGTTTGTACAATATGGATATCAAATTGAAGCTGTTGGTGAATGCTTTAGTACAGAGTATTTTTCATGCCGCTCCGTGACTGGGGTCTCGAGATATGGGTTAAAACGTGGACCCGGGTAACCTTTGGTTGTGTGTGTACAGTATGGGTATCAAATGAAAGCTGTTGATAAGTGCTTTAATACGGGGTAATTTTCATACCTATTGATGACTAGGGTCTCGAAATATATGCCAAAACGTGGACCCGCCGTGTCTTTGAACCGAATTAAACCAAACTTACACACATTGTTAAGTAGGTACTGAAGATGATTTCCGTATAGTTTGAATACCTATTGGTAGATAGGGTCTCGAGATATAGGTCAAAACGTGGACCCGGGTAACCTTCGGACGTGTATGTACAATATGGGTATCAAATGGAAGCTGTTGGTGAATGCTTTAGTTCAGAGTATTTTTCATGCCACTCCGTGACTAGGGTCTCGAGTTAGAGACCAAAACGTGGAGCCTAGAATGTGTTTGTACAATATGGATATCAAATTGAAGCTGTTGGTGAATGCCTTAGTACAGAGTATTTTTCATGCCGCTTCGTGACTGGGGTCTCGAGATATGGGTTAAAACGTGGACCCGGGTAACCTTTGGTTGTGTGTGTACAGTATGGGTATCAAATGAAAGCTGTTGATAAGTGCTTTAATACGGGGTAATTTTCATACCTATTGATGACTAGGGTCTCGAAATATATGCCAAAACGTGGACCCGCTGTGTCTTTGCACCGAATTAAACCAAACTTACGCACATTGTTAAGTAAGTATTGAAAATGGGTTTCGTAAAGTTTGGTTGTAATTCTGAGCACTGGCAACGGGTACAGCGTTCTTTTGAACCAGCCATAATGTCGCTTACTTTTTTAACGCTTAGGGCGGAACTGAACTGTCAAATTGACAGTGTGAGTTACAATGGGTCTATATTTCTTTCTGATTTGGATGCCATAAGGAAAAAACGTAAGTGCAACATGTAAAAATTGTTTGTGAATTTTTTTGGAGTGGATTTTGGAACAGTGAATAATTTCTTACGAAATTTGAGAATTTTATGTGAAATCCGAATGAAATTATGTGTTCGTGAAAAAAAAATTTTTTTCGTTTTTTTTTTTGAAAAATATAAATGGATAATGGTTAAAAAAGCTCCAACGATTGTTTATTCATATGCGTTGATTTGAAATTTAAGAACAATCTTCTTTTTTCCTGATTTTCAATTTATATTTTATATTTACTCAAAAACAAATAGAAAAACAAAAAATATTGTTTATGCCAAAGCGCTTGAATAAAGAATAAAGAAATAAATAATATGAAAATCATATATTTTCTGTTCTAAACCATATCTATTCTATTTTAGTGTGCCCAGCGAAGGGGGCCGGGTTTGCTAGTGTATGTATATACCTGTATGTCAAAACACATATATGTACATAGGCTAGGGCATCAAGTGTGCATACGCCCATACAAGTATGTGCATGCATATGCAAAAGAGAATTGTTTTAGCATGTGTTAGGCAGGGATTCGATCATTTGGGTATCTCCCTAATTATTGCATGAAATATGATAAGGCGATGCTTGTAAGGTAGACCATGCTTGCTGCAGTTTTTTATATACAATATTTTTTCGTCGGCTACCCTCCAATTTGGTTCCATTCTATATAAAAATGACCTCTGTGAAATTTGGTGCCAATCGGATAGGGGAAAGGTGTGCCCCCAAGCCTTTCAATATGCAAAATTTACCCCAAAATGACAAAAAATTTTAATTTCATTAAAAGTGTGTTTTTTATTTTACATGAATATATATACATATATATATTAAATTATACATGTATAAATTGAAGAAGGAAATTATTATCCATACAGTATTTAATATATATATTTCCATATGATGCTTACTTCATTGCAATTTAGTTTAATAACAACATATAAAAAAAACTAAAAAAAAAGAAATAACTCATTGAAGAAAATAAAATAAAAATGAATTAAAAATCTTTATTTTTAGATATAGTTTGTTTATTGCTGTATGGGAACTTCTGTCGATAATCACTTACAACTTGGAGCACGTACTACATTTGTCGCTCGTTTTTTGTATATAACTTATTAAAATCCTCTACTAGTTTAACACCTCTCTCCGCCGTATCATTTGTTACTTTAAGTTTATTAGCTATTTTTAAAGCTTGGACGAAATCTTCATGTTTGTGCCACCGGGCAGGATCTGTGCATAGGAATTCGTCATTTATGTTAAATCTTGCAAAGAATCGTTTTGTTTTGTTGGAGACAAATTGTTCAAGTCCTTGGTTTGATAATTCAGGAACTTGGCTTGTGTCCACGGTTATCCTTTTAATACTTTTTTCACATTCAGTATCAGTTTGACGATTCAACGCCTTTGCCATTTTAATTTTTGATTCTGCCGTCACATTTGGGTCAAAGAAGGCCAAGGCGATGGATTCAGGTGATAAATACCACCAATTTTTGATTTTTTGTAAAGCCACACGAGAGATGTCCGGTATTTATAAATTTTGGAAAGAACACTCCAAAAATGGTGCTTTGGCTGCAGAAGGTGCACAAAACCACGCTTCGATATATATATTGATAAGGAAAATGCAAATATCACAAATTGCATTTTCCTCACGCAGTGATAATTTAAATTCATCGCGAAACATGAATATCTTAAAGCAATAAATAGCCTTAGCTATCACCCTTGCATCATGGATAGCTCCTGGAGCACGGAAGGATACTCCACGAGATGGTATTTCGCCAAGAAAAATAGCAGCCAATTGTAAAAACTCTCGATAATCCTGTCTCGGTTGTTGTTCTTGCAACGTGCTTCGTATAAAATCAAGAACTCGGGAAACATCGACCGGATCCAAATGTTTCCTGATCTTCTTATTCACGATTCCGGTTTTAAAATTATTTACATTTATTTTAGGCCAAGCAGTTTGGAACTTTTTTAAGATTGGTACGGTTGGGGCGGTAGTTTTACCCATCTTCTCCTCGAAAACGGCTTTCAAAATAATTTCGTATATGTGATGGCGGCAAGGCAAATATAAGAGATCTTTTTGTAGAAAGTTTTCAATCAAAACACACGCACCATTAAAAGCGCCCGTATTAGAGGCAATAGTGTCAGAAACCAATGCTTTTACGTAGTCCTGAAGGTCCCATTCCGCAAGGGTTTCGCAAACAGCTGTTGCCTGTTCTTTTCCCCTCCCTGATTACAATGCAGGTACACCAAGAAGTTGATCAGCACCGCAATTTGAAAGAATAACATTAAGTCGGTCTACTGTCTCTTTACCTGTTAGTGATGGCAGTAATTTACTATCCCAATGTATCGTAGCGGCAGGCAATTCCTTATCCTTAAAGATATTTTTGATGTCGGTAGCTTTCTTTTCGCGGAGTTTCTTACGAGAATTGTTAATATACCACCTGTTGATCGCAAAAGTCTCCACATCTTGACCAAGGGCTTCAAGTGTAGCTATAAGAATATGAACTGCAATCCTGTCACTGATCTTGCACTTATCCAAAGCAGCAGCAAGCTTAGGAGATATTATTATTTGTCGTCCTCTTTTTTGTTTTGCTGGTACAGACAAATGTTTTGAGCATTGCGGAATTTCCTCTGAAGCACGCGCTTCTTCTCCGCTGCTTGAACTCGACGTCATCAGTATATCAGATTGAGCTAGAAATAGTATTAACAATATAAGTACGATTTAGTTCGATATACATAAATATTCATGTTAAATAGGTAGCTAGAGAAGATGAAGATAAATATATACTTACTCAATTGAAGAACTTCATTATTGCTTCGTTCTTTTCTCTTCTCCTCCCGTAATTTTCGTTCAGACACTCGAGTCTCTTTCGCACTTAGCTGGTAATCAATTCCATACATAAACCCCGGGCGTCCTTTCATCCGCTGATTGTTTAAGAACTGCTTATCTTCTTCAATATCGAAGAGATCTTCGAGTTTTTCAACGAAATCTTTTTCTTTTTTCTTATGATCCATCGATGGTCTTGCAACATGCTTTTGAGGTTGCCGCCACTGCTGATAGAGACCTTCTAACTTTGGTATACAGTTCTTTAGTTCTTGCGTCGGAATCCCGCACAGCTAGTGAAGCACTGCCTCGTATTGTTAACTAACACACCCGTAAATTGAAAAAAAAACTTGTAACGTTTGTTTTACAGATGGAAGTTTGTTTCATTTGAATAATACCCAAGCAGATAAACTTTTTCTCGTAATAGAGGTCGCGACATTGTACTATCGATTGTCTTCACTTCAAATGTTGTACGCAACTAATGATTTAAAAAAAAAACTTTAATACAAAACTTTTTTAGCCATAAAAATTTGAATTACCGTTGTTATTTCAGAAGCGAAATGCTCGCCTACTTTATTTGATACTAGTACTAGTTTTTGATATTGATATTTTCCAAGACACGATGTGTACGTTAGTCAAAACGCGAACCCAATTTTTTATGCGCGGAAATCTGTTTGAAGAAAAGTATTTTCATTTCGAATTTCAAAATGTGATCAGTTGATAAGTTATCTCACATATTTTAACTTCCGTTTTGTTTTTGTAATTCAGAAATTGAAGAAAACTGCAAAAAATTTTGACAGAGCTGTCAAAAAGCAAGGGTCGAACGACTTGGTAGATTCTGCATTGAATATATTTTTTTTAAGCGTAATAATTTGAATTATCATTGTAATGTGATAAACTAAGTGCTCGGCTACTTTACTTACTACTCGTACTAGTACTTATACTACGAATTTTCGGGTTTTTTGAAACTTTGAAGGCCAGGGGGCACACTTTCCACTTACCAGATTTACTTCAAACTTTTTTTCCACCATTTTTATATATAAAGGAACCAATCTGGGGGGGTAGCACCAATAAAAAAATAATCTTGCAAAATAACTGCCACCCTAATGTAACACTATAAGAATTGAAGATGCAATTGAACTTTTGCACAAACATAACTAACATAATATATGTCTACATATATTGAAATAATAAATTGAACCTCTTTGGTTCGAAGCGAGTTTATTACAGAAATATTTTTCATACATGAAATTTCTTATTAGTCTAACTTAAGTTAGACAAAACGGCAAAAAGTGCAAACTGCAAACAAGTCTAGACGAAATCTGACACTTGTTCAACAAATTGCAAAGCGAACTTTTTGTTAAGCGGTGAATGTGCATGTCAGCATATTCCCACGCTTAGGCTTTGTCTTATAAACCCTAGAACACACACCCAGAAAATACCATGTAAACACACACCCAGGATACGTTTGTACCCGGGACCTTATTTTGCGGTTTTTTAATGCTTATTCAACCGATTTCTAAGATTTTTTTTTTGAAATGTATATTTTAATATATAACAAGTATTTTGTCTTTGTTTCATTCGAATATTCCTACTGGTTCCAGCGATATTGGCAAATAAAGTCAGGACATGCAACAGTGGATTTTTGTTTTTGTTGTTGTCCTGATAAATGCAAAACAAAGTAATATAATTTATAATAATATACTTGTAGAGTAACAACGAATACACATTTTGGTTTTTATTTCATTGAAATATTCTACCTGGTTCAAAAGATATGTGCAAAAAGGTCGCGCAAGGTATGGGTATGTAGGTAGCAAATACACTGGTATAACTGGTTTTTGTATTTTATATGCAGCTGCAAGGGTTGTTTTCACACGAGGTGTTGTTATAAATGCTGCCTGTTGATATTTTCATTATTGTTTTGGTGCTCAAAAGTGTAAGAAGTGAAAATATAAGTGAAAATAAATATAACTGAAACTATAAATAACTGGATACGAAATGACTTCAAGAAGAAACGAAGCAAGTGCAGCATATAGAAGGTAAAAAATGTAAAATAAGCAACAATGTAAACATATACTAATTTTTTTATTATGCAGGCTAACTGAGGAACAGCGAGAATCATATATACAATCTTTATTTGATGAAATTTGTGACGATGACGCTCCCTATGACTTTGACTCAGAAGATGAAGAAGAAATTCAATTCAATGACATTGAAATTGCTGATGACGATGCTGAAGTTTCGCAAAGTGCCGCAGAAGTATTACCTGATTATGCGGACTATGAGGATGATGCGTCTTCTGAAGAAGAAGAAGTAGAAGAAAATAATGAATTACCTGCTAGTGGCGAAAAATTTGTTGCACGTGATGGTACTGAGTGGATGAAAGAACCAAATGTAAGTCGTCAGGTACTCAGACAAAATGTTATAAGAGAACGTTCTGGACCAGCGAGATGCACTGAAATGTTGTCAATAGAACAAACATTCAAATGTTTCATGAACGTTGAAATGGCTGATATAATTATGCGCCACACAAGTAAGTTAGCAAAACAAACTTATAATGCTTACAACAATGGGCATCCAAACACAACTCCTAAGTCATGGACGTCTGTGTCAATAACAGAGCTGTATGCATTTTTTGGCATACTTATTATGACTGGTGCGAACCATAGCAATGGAGAACATGTTCGAGATTTATGGAGCGTCGAAAACTATCCTTTATATCGCGCCCCAATGGGAGTCAACCGTTTCTGTTCGATATTGCGGTTCCTAAGATTTGACGATAAAAACACTCGTGCAACACGCTTACTAACTGATAAATCAGCACCGATCAGTGAGTTGTGGACGATGATGAACAATAATCTTGCTGCACATTACAAGCCCAGCTCATGCTTGACGATTGATGAACAATTATTTCCTTACCGTGGACGCACACGGTTTACGCAGTACATACCGTCAAAACCTGCTAAATATGGTGTCAAGGTTTGGTGGATTTGCGATGCCACAAATGCATATCCACTGCATGGACAAATATATACTGGCCAAGCAGAAACTGGTAGGGAAACGAACCAAGGCGAACGAGTGGTGAAGGATTTGTCTGCCAAATACCAAGGAAGTGGCCGAAACATTACAATGGACAATTTTTTTACGACCTTGCCAGTTGCAGAACTGCTTCTCACCTGGAAACTCACGATCGTTGGAACTTTGCGCAAAAACAAATCATATATTCCTCAAGAAATGAAGCAGAACAAAAACAGGACAATTGGTTCAACGACATTTGGCTTCAAAAATAATGTGACAATGTGCTCTTATGTTCCCAAAAAAAATAAAGCAGTAATTTTGCTTTCGACCATGCATAATGATGCTGAAATAGCTGACAGTGGGAAACCTGAAATAATTGAATATTATAATCGTACCAAAGGTGGTGTTGATCAAATGGACCAAACGATGGCCACTAGCGATGTACTTCAACATGTTGGACATTACAGCTCTTGCAGCCTACATTGTCTACGATTTGAATAACCCTATGTTGCCTTGGAGAACAAACAACAAGCGTAAGCAGATCCTGCGCAGCTTGGCTGAAGCATTGTGTATGCCCATTATTGAAGCCAGAGCCATAAATCGTCAAGTGACGCGAAATTTTTCGACTAAAATTGCTATTGAAGCATGTTTTAACCGACCGCTGGAATCAATGGTGTCAACAGCAGCATCAACATCTGCCACAGCGCGCACGCCAAAACCTGTGTCCGGATCTTGATATTTATGTTACGCACAAGAGGAAAAACGCCGTAGAAAAACCAGAAAGCTGTGCGCCAAATGTAAGAAGCCAATGTGTCTTGAACATTCGGTCACATCAACAAATTGCTCTATTTGCCATGATTTTCCTTAGATATAAGATGCATTTTTATAATTTTTATAATAAAAGTCAATAATATAATGTGTAAAATGAATATTTTTAATTTTTCAAATAAAAAAATAATATAAAAAATGTTTTTTTTTTGATTATTATGAGGATTTTTACTATTGGGGTACAAACGTATCCCGGGTGTGTGTTTACGTATATAATGTGTTTGGAAGGCTGTAGCTCCTGAACCAATGGTCCGATCTGGTTCAAATTTTGAATTTGAACTCAAAACTAAATAATCTTCCGAAGTTAGCGGTATAGAGGTATAGCGGTTCAAAAGTTACAACACTTCAAAGTTGAAGTGGATACATTTGCACCCGGGTGTGTGTTCTAGGGTAAAATATGTATGCTATATTCGCATACGTTACTCCTCCAACCTTAGAGAGGTTCGTGTCCTCACGAATAAGTAGTATAAACTTAAATATTATAAATACGGATTTTTTTTTTGTTTTTATGGTACATTAGTGTTAGCGTTACTATCATTTTCCTTACATTTTTTACATTTTGAACTGTAGAAAAATAAAACAACTAGTAACATGCCTAAAGTAATCGATATTATTAAAACTATTGAGATTTTACCATTTTGGCTCTCAATGTGGTCAACGTGTAACTTTATATCTGTTAACGTTATATTTTCAAATTCAATTTGTTTTATTTCTTTAGCATATGGCATTAGACTTACAAAATCTTTAATTTTTTTAATTTCAATTATAAAATCGTTAATTTGAATCTTACAATTGTCAAAGGTTATAATTTATTGACAGCTATTTCTAACTTAAGATTATTACAGTTTTGAATACAATTCGTTTTGTTCATATTTTTAGTGATAATTATATTTGGAGCGAAATAATAAAGCCCAGACTTGGTATTTTTTGCATATTCGCATTTGGTGTTTATGTTGTTTAATATGTTTCTAATACATTCATTACTTTCGGTTTCCAATTTTTTTAATTATTAATTATGTACACAGTTTGATTAATAAGAATGTATTCCTGGTTAGGGTCTACTTTAATTTCAAAATTTTAACTATTTGGTAACGGAAAAATACGCAGTTTTGGAAATGTTCTTATTTCTTGCGGTACAGACAATGAAAAATATAAAATATGCGCAGTTTTCCAAACTGATGTTCTTATTACCTTGAATTGGTCTGATGTAATTTTACTTGCTATCTCTAAGTCAATAAGTTTAGGGTTAATGATTCTTAACCCAATTGCACGTCCTGTACATGCTCGAGGTAGCTTTTGATAGTGTTAAGAAAGGTATCTGACACTATTTTTTGAGTAAATTGATTCTGTAGTGCATTAGTAGTATTTCTGAGTTGATTAAAGAATTTATGTTCCTCATTTATGTGCTGTATGATTGAATTTAATTCTTCTGTATTTATTTGGTTTTTCTGAATAGTTTCTAACGCCCTTTGCATTGTTGCTCTATCCTCTTCATCAAGTGTTCCGAACAGAAATTTTAAACTGCTGCCTATTGCATTAAAAAGCCCTCTTTTATGCCTAATGTGAAACATTTCTTTTTCTTTTTCAGCTAATTTTGTGTATCTTGTAATTATATTCGTTTGTAATAATTTGTTTCCATCGAATTCATGTTTAAGTTTCTGGTATGCTAGCTCAATTTCGGTCCGGTTTACGGTTAGAATTTTGTTAGTGAAGTTAGTTGATTGATAAAATTTTCCTTGTTCAGTAATTACGTATCCATGCTCGTTTTCAACTTTGCTGGCCTGCATCATTTGATTGGTCGAAATTGGTATTTGCATCTTTAACATCAGAATGAGGCAGATTTTCACCAGACAATGGTGAATTTTCCCGGTTTTGTTACGTGGAAATTTGGTTCCTAGAAATATTGTCAGTATTACTTTTCTTTTTTCGCTTGAATTGAGATTTTTATTTTTTTGAAAGCCTTGTCTGGAATTTCACCACATGGTGATCTTCTCCTACATCTTGTGGCATTACTTTGAATTTTTTGAAAGGATAGGATTATTTCTCCAGTCTTTTCCTGGAATTCTCCGCTGATACAAATCTGGTATCGATTTGGTATTCTTTTCTATTCCTGTTTAAATTCGCAATTCTTCGTTCTTTCTCTGCTTGCACATTCCTTGACGGAAGTTCTTTATTAAAAAAAATGGTATAAGGGGTTTGGCCTGTAACACAGGCCGACAAAATTTAACCAACATTCAGACCCAGAAACCAGACTATATATTTCCGAAGGTTTATGATGCGCTGAATCCAAATCTGGCCTCAGAATTGCTCTATCAGCTCTGGTTTTCGAGATATCCTAACCTAAAAGTGCAAAAAACCCCATTTTTGCCCATATTTGAGGTTATGTAGCCTTGCAGATGTTTTCTTTCACCAAAATTAAAGGATGGCTTCTTTAAATACAATCCTTCTTTTTTCAAATGGCGTTTTGTTTGCTCAAATATCATTTTTTTCGCAGAGATATCGCATAACCTCAAATATGGGCAAAAATGGGGTTTTTTGCACTTTTAGGTTAGGATATCTCGAAAACCAGAGCTGATAGAGCAATTCTGAGGCCAGATTTGGATTCAGCGCATCATAAACCTTCGGAAATATATAGTCTGGTTTCTGGGTCTGAATGTTGGTTAAATTTTGTCGGCCTAGTTCCATTAAACACGAAAGATACGATTATCGTAAAAACTCAAACTAATAAATTAATTTTAGTTATCAATCCGAATTTTGCATGGACAGAGAAGCAGATATTAGTTTAAATTATTTCGGATACTTTTCCTTGTAGACTAGTGTTATTGAATGATTTATTATATGATTATAAATGAAAATAGTTTGCTCGATTTCATGGTGTTGGAGTTCTTTATCTTCTGAGGTATTAATAATACAAAGTTTTTCGTTAAAGCTTTTGTGCAGCCTTTCAATATCTGCTATTCCTGTTTTCCCTGTGGTAGTTTCGATTTCCATATTTAGACTTCTAAGCCATTCCTGTAGACTAATATTTATTAAAGCACTATCTTGGTCTGTTTTAATTTTCTTTGGAGGACCCATTGAATTAAATGTTTTGAGTAAAGCTCGATTAGCTTCCAACCAATTTAGATGATCGATTTTAACCACCATCGCAAATTTCGAATAAATATCAATACATGTCAGATATGAATTTTTTTCCATTTCCATATATCTATTACGTATTTTTCCCTTGTTGTGTAAGAAGGAGGAGATACTTTAAAAGGCATTTTTCTCCCAGTATGGTCGTTTTTGCACTCATTACAAAGTTGGCACCTGTTTATTATAGTCGATATTTCTGAAACGTAGTTCGGGTAGTAATATTTTTTCCTAAATTCGGTTTGAATTTTGTCAATACCCTGATGCAAGCCTTCCAAATGAATTTCTAAGACAATTTCTTTAAATTTCTCGTAGGAAGTGACATCTTCCAAAATCTTTATGGTTCTCAAAAGTTTATTTGTTTGAGTTTGGTTCACCAAATTTGCGTAGACGTTTTGAAATACTCTAAAGTCCTCAACACATTCGAAGAAAATAGCGGCTGTTGTTCCCGCTAAATTCTCTAAAATAAATGTTTTTGCATAATCTACCGACATTGCAGTATAGAATATAGTGTTACGAGTATTTTTTTTAAATATTGTTTGTAAAACTGTCCTATTTCCCGTTGCAGATTTTTTAAAAATGTACTGCCGCCTAAATGAATTAAGGGGTCTTTCTGAAATTCCTATATAATTTGAGTTATCCTCTTCCGCAGAATGCGCGGTTGCATCATCAGATTCCGCATTATTATTATAACAATTTGCTGATTTTACTCTTGATAAAGCATCGGCAACGTGGTTTTCTTTGCCTGACAGATATTTTATATCAAAATCATATTCGTTGAGTTTGATTTTCCATCGTTGAAGTTTCGAGTTTGGCTCCTTTAAATTGTGTAGCCACTGAAGTGGTCTGTGATCACTATTTATGAGGAACTTCCGGCCATAATTGTAGGGACGAAAATATTTCGTTGACCAAACGATTGCCAGCAGCTCCTTTTCGGTGGTCGAATAATTAGTCTCATGTTCATTGAGAGTACGACTACCGTAACAAATGGGGTGGTCGTCTTGGCTAAGCACGGCTCCAATTGCAAAGTTGGAAGCGTCAGTGGTCAAAACGAATTTCTTATTATAATCAGGATATTTCAGAATAGGGTCATTAGTAATGAGAGTTTTGAGTGTTTCCACTGCTTTGATATATTCATTATCTAAGGGTGTAACTTTTTCACCCTTTTTTAAACACTTAGTCAGTGGTTTGGTTATTTGGGAAAAATTTCTTATAAATTTTCTATAATATCCCGCTAACCCAAGAAATTATTTTATTTCTTTCTCAGTTTTGGGCACTGGGAATTCTTTTATTGCTTTTATTTTATCGGGGTTGGGTTTGATACCACTTGGTGTTATGATATGCCCCAAAAATTCTGTTTCTCGCCTCATGAACTCACATTTGTCTGGTTGTACTTTGAGGTTAGCTTTCCTCAACTTTTGAAAAGAAACTACATGTTCCTGAAGGGACGTTCTAAATATAACTACATCGTCAAGATAAACCATGCAGTATTTTCCTATTAAATCCCCTAAGACTGAATTCATCAATCTTTGAAATGTCGCCGGGGCATTCTTCACCCCAAACGGCATTCGTGTAAACTCGTAATGCCCATCCTGAGAGCGACCCAACTTGTCCAATACTTCATCAATTACAGGGATGGGATATTTATCATCAACTGTGATGTCATTCAACTTCCTATAATCTATAACCACTCTCCATTTCGGCTTACCCGAGGCGTCCGTTTTTTTTGGGACTACCCATAAAGGTGCGGAATACGGAGAATGACTATGCTGTATTATTCCTTGATCTAGCATGTCAGCAATTTGTTTATTAACCTCGACTTTATGAATCTGGGGATACCTATAAGATTTAGTATATACTGGATCCTCATGCTTGGTTATTATTTTATGTTTTATGGCATTTGTTAGTGTTAATTTCATTCCGTCCGAATAAAAAACATCACTATACTTATATAAGAGCTTATCTATTTCTTTCTTTTCTTCTTTATTTAAGTCTTCTGTTCGATATTTGGTTGCTAATTTTTCACCATATAGATTTATTTCACGTTTTCTAGCATTCATATTTTCTTTTTTGTTTCTTGAACCAAAACTCTATAACGCATTACTTAGCTCGATTTCACTTGTATTATAATCAATTTTAGCTTTCAGGATTTTACCGTCATTACCCATTAAGCTATCGAAATTGCTAGAAAAATTATATACGTAGGATTTTAAGCATTCTGTTGTTATTTTAGGTTGATAGATATATTGAGCGGTGCTCAGTATAATATT
The DNA here is from genome assembly GCA_037575425.1 of Anastrepha fraterculus. Classification (NCBI taxonomy): domain Eukaryota; kingdom Metazoa; phylum Arthropoda; class Insecta; order Diptera; family Tephritidae; genus Anastrepha; species Anastrepha fraterculus. Next base: position 318,152 of record JAYXIM010014526.1, on the reverse strand, counting down.
TCCCTTTATTGTTTTAAGATTCATTTGTTCCACTTTCATAACAGGCGTCTTTAAAATATTCTCGTTAATCAAACTAATTGTAGACCCTGTATCCACCAAAAACTTAAGTTTCCTACCGTTTATTGTGAATCTGATAAATAACTCGGATCCGGGGCTAGTACATGAAAATTTTCGCCATCTATTTGCAATGGCTGAGGCGCACCATACTGCCTTATTCTAGATTGGTTTGAATCGTATTCCCTTTGTCTTTTAAATGGCTGCGCAGGCCTTTACTGTGATAAATTCGGATTACCGAATGGCTAGCATGGCTAGGGACGTGAAATAGCGCTTGCTGTTGCTTTTGCGTCTATAAAGTATTGTGTTTTTGTAAGTACAATATTAGGAATATCGACTGGTGAAAGAGAAAGGTACATGGAAGCAAGAAGGGAGCGCTGTGCTCGCGTATATACGCATGAATGTATGAACGTGCAAATTAAAGTTCCAACGCGGGTGAGCGTTAAAAAAAAATATAAAAAAACGCTTGCTTCCAAAGTCAAACTTGAAGTGAGTCTTTTATTCCTACGTTATTTCTTTTATACAAAATTTTAGCTTACTCTATACTTAACAAATAATTGTTTATGTTTACAATAAATCTTTCACTACTGGATGAGCTTATTTCATCATCCTCTAATTTGTGCTTATGCTAGCTTTAAAAAGTACTTGACAAATAATTGTTTATGTTTATAAATTTGTGCTTATGCTAGCTTTAAAAAGTATTGCTTATTGTAATTCTATCCTTAACAAATAATTGTTTATATTTACAGTAAATATTTCACTATTGGATGAGCTTATTTCATCATCCAATTAGTGCTTATGCTATCTTGAAAAAGTATTGCTTATTGTAATTCTATCCTTAACAAATAATTGTTTATGTTTACAGTAAATATTTCACTATTGGATGAGCTTATTTCATCATCCAATTAGTGCTTATGCTAGCTTTAAGAAGTATTGTTTACTCTAACTTTTTGTATATATTTGCCGTTATGCGGCTTACCAGAGTAGGGTATTAACTCCCCTCCTCTAAATCGAAACGTCCCGTCTTCGAATATATATCGGTGATATTCTGAATCGTCAAATCAATATCACTCGTTAACATTTCTTTTATATTTTTACTTCTTAATGCTTTTTTGACATATGTATATTTTCTTTATTAATTTATAAACTGTATAAAAAGACAATGACACTATCAATACTGTGGTAAGTGACCACCAAATCGGTTTTTCCTGAATTTCCTGTTTTATTTTATTTAATACATTCGAATTTTCAAATTTTAAGTATTCATTTGTAGATTCAACATACTCAGTTATTTCAAAGTTATTAATATAATTAATTTTTACATAATTCCAAATTTTTTCATCAATATTTTCATATGTAACATTATCAATTATAGTATAATTCTTAAAAACTATTAAATAAACTCCATCTAATGTGCGTTCATCAATTACATGCGTTCCAGAAACTAATATGGCCCCCTGTTTTATTTCTTCTATTTCTTTATTTTTCTCTTTTAATTTTTTGCATTTGGTTCTTGCTTTATTCAAAATTTTCGACAAACAAGATTTCCTTTCTTCAATTTTACAGTATGTATTTTTTATTTCTTCTTTACATTCTTTTACATTTACATAATCATTTCCACACTTCGCTATTTTATCCTCAATTATCAATTTACCATCTCTCTGCGCTATAGCCCGAACTTCATAAAATTTACAATCATACAATACCTTTGGATACTTTATATATATTACAATTAATTCTTTATTTTGAATTACTTTAAACTGTGAATCATCTATTAAATCTGTAATCGTTATTCGTCCGTGTTCATGTCGTGTTATATTTCTTATCTCATCAATGTGCAGAATAGCTGGATTCCAAATTCCTACCTTTGCCAAGGTTATAGTTTGTATTAAATTCTGTAATTCATTAATGATATAACTATTCCTACGCTTACTCATCATTCTGTAAATATTAAGATTTAATATTATCCTTGTGAATTATTCTGTCGCGTTTCTGAATTATTATTTTATTTCCCCTATCTTCTTTTACTTTTTGTCTCCTATATTTCGGTTTTAATTTATTCCTTTCACCTATAACTTTCTCATATACTGTCTGATATGGAGTATAATTTTTTTCTTTTCGTCTTTTATTATGTACCTTCCACATAACTTCCTGTGCCGATTTTAATTTATCTTTTATATTTTCATGTGGTTTTTTATTGTAAAGCACCTCATACGGTTTTTCTTTAATTGTCGAATGAATAGTTTTATTGTATTGCTGAGCTGCTCTAATGATGGATTCTAAATCACTTATTAAATTAAATTCCTCCTTTAAACATCTTCCTATTTCAATGAGAGTAGAATGCACTCTTTCTACCTGACCATTAGTCACTGAATGTCTTGGATCGCAATAATATATTTCAATATTACATATATTAGCAAATGATCTAAATTGAGCCGATGCAAAACTTGGTTCATTGTCCACTGTAATTCTCTTTACTTCCGGAAATACCTGTAAAGCTTCCAAAATCTTTTCGATTAAATTTGTCTTATCTTCAATATGCTTAACTATCAAGAACTTAGAATAAGAGTCAATCAAAGTTAAAAATTTCAGTTTTTGAGCGTAAAAAATGTCAATATGAACTTGTTCACCTTCTTTCTCTGGAATTGGTGCCCTTCCAATTGGTACCTTTTTGGGTTGTCTATCGTATTTATTCTTATTACATACCTGACAATTTCTAACATATTGCTTGAATTGCGTCACCATTTGGGGCCAATAGTATTGATCCCTGATCTGTACCAAATAATATAATTTCTATGTGCTCTACCATGTGTTTGCTCTATAATATTACCCTGGTTCACACGTAAAAATTTCGTTACCGGAAAAGTATCCATCAATACGGTTTTTATTTCATATGCCACTTCCGGAGTACAAAATATTCCTGTAACCAATTTTGGATTTAATTGTTCAGAAAGAACAGGTATTATATTTTCTGGTTTATCATATTCTATTAAAAATCTAGTGTTACCGAAGATTAAAACTCTTTCTTGGGTAGTAATTTTTGCACCTTGATTTATAAATATTTGCTGTTTAAAATGATTCAATGGCTTGTTAGTTTCCCTAATTGAAATTTCATCACTACTCTCGGCTGAATGCTGTGTATTCGCAAAGGAATCCTCCGATTATAAAATTCCATTATTCGATTCTGTGAAATTATTTAACTGCTGTCTCGATAGTGCATCTGCTACAACATTTGTTGCTCCGGGTTTATAGATTATTCTTGGCGAAAATTCTTCAATAAATGCCCTCCATCCTTTCATTTTAACATTAGGGTTTCTTTCAGATATCGCAAACGATAGCGGTTGGTGGTCCGTATAAATTTCTAAATCTTTTACTGCATAAAGGTAATGTCGCAATGTTTTCAATGCCTAAACAATAGCATAAAGCTCCTTTTCGTTAGTTGCATAATTCTGCTCGGTTGAATTCAAGGTCTTTGACATAAATGTTATGGGTTTTCCTCGTTGTGATAATGAAGCGTCGGTATTTAAAATTAATTTTTCATTAAAATCAGGTTGTGATAATTCAATGCATTGGCATAATACATCCTTTAACAAGCGGCTATACCTTCTTGGTCAAGATCAATCCTTGTCTTTTTTGATACATGCTGCGATAATCCTCCATTATTTCCTTTTAAGTGCTTTGTCAGTGGCTTAGCTATTGTAGCGTAATCTTGAATAAATTTTCTGTAATATCCTGTTAATCCCAAAAAACCCCTTAATTGTCGTAAAGTTTTAGGTATGGGATAATTTTTTATCGCTTCCACTTTTTTTGGGTCTGTTTTAATAACCTTATGAGATACTACGTATCCCAGAAATTCAACTTCTGTTTCTATAAACCTTGATTTTTCAAGAGATATTTTCATATGAGCTTCCCTTAATCTTTCAACTATTTGTTTTAACTGCTGAATATGTTCTGTCAATGTCTTCGAAAATATTATAATATCATCAATATACACTTGGCAAAATTTACCGATATATTCACGTAAAATATCATTCATTGCTCTCTGAAATATACTAGGGGCATTCCTTAGCCCAAATGGCATCCGTAAGTACTCATATTTCCCGTTATTAACTGAGAAAGCCGTTTTTTCAATGCCACCTTCCTGCATTAAAATCTGATGAAATCCTGACTCTAAATCAATTGTTGAAAAATATTTGGATTCCCCCAAATTCGAAAGTATCACCTCAGGATTAGGCATGGGGTATCTATCTGATATTGTTTTTAGGACTTCCATCCTCGTTCATTCCCTTTTTCGGAACAACCCAAACAGGAGAATTATAAGGACTTTTGCTATTCCTTATTATACCCTTTCTTAGTAAATTTCCAATTTCCTCATTAACAAAACTATTTACAGACACAGGATACGGATACTGCTCGACCATATGGGTTTGTCATCCTCAGTTCTAATTTCCGCTTTTATGTCTGTCCTGAAAGGCAAATCCATGTCAATGTTCTTATGTGTTTCCTTTATAATTCTAATAATATCCTCTCTCAACAGAGAAATATTAAAACCTTCACTTTCACCAATATTTTTTTATATTTCTTAGAAAATTTATTCCTCATTTCCAAATTTTCAACTTCAAAATTATTTAACATATTGCTGGAATGATCTTCAGCGGGCGCTTTAGAGGTTTCTTCCTCCAAAGTTAATTCTTTATTTGTTTTATGCTGGTATGACTCATCAGCTGGCGTCATAAGACAATTTTGTCCCATGATAACTTTTGTATTTTCAAAGCATTCCTTCTTTGAATTTTCATTTTTTTCTTTTATATTGCCGGTATTACCTTCGGCGGGCGCTTTAGGACTTCCGTGTCCCAAAGATTTTAATATCGTTCCTGGTTTTCCTATACAACTATCCTCATTGTTACTTAAAAACCGTAATTTTTCTGAATATTCGTTCCCATAATTAATTAACTCCTTTTCCATATCAATCTTAGCTCTAATCTTCTTCAAGAAATTAACTCCTATCAAGAAATCACTTCTAAATTATCTATTTCATAAAATCTTTCCATACATCCCAATAAATGTACGTTATGAAACAAATCAATGACGGTCGAACCATGAATAGTCCTTACCCTCTTCTTAATTGCTAATTCCTGTCCATTGTCATACACTCCCTTTCTAATATAACAACTAGTAGCACCGGTATCTATTAGTATCCTCATTACTTTTCCGGTTTGCAGATCTGTCCGGAATATGTAGGGCAGGTGGAAGTTTGACCTAAAAAATGTTTTTCGCTAATATTATTGATTCTCTGAGCCTTTGCAGGTGGTTGACCACTAAAGTTTGTATTATCATTTCTTTTTATCGGTGGATTAAACCTATTTCCAGAGAAAGCATTACCCTGTTGTGATCTTGCAAACATCCCTCGTTGCACCACAGGAGCATTACAAGATGAAGTATCCATGGGTTCTGGCTTTGGGAAATTTACATTTGTATTCTGTCTTACTTGTGGATATCTCAAATTATTTTGGAACACCATTTTTTGATCACCTCTAAAATTATTTTGATAATTTCCATTAAGATTATTTCCCTGGTTTCGAGCTCTAGAAAAGTGCAATGCAAATTCTGATCGCATTTGATTTGATTGAAGCTCCTGAGCCTTAGCCAAAGCGTTAGGTAAATCGACTGGAGCCAATGTGAACAGTATCTGGTTAAGTGGAGGACGTAAACCGGTAATAAATGTCCTCAAAGCAGTTTCACAATTCTTAATATTAAGTTGGTTTGTTATTTCTGAATTAGTACCATGCGTCATTATGGTCTTATTAATTAGTAAAGTTAATTTACGGTTTACTTCATTACTTCTATTAGGGATTTTGATCCTTGTCTTAAAATACTCATCTCTTGATCAATTACATGAATTGGTCGTCTGTCAGCATATGCAAAGTCCAATCTAGCAAATATGGCCTCTAAATTCAATACAGCCCACACACGGCAAAATGAGGAGTTTAGGAGGTCAAAAACTACAAATTTGAAAAAAATTATTCATTTGCACTTTTTAGGGTTCGTAACCAATACGTTATGAAAAATAATGATAAACAAGAATGAATGGGTACTCGGGAAGCCTGTACCTATTACCCAAAGCACTTTTGTTATGTTGTTTTTGCACGTTGTTGGTGTGTGTGTCGTATTATTTATGTACATTAACTACTACATTTTCTTAATTGTGTTTGAACTTAAAAATGCTTGTAAGTACCTAACTTCTAACCTATACAAACTTACCTACATAACTAAAAAGGAAAAGTGATAGGAGTAAAACAGTTAACAGAAATAAAAAATATTTATTTAGGAAAGGAAAAAAAGTAAGTATATTTCAATACCTATACATGAACAATACTATATAGGTTGGGTCCTTATTTAGGTATATCTATAGTTTATAATGATTAATAATCAGGATGCTTCATCATCATCTTCATGTTCTTGGCCATCATCTTCATTTTCGTCATCATCATCTTTATTGATGACGTTTTCTATTGAAGGATTTTCCAACATTTCTAAAACCTCCTTAGCAAATGGTTTCCTTCTTTTATAGTGGCTCCTCCTCTTCGATGCAATTATAGGATCGGAAGCTATAAGCATCCAGTGCGCAATGTCGGTATTGGTGTCGATCCTGGAGGTCTTTCTAGTATGGAAAAGCCGTACGCTTTTAAATTCCTTTTGGCTGGTCTCCAATACATCTTCGGAGAATAAACCTACAGGTAGTGGCAGCTCCTTAATAATATCTGCTCCATGTATCAGGAGTTTGTGGACAGAAGCACTCATTTTGTACCAGCCATACCTATCAATGCAAAGTTTTGCAGTTTCAATACTGTAATTTTTGAATTTTTCGTGATTTACGTTGAATCCGCATGATAATACGCTTAGGGTGTTGGCGAATCTTTTGATGATTTCCGTATCTATACCTGTTATATTAGACGATTTGGTAGGCTCAGCAAAAAATTTCCTGGCCGTATTTCCGTCATTGGAATTCCCCCCTCCTTGTTTCGGTTGATCCACCACCAATCCCATTTCTTTGTAGAACTTTTCAGTTATCTCGTTTTTTCTTTTTTGAATATTCTCTTTGGCTGCTGTGCCCCTGGCTTGCCATTGCTGCAACTCTATTTTATACGAGATGTGGAGTAGATACTCGTAACACCTTAAGTACGAATGGAGCACAGATATACCAAACTTGAACGGAGCCTTGGAATATTGTTTTCTCAAAAGCAAATCTATGTTGTTTAGCTCATTGGGTGATGCTTTACATATGTTGCAAGCTTGCGTTGATGATGTGTCAGTTAAAACGTTGCAAGTCTTGCCATCCATCATTGTACATACAGGATAATGTTTGAAAGTATATGTTTTGTCGTTAAAAGTTACTTTCGTAACCTTTAACCTCGATATTTGCTCTTCAATTTCGTCGTAATGCAGCTTCACAGATTCTTTTGTCTCTTTCTCAATTTGCAATCGAATAATGCGGCTATATCTTGAGGAGGAAGGACTAGGGTTTTGCCATATAATCTGTTTTCCATTCCTTGTTGTGTTCTCTGACATTTGTAATGGCACAATAGTACACAAAATAATGTTAGTGTCACCATATAATGAGTTGTTTACAAAACATTGTTTGTATATGGAATGACCGCCACTCCCGTCAAGACCCCATTTGTACACCACTTTAATGGGTGCGTTCTCTTCGTGATCGTGGTGTGTAAGAAGTACATCCTGCTGTACATCTGCAAGTCTGAGTACCGTGTGGTCAAGAACATCTTGGACGGGGATTTGGACTTCTGTTTCTGATATTTTTATATTGTCAGGGTAGCACTGTTTCTTTGTCTGCGCTATAACATTGTATGCAGGATATATATTGGCACCCCGAGATTTCGCCCCTCTTTGCATGTGAATGTAATCTTCTTTACCCATATCAGAGTCAATGATGAACGCTAAAGCCTCCTCAGGGGAATAGGGTGTGATACCAGAGGTCTTTGGTGTATCATGAATTTGTTTTATGCGTTTGTATCTGCGTGGGCTGGTGGTCAATGCCAGGTTCACCATTCGTGCAGCTGTTCTTTTCCCAGATTTTGTTAGACTAGCTTCAGCGGCAGCACACATTACCTCTGGAGTTATTTTAGCAACAATTGGTTGAACACGTCTTCTTTTTGTTCGTACAGAGCCCTCTTCGAAAGATTTTGATGGTCTGCCTTTAACACTTTTTATGTTTGAAACGTTGCTCACAGTTTTCACTGCTGGTAACTCCAAGTCGTTTTTTAACCATGCTGAATTGTACTTGGTGAATCTCTCAATCTTCCAATTCGAGTTCTTCCATTTTTTCAAAAGTTTCGAAACAAACACTTTGAGAACACATTTTATTCGTAACGCACTGTCTTCTGATTGTTTATAAATACTATGATTGTCCAATATGTAACTAGTTAATCGTTCCACACACTTAGACGATGATAATTTATAAAAGTTTTCATTTTGTAGCACTAAAATCAGATCCATTTTTCTAACATGTATTTTCGAGTGACTTTGATCACTCCGACTACCTGTAAATAAAAGAGGATAGTGTCACAATGAGTTCGTTTGAGTTCTCAAAATTCACAATAATAACGGCCAACTAACTGTTAACTGCAAATATCGAAGACAGAAAACGGTACTTAGCGGAACTTTTTTTGTAAGTCTAAGTAAACATGAATTATAAAAGGAAATTTAACTAGACATGCAATATAATATTTAAATACTTACGATTACATTATTTTTAATTTTACTGTATTAATAAAATGTACATACCTGTGGATTCCATGTTATTGACTACTGTTGATATTTAAACACGAGGCGAAGGAAACAATGCGTATTGTTCATTCGACGGTAGAAAGCAAATTAAACGTACAATCATTTCGCTTTTCTGCCGGGCCCTCCCACTCCTTTATTGTAAACATATTAAAGGTGAATTATTCGTTTTGTGATGGAACGACTATCAGAGTCGAAAAATATAAACTAATTTAGACTTTATCTTCATGTTGATAAATCGCTTTTTGACCTCCTAAAGTCCTCATTTTGCCGTGTGTGCAGCCCCATGATTAGTCAAAATATCGTTCGCATCTCCTACAATTTTATTTCTTAATATAGTTAGTGCGCCAAAGTATCTTCTGCTACCTTCAATATACAAACTCATAGAATTTTATGCAGCCTCCCTCCAACTAACATATGATTTACCTGAAAACACGGGCAAAGATCGAATTATATCCAAGCTTTCATTACACATTAATGCATCGTCAATAGTCTGAGTCCGATACTCAGTTACCTGAGAAGCTGGGGTCAGAGCCCTAATTTGGTTATTCAATTGACCTATTTCAATACGTAAACTTGCGATGTCAGTAGCTATTAATCTAGCGGTCCTTTTCTAGGTCCTTTCCTCACCTTTTGCACTTATTCTCTTGATAAATCTTTCACTCAATTACACTTTTTCACTATCTTTTTATTTAAATGTGGGCACTTAGACTCTTTGTGATTATTGCCACAGTAACTGCAATAATACAGACGCACGTATTTAGGGGTACTTGAACTATTTCCCATTTACCTTATTTCTACGGGTTTTTTTCCTATTATTATGATAAATTAACTTACATTAATATACTCCTGATTCTGGTGTCGTCCTTTGCTGGTACTTAGATTCTTTGATTGTTGCTTTCTGTTTCTTTCACAGCTATTTCACTGCCGTTTCCTTTCTTACTGCTTTGTAGTCCTGTGAGAATTTTCTACTGCTTTGTGGTCCTGCGAGATTTTTCTACTGCTTTGTGGTCCTGCGAGAATTTTCTTCTGCTTTGTGGTCCTGCGAGATTTTTCTTCTGCTTTGTGGTCCAGCGAGAATTTTCTACTGCTTCAACTTTGTTTTTTAAAAAAAATTTCTCGAAAATTTTTATTTTTTTTCGCCCAATTCATGGGGTACTTTTTTTCAAAATATTTTGTGTAATTTGTTTTTTCGCCCGATTCGTGGGGTACTTATTTTATTATCACCGACCGTATGCCCTCTCGCACGAGGTATTTGCTTACGGTTGATGCTCCTGGCAGGATCGCCAATTAAAGTTCTAACGCGGGTGAGCGTTAAAAAAATAAAATAAAACGCTTGCTTCCAAAGTCAAACTTGAAGTGAGTCTTTTATTCCTACGTTATTTCTTTTATACAAAATTTTTGCTTACTCTATACTTAACAAATAATTGTTTATGTTTACAATAAATCTTTCACTACTGGATGAGCTTATTTCATCATCCTCTAATTTGTGTTTATGCTAGCTTTAAAAAGTACTTGACAAATAATTGTTTATGTTTATAAATTTGTGCTTATGCTATCTTTAAAAAGTATTGCTTATTGTAATTCTATCCTTAACAAATAATTGTTTATGTTTACAGTAAATATTTCACTATTGGATGAGCTTATTTCATCATCCAATTAGTGCTTATGCTAGCTTTAAGAAGTATTGCTTATTGTAATTCTATCCTTAACAAATAATTGTTTATGTTTACAGTAAATATTTCACTATTGGATGAGTCTATTTCATCATCCAATTAGTGCTTATGCTAGCTTTAAGAAGTATTATTTACTCTAACTTTTTGTATATATTTTCCGTTATGCGGCTTACCAGAGTAGGGTATTAACTTGCATGGATGTAGTAACATATGAATACAATTATTTTGTAGGAAGTTTAGAAGGCAAGTAGGTATATATGTATGTATAGGTATATGCTAGGACATAAAGTGGGTATATATGTATACGTACATAGAGCAGAATTGTTTTTGCACTTGTTAGGAAGAAACTCGTTCACTAGTGCGTATGTGTATTTGATTTCTTGTAAGAAAGTGATGTGCTGTGACATGTGTACATACATAAGTCAAGGTTATTGGGCATACATGCATATGTACATATGTATGAAAGGAAGATGATGTTCTTGCGCTTGTGCATTATTGTTTTTCATATACAAATGTACATACATACATATGTAGGGGAGGGGGCCCAGTTGTGACGCGGGTTTTGAAAAAAATTAAAATTTTTTCCTCAGTTCCGCAAATTGAAAAATGAAGAAGTTTAACATTTAACTATTAACCAAACGCAACTTTTCTCCAAAGAAGGACAAAAAAAAGTGGCCCAGTTGTGACGCACCTCAAGAAATTTACTGGAAATGAGAAAATATGAAAGGAATGTCACACCAATTGTTGTGATTTAATGATTTATTTATTTTGAAGGCTTTCAATGGCAAAAATAATGAAAAATACAAAAGAAAATGTCCTTCAATGGCCATAAATGACAACGATTTTTATTCATCATCGTCATCTAAATATTCCTAGTCGTCGTCCACGTCACTTTCGCAGTGTTTGCAAGTGAAATAACTTGCCTGCATGTTGGCGCACTTCAAATGAACTGGACGCTTGCATACGTTGCAATTGATCGAGTTGGCAGTTGGTTTTTTTTTAAACAACAACAAAAATGTAGGAATTCGGCAGTTCTATATGATCGTAGTGCAAAAAAAAGGTGCGTCATAACTGGGCCACCCGCTGAGTCACAACCGGGTCACGATGCTATTTTGTGTATGACAAGCAAGTTTTTTATAGACACCACATAATCACATAAATCCATATAGAATCACAAAATATACGGCAAATACAATATTTTGATGCATTACACTCGCCTTTTCACTGTTAATTTCACAAAATTTTGGTACTTTGAAAAAAATCAAAATAACTTTTTCGCACGATTTTCAACACGATGTTTGGTGCGTGTATACACAATGCGACTACTAACGTTGGTGTCTGCACAAAAACTGCTGAACGTCAAACGAACATGATTGGCAGGGCTCAAACTGTCATTTTCATACCGCATGTCAAAAATATTTAGCTGCGTCACAACTGGGCCTGCGTCACAACTGGGCCCCCTCCCCTATGTAAATGCTGTCGAATACATAAACTATAAATTGACATACAATATAAAATAAGAGTTTTTTTTTTCTGAATGCAAATACCTCCTATTGACATGTACATACATATTATATATGTATATTGTCATATACCATCATTTATGTACATATAGAGTATACGTTCATTTATGTATGTATGCTATGAAAAACTTCATAAATTACTTTCAGAATTTATTAAAACTTATTCGCGTCGCGCGCATACTTATCTACGTAGACATCACAAACCTTTTGTTCACAACGCAGGAGCAGAAATAAACACACTCCGTATTTATCCTCCCTACGTGACTCGCCTTCAATTCTCGGCGCAAAATTTTTTTTTTCGTTTTTAAATTTGTTTTTTTTTAATGTAATCGCAAAAAAATTTGTAATAAATTTTATGTATCCGCTTATCATTTCAAAAGTAACAAAATGGTAAACAAATAAGCAGTCGAAGAAATAAACGCACCCCGTTTTTTTCCTCGCCACATGTTAGACTCGATATCAATTCCCGGCGCAAACTTTTTTTTATTAATTTTTTTTTTTAAATTAGTTTTTTTTTAATGTAATTGAAAAAAAAAATTATTTAATAAATTTTACGTATTCGCTAATTATTTCAAAAATACGAAAATAGTAAAAATTTAATTGGTTTAATGTCGAGGTGAGAAATGTTTTGTGTCTTGAGGTGAAAGATGTGTGGTGTTTTAAATTTTTGTGTGGGCAAAACTCAGTGTGGTGTCTATAAAGTCGATGGTCTAAAATCCCTTACTACAAATCTTTAAAATCTCAATTGTACTAAAAAAAGTTAACAGTAACATTTGCACCTTCTCATTCCATTAACATTCTCTGGTATTAGTGTGTATTATCAGAGAATGTTAACGCAATGAGAAGGTGCAAATGTTACTGTTAACTGTTTTAGTACAATTGAGATTTGAAAGATTTGTAGTAAGGGATTTTAGACCATCGATTTTATAGACACCACACTGATACTGAACGGCATTATCAACGTTCTGCGTTCAGCGGTTGGGTTAGAGTTCGAAACATTATGGCAAGCAGTAGTAAGAAGGCGAAGACATACCATTTCCATTCGGAATGGGAAGAACAGTACTTCTTCACAGAAGTTAAAGGCAAAAGTGTTTGTTTGTTATGTAATACATCTGTGTCAGTTCCTAAAAAAGGAAATATTGAGAGGCATCATAAAACATTCCCATGGCAGCGGGATCTACGTACCGGAATGACTCGGGTTTTTCCCGACCAAGGGCTGCCGCCCCAGTATACTAGCCCTGTCTGGTGAAACACACATCATCCCACCCCTTACGTCACAGGAGCAAACTCTCGCAGCAATCTTGCTCCAAATACTTCTCCTCAGGGCTGGAATCGAATCCAACCCTGGGCCAGAAGTATTCTACTGCTGCGTCTGCCACAAACGGCTTCACCCGAACTCCACCTCGGTTAGGTGTAACAAGGGCAACGGGTGGAGCCACCTTAAGACCTGCTCGGGTCTTATGTCACATAGGGAGTGGTCCACACGGTATGTGGCCCCGTGTTGCTCCCGCCAGCAGGCGTCTGATGCCTCCACGGCTACTACACTCCCTGATAGGCCGGCACTACCAACCGCCACCACCACCCACACCTCCACGGTGAGGAGCCTATCGGAGAAACACAACTCCCCTTCAACCCCTCCCCTTCCTTCCTGCTCCAACCCCAGTGCGGGGACAAAACAGCAGCTCCTGGTCCCCCGTACAGTCTGTTCCGTGTGTCAGGCCGTAATACCTCGGAATCTGGTATCAGTCCAGTGCAATTCTTGCAATAGCTGGTGCCATTTTCGGAGATGTTCCGGCCTGCGCACCACCTGCCTACGTTGCCCCCTGCTGCAGAGCTCTGCACCCACTACCGCCCCCGGAGGCGCGGGCGCCCACCACCATCAGGCCGCAACAACCACAGTGAATTTCGCAGCAGGTTCAACGTCGACAACCCCACGCGTCCCTCACCCCCCGAATCACACAGACCTCACCAGGAAGCTTCAAGCTTCTCCAATTCAACTGTAACGGACTTACGAGTAAGGTCGACGAGATAGTTGACTTCATGAGCCGGCACAGTATTAAAAAAGCTGCGGTCCAAGAAACAAAGTTGCACGCTAGGTCATCTCTGATCACCAGGGATGGCTATAACGTGCACAGACATGATCGCGAGCGAGACAACGGTGGTGGCCTAGCGTTTATAGCCTAATACACTGTACAGTATCGTCTTATCGATGAAGGAATCGACCGCAGGGACAGCAGCTTAGAATGTCAAGGCATAGCTGTCCGGTCAGGCGATTCCGAGCTCGAAATATTTAACGTATATATACCCCCTGTCACCTGCTGTCCGGCAGGATATCACCCTGATATAGGTGCGCTCATCAGAGGTGAAAACCGATTGGTTGTAGGTGACTTCAATGCGCATCACGATCTTTGGCATTCAAGCCTGCCAAATGATCGTAGGGGACAGCAACTGGCAGAGCAGATAGACGATTCGACATTGAGCACAGTGAACGACGACGCCCCTACCAGGGTAGTGGGCAATTGCAGCAGCTCGCCTGACCTAACAATAGCTAGCGCGAGTCTGATAAATACCATTACGTGGCGACCTATGCTATCGCTTACATCAGACCATTTGCCCATTATCGTCTCGATTGAGAGACCTGCCGACTTCGTTTCCGCGAATCATCGGTCCTACTTTAACTTTAAAAAAGCTAATTGGGCCGGCTTCACGGAATTCACCGAGGACACCTTCGCCGCGAACGCGCATTCCGCAAGGTGCTCACTGCTGCTGCGGCTCGCTTCATCCCAGCTGGAAGCTATAAGGACATCCGTCCTCATTTCCCAGCCGAAGCAGCCAGTTTAGCAAACGAGCGTGACCACCTACACCAGGCCGAACCCGGGGATCCCCGCATAAGGGATCTCAATTTGGAGATCCGGCAACTGGTAAACCAGCATAAGCGGACTAAATGGGTTGAGCACCTGAAGACCTGCAACCTCACCTCTGGGGTGAGTAAGCTCTGGTCCACCGTTAGGTCCCTGTCAAAAACCGACGAAGCACAACGACAAGGTGGCTATCACCTTCAACGGTTGTACTTCGTCGGACCCCAAGAGATGCGTGAGCTATTTTAGCCGGCTTTTCATACTGCATCCTCCGGGCGACAGAACCAAACGTCGTGCTAGCAGATGGCTGCACAAACTGACGAACGACAGTGCGCCACTTACTTTCTCCGGTGATGAGGTTCAGGGGGCCATTAACAAGTCGAAATCATCGAAAGCCATTGGCCCTGACGGTTTAAACGCGCGGAGTAGGATACCTCACCAGGGTTTTCAATCTGTCCATGGCCACTCTCATCATCCCTGACAAGTGGAAAGCAGGGAGAGTGGTCCCACTACTGAAACCTGGGAAACTCGCCAACCAAGGGGAGTCTTATCGGCCGATAACTCTCCTTTCCCCAGTAGTGAAGACACTTGAAGCCCTCCTACTCCCACTCTACACGAAGCACCTGGCCCCAGCCCCACATCAGCACGGTTTCCGACGAGTGCACAGCACCACCACTGCACTCACCGCCATAAACGCCCAGATAAATCGCGGGCTTAACCAAAACCGCCCCTGCGAGAGGACTGTCCTAGTAGCGTTGGACTTGAAGAACGCTTTTGATACAGTCAGCCACCCCACGCTACTAGATGGCATTTATCAGTCGACACTCCCGCCAGGGCTGAAGAGGTAGTCCGCGAACTATCTGAGCGAGTGCCGAGTCAGTGATATTTCGAGATCAAACGTCAAAGCAGAGAAAGATTAAGCAAGGTGTACCGCAGGGTGGTGTCCTTTCTCTCTTGCTGTTCAATTTCTACATCTCGAAGCTCCCCCAACCACCAGCGGGAGTTTCCCTGATCTCATACGCTGACGACTGCACGATAATGGCGTCGGGCAATGACATCGATGGCCTGTGTTCCAAAGTGAACAACTACCTCACCGACCTTTCTCGCTTTTTCACTGCGAGGAATATCCAACTCTCCCCCACCAAGTCCACGGCGACCCTCTTTACCACCTGGACAAAGGAGGTCAAGCTGTCCCTTAAGGTAAAAGTCGATGATACACCAATTCCGACGGTAAATAACCCCAAAATTTTGGGTGTTACCTTCGACAGCTTGCTATCCTTCTCTGCGCACGCAACCGCAATTGCCACTAAAGTCCAAAATCGCAACAAGGTCCTCAAATCGCTGGCCGGCAGCACTTGGGCCAAAGACAAAGAACTGTTGCTTTCGACATTTAAGGCAATTAGCCGGCCGGTTCTAAACTATGCTGCGCCTGTCTGGTCGCCTGGAACTAGTGATTCGCAGTGGACAAAGCTACAAACTTGTCAAAATACCGCCATTCGGACAGCGACCAGGTGCCTCCTGATGTCACCCATCCAACACCTACATGACGAGGCACAAATGCTCCCAGTAGTGGAGAATAGCAGTTTCTGCTTGGATGTTACCGTAGGTTTCACCCCTGCAGACACTTTCTTGAGCCTGAGCCGCCTTCCAGGCACGTCAGGAGACATCTCCTAGATTACGCTGACGAAATCCAGGACAAAACTGACCGCAACCTAGTGGACCGACAGTATTTAGACAGTCAATAAACGACATTCACCGGAAGACCGTCACCACCTTCATGAACTCCCGTCCTGTAAATGCCGTAATCGGAGTCCAAACACCACCTATTGCAGATGAAGAGCTCCAGCTTCCCCGTGAAACCCGTGTAACACTGGCACAACTACGTTCTGGATACTGTACAGGTTAAACTCCTACATATCCAGAATCGACCCCGACATACCAAACACGTGTCCGGCATGTGAAGGTACCTCGCACGACACTAACCACCTCTACACATGCCCTCTTAAATCGACTCATCTAACCCCCCTCTCCCTCTGGACCCAACTTGTCGAAACAGCATGTTTCCTGGGCCTACCCCTAGATGAGCGAGACGAAGACGAACGATGATGTGCCTACACTGACAGGGCTACCTATGCTGTTAAAACAACAACAAGTCACCATAAAACTGTACATTCGAACTTTGAGAAGGCATTCCCGTTAAATTCTGCCACCAGAAAAGAAAAACTTAAACATTTAAAAATCCAGTTAATTGGACAAGAGTCAATATTTTTGAAAACAATCGACAAAAATAAGGCTGCAACTGAAGCATCTTATCGTGTTTCCCAGATAATTGCACAAAAGAAAAAACCTTATGAACACGGGGAAATCATAAAACAAGCATTTTTGGAAGCTGCAGATTCTTTATTCGCCAACTTCAGAAATAAAGACGAAATAGTGTCTGCTATAAAATCTATGCAACTTTCTGCTAATACAGTGATGAGGCGAGTAGAAGTAATGAGCAATGATATTATTTTACAGTTAAGAAGTGACTTAGATAACTGTATTTATTTTTCACCGCAACTGGATGAATCAACAGATGTAGTTGACACCTCACAGATGGCCATATTTGTCAGGATGGCTTTTAGTGATTTTACAATTAAAGAAGATCTTTTGAAGTTTATTCCACTCAAAGGACATACTACTGGGCTAGAGCTGTTTTCTCACTTAAGGGGGGCCTCTACTGTAAAACTTAAAAAAAATCGATTTTTTACTTTTTGTTGAAACATACTCAGAAACAACTCCAGAATGTTCCATGAAAATCTTAAAAAGAAATCTTGAATAGTTTTCAAGTTATAAAAGTTTTAGCAAAGCAGGTATAAACTGAGCGCTCGAGCGGTTTACGGTCATATGCGCTTGATATTGCGCTTGTTTAAGCGTGTTTTTCTCGAAACCACGTTTTCAAAATTGCCCACATCACAGCTCCCTGAAAAATTAACATATCAAGCTCAAACTTTGATAGTATATTTTTAACAATATTTACTAGTTTTTAAAGCTATGGTGGTAAAAAATTTATTATTTGTAACCCCTTTTTTAATAACAAAATGACAACAAAAAAATTTCGATTTTTTAAAAAACTTCAAAAATTTTACAAAAAAAATTTTTTTTTGCAAGTAATAGGCTTAACAACTAAAAATAATGATATATAATAAAAAAAAATTGTTTTTTTTCATTTCAGATTTTTTTTAAATGCGCGACAGTGTGGGCAGATTTCAAAAGGCGTTTCGGGGGAGCGGCTGTACAGCTGCCATTTTGAAATGAAAATAAATTTAAAAAATTTTTTTGTACACTCAAGACCTGTGTTTATGTAACCCTAAACTTTTATTTACTAATTAAATTAATACAAGTATGAAAACAAAATCCATGAAAATTTGATTTTTACAGTAGAATCCCCCCTTAAAAAATCTCATCTCTTCTGAGAAAATTCCAATTTCAAAAATGGTAGGCCTGACAACTGACGGTGCTCCAGCTAGGGTGGGTTGTGATAAGGGGCTCGTGGCGCTATGTCATAAGGATGAAAGTTTTCCACAATTCCTTAGTTACCACTGTATTATACACCAGCAAGCATTATGTGGAAATTTTCTAAACTTGAACAACGTTTTGAAATTGGTGGTGAAAATTGTGAACAAGATTAGAGCTCAAGCGTTACAAAGAAGATTATTTAGAACCTTGGTTGATGAAATTGACTGTCAATACGGAGAGCTACTTCTTCACTCTGAAGTGCGATGGTTAAGCAGAGGACGAGTGCTCAAACGTTTCAATGATGTCCTGATTGCTATACTCCAATTTTTCAAAGAACGCGATGAACCGATTCCTGAACTGGAAAATTCGACTTGGCTCAGAGATTTTGGTTTTCTTGTGGACATTACAGAGAAATTAAATGAGCTTAACTTGCAGCTTCAAGGCAGGGATAAAGAATTAGCGGAAATGATTTCTGATATAAATGCATTTATTACAAAACTTGAATTTCGGGAACAAAACCTAAAAAACCGCGATACTAAGCATTTTCCCATTCTTTCCGAAAAGATATCCAAAAATCTATTAGAGCCCTATGACAGTAAATATCATATGGAAATAGTTTCTAACTTGAAGGAAAACTTCAAAAATCGTTTCAAGGATTTCAGCAAAATTGGTTTAGTGACGCAATTTGTTGTTTCACCCTTCATGGACATTGGTATACCACAGTTTGCAACTTGTGTTATGAACAACTTTGGCGAAGACATTGCTGTGACAGAAATGGAACTGATTACTTTTCAAAGTGACTTGGCTTTAAAATCTTTAGGTTCAAATACAAAATGTATATGGACTTTAGTAAGTAAAGATAAGTATTCAGTTTTATGTCGTGTTGCGTTGAAAGTGAAAGCGTTGTTCAGTTCAACTTGTTTGTGTGAATCTTCTTTTTAACTGTATTCGAATGACTGTATCAAATTATACTGCAAATATTAAAAAAATTATCGATGAGTCAGAATGTCAACCTTCTCATTAAATATGCTCTTTTTATATGCCCATATTTTATTTATATAATAATGTACTATTGCCGTTTTGTTGTTTTTTTAAGTCGCTTGTGATTTGCCATTATGACTGCAAAAAATTTGTAGTTATGTAGATGTAGTTATGCATAAGTATAAGCACTATAAGTCATAAGTTTATTATATATAGAACGTATATTAGTAAAATAAATAAATGTATTGTATGTCGAATATAACTGTGTATTATTTAATTTATGTTGGCTTGTGCAAGTAGCTCGCTGTTTAATTCAAAATCTTGAAAGTAGCTCAACACATTTACCCGATTTACACGAGGAGACATCTGGAAGGGAAACATTTCGTTCGGGGGCGAAGGACGGTCGGGGAAGAGAGAAGGGATTTTGTCTCCCGTACTCGGCGACACGCTTTGCTCTTCTTATTCGTATTTCTTATCTTAAAGCAATTTTTGACAGTTGCTTCATTCGTTTTCTTCTTTTGTGGAAGAAAGTTCTAAGTTATGTGTTGGTTTTCATACAAACGGAAGAAAACAACCATGACAAACATCCGAACGCTGCCTGGGAAATGCACGATTATTTTTGCTAGTAAATTAGGTATAATTTAAAATAGTTATGGGACATGTTTATGTTGATTTCTAATTTTTCCCTGCATTTCTAGATACTCAAGTTAATTTTAAGTTAATTATTTACATATGAAGTATTTTTAATTTAATTTTTTTTATTCAAGTATAAGAATTTATAAATATATTTCAATAAAAAAAACAACAAATTATTTATTATTTAACCAGTTTGCATTTTTCATTCATATATTTAAGAAACTGTTGTCGAACGCTCTCTGCTCTACATGTAAGCGCGTGCTAGAATTCATCCGAACCAGACGATGCTAAAGTATTAAATGTCAAAATGTCGCGGAAACATTTTTGCCCGTGTGTACGCGAATGAAACATCAAAAGAGAATTTCCAGTGTCTCCCTTCCAGATGTCTCCTCGTGTAAATCGGGTCATTGAAAAGGTTGGCGACCAGTGCTCTATATGTACATAAATGATGGTATATGACAATATACATAATATGTATGTACATGTCAATAGGAGGTATTTGCATTCAGAAAATAAAATGGTTTAAGATAAGTCAACACTTATTTTATATTGTATGTCAATTTATAGTTTATGTATTCGACAGCATTTACATACATATGTATGTATGTACATTTGTATATGAAAAACAATAATGCACAAGCGCAAGAACATCATCTTCCTTTCATACATATGTACATATGCATGTATGCCCAATAACCTTGACTTATGTATGTACACATGTCACAGCACATCACTTTCTTACAAGAAATCAAATACACATACGCACTAGTGAATGAGTTTCATCCTATCAAGTGCAAAAACAATTCTGCTCTATGTATATATATATACCCACTTTATGTCCTAGCATATATACATACATATATACCTAGTTGCCTTCTAAACTTCCTACAAAATAATTGTATTCATATGCTGTCGATATTCCTAATATTGTACTTACAAAAACACAATACTTTGATAGACGCAAAAGCAACAGCAAGCGCAACGCGATGGCCGCTTTGCCACCACACATTCTAAAATGTTCTAGAACACAACAAAAACACATACCTCACATGCGCATGTCGCCCAAAGCCAAAAGCTAAGCCTAGCGACTACGAAAACAAAATACATTCGTAGACGCAGTCGCAGCGGCCATGATTCTATCAGCGACGGCGCTGAACAATTTAGAACAAAAACAAAAAGTTCGTTCATAAGTTCGAGCTCATATTTCAATTTCATTCATAAGACAGCCGCACATATGCCAATTTTCGCGACCATTCGAAAATAGTCAATATTGGAATATTTCGCGCGGAATTATTTGCCAATATTTGATAAATCTTGAATTTTTGTCATGTCGAGTGGCCGCGGCTCCGTATGTATGTATGCCTCCTTATAGTATGTATGTAAATATGTCTTCTAACTGTTCGATAGTCGCGAGTTAATGCGACTTAGATTCCTTGAACAATTCCAGCGAATCACACATTTCTGTCCGCAAAGCTGCATATGTACATATATGTACCCTTTGATCAACACACATGTGCCAACGTTTAACCCAGTTCTCCAAACAGCCCCGGTAGGCCGACATGGCCTTCAGCTCCTTCGTCGTATTCTCTTTGATCAGTGCGATGGCGCGTTATCATCACGCAAAATCCAAGAAATGTTTGCTCTCATTTCCGGCCGTTTACAACATACACCATCTCTCAAACGCTACAAAACGGATAAATAATATTCTTTGTTGAGTGTCTGGCCCGATGGAAGGTACTCATGGTGCACTTCGCCTTGGCAATCGAAGAAAACAGTCAACATCACCTTCCCGGTACTTTTTGATCGTAGGGTATACATATCCCATCTTTTCACTGACGAACAAGAAGACGGTCGCAGTTGTTGTTTTTTATATGCATACATTTTGCATTCGTTGAAGGCTTGTATATATGTATTTATATATATTTATATACATATGCGTGTATGCGCGTTTGGCTTTCTGGATGCATCCATGGATAATAGAAGATTTTCTCATCAATATGTGTATGTAAGTAGTTCAGATTTGACTTAAGAGATTAAATATAGGAATGCATATTCATATGATTGCCTTTATGGCTGTTTTACATATAAATCAATTCAAAAGATGTATGGATAATGTTATACAGAAAATAAATTTCTAAATAACAGGTATTATAAAAACCTTAATACACTATTTTAAATCAATTCTAATTAAACCAAATACAAAAAATCAAATAAAAATATCGAACAAAGAAAAAACCCTAGGGGCTTGAACCTGAGTCAAATATGGGACGATGTACTGCATACACGACACGTCTTTCACGATTGCGCTAAACTATAATTACTAATGAACTTTTCTAAATCACTCATTTATTCGATTCACAGTTTTATATGCACATATTCTGCGTTAGTTGAAAGTTTGTATGCGTAATTATATGCATATGTATGTGTGTATGCGCGTTTGGCTTTCTGGACGGATATTAGAATGATATTTTCTCATCAATATAATTTGGATTTGATGAAAGAGATTAAAGACATACATATGTACATATTTTCTGTTTTGATTGATTTATATAAAAATCAGGTCATATCCAGTATGAACTATTTTATACCGAAAATAAATTTCCATTTATGAAATACAAAAAAAACAGTATTTTAAAGAAATTTTTAATAAAATTAAACTCAAAAATTTTACCAAACTTTTCTGGTTTGAATTGTAAAAAAAACATGTGCAGGAAAAAAAATGTGACTTCAGGACTTGAACCTGAATTAAATACGTGCCAAAAAACAAAGCGAATAACCGCCGACTTTAGCTTCTGCACAACAAATTAACTGCCGCGCGGCGTTCTTAATCGCAAATTTATTCGCTTTGCTGTGGGCATGAAATAAGTCGATTTCCTTAGTAGTGTAGCGAAAAATCTTATGAAATTCCTTACTAGTGTGGTAAACGCAGAAAAAATCTGAATTCCTGTCCTGGCATGGTAAGTAAATATAGAAACCCTCCACTTGCGTGGTAAATATCTTCAATCCCCCACTAGTGAGGAAAGTTGAATTTGAAAATTTCTTAGTATGAATCTACAAATTAGTACTCGAAAAAAGCTCATTTTACATTTGCACCTTCCATTGCATTAACATTCTCTGATATTATCTGTGTATACTCTGTAATCAAAGAATGTTAATAGAATGAGAAGGTGCAAATGTTAAAGGAGCTTTTTTCGAGTACTAATTTGTAGATTCATACTAAGGGATTTTCAAATTCAACTTACCGCAGTAGTGGGGGATTGCAGATATTTACCACGCTAGTGGAGGTGCTGTGAGCAAAAGAGATAACTAAACGTGAAACTCTTTTTCTCGTGAAAGCGCTGTTGAAATTCTCCTTTTTATACTATTCGTCAGTAATGCCACAACGGGAGAAATATTGATTGGGTATTTTTAAAACAAAAACTGGGAATTTACAGTTTCCTTATTTTCATTGATGTAGATACACATAAGTATAAAAAGATAAGCACACTCAGTATAAAATACATAAATAGGCAAAAAATTAAAAAAACATACATATTTACATAAAAAACCAATTCTCAGTTTTCAATAGAATTACATGTCTTCAAAATGTATTCAGGAAAGTGTGATTGAATTTGACAGTGGTCTCATAAAAATTATATTATAACCCAAAAAACATATTATATATTGTAATATTTTAAAACAATTAATTATATGTATTACATTTAAATCGCGAAATTTTTCCTTTAATGTAAAAACGAACTGTTTTCGTCAATAATGTTTTGTGCTCTATTTCTGGCAGCACGCCATTCCGACTATTAGTTGTTCCCAGGAATTCGCAATACTAAGAAGTATTGAAGGAATTTCTAAGCGCGCTTTCAAACAAAAAGCGCATCTAGTTATCCATAGTTGTAAAAATTTTCGTCGTGGAAGGCGGTTGTGCTTATTGTGATACGAGTATTATTTAAAATATTGCCGCAGTGAAAAGTGGATTGTGAATAAATAGAGTGTAACTCAGGTATGTATATTAAAATTCTAACCAAATGTGATTTTATCGTGGTTTCATAAGCATTTTGGTAAAATAAGCATTTTTAACATGAACTGTCACTTCAGCAGTATTCTCCGTATATGTATGGAGAATGCTTATGCTGCTACAACAAAAACAACAACAACGTGTGAAGTTGCAGTTTTGTGGCTGCTCTGAAGAAATTGTGATATTTTGTTCAAAATAGTGAAAATTGCGATAAAATAATATTTTCATAAAAAGTAAAAATAATAAATATAATAATATAAAAATAATAATAATAATGAAATAATAATATAAAAATAATAAAAACTTTCTTTTTTTCAGAAGATTATACATTAAATAAAAGCGGCAATTTGTCATCAATAAAAATATAACGTGAGCTTTAAATAAGGTATTGTAAATTGCTAACATAAACTTAAGTAGTTAAATACTAACTAACACAAATTTTCTTTTTTTCAGATCATACACGAAATAAATTTGTCTACAATCAAAATTTAAGTTGCAACAACAAAAGTGCATTGACTGACTTACTGCAAACATTGAAGAAGGTTGGGGTTGAAGGAATACCTTTATCCGCTAAAGCTCTTTTAGTTTTTTCAGTTTTTTTTTAAATAAAAAAATTTTGAATATTTGAAAGATGTAGATAAGGTTTATATAGACGTTGGAATTGATGGTCTGAAAGTATTTAAAAGTTCGAATCGGACATTATGGCCAATTTTAGGTTCTGTTGTAGGTTTTCCTTATAAATTTGAAAATTATTATACACAATAGATGTAACCAAAAAAAATATATTAATAGAAAAACTTTAAATCTTTAAATCTGTAAATATGTAAATGAAAATTCTTAGTTTGTAAACAAGAAATGAAAAAAATATATATTATTAGAATAAATTTAAATATGTAAATATATAATATAAAATTTTAAAATACTTAGTTTGTAAACAATAAATGAATATAATAATATAAATGTAATTTCGTTTTCGTCGTGTAATTTCGAATGAGGAGTTTAGGCCATTTGTGCTGATGAGTTTGTGATGACAACAATGAGGAGTTTAGGCGATTTGAGCTGATGAGTTTGTGATGACAACAATGAGGAGTTTAGGCGATTTGTGCTGATGAGTTTGTGATGACAACAATGAGGAGTTTAGCCCATTTGTGCTGATGAGTTTGTGATGAGAACAATGAGGAGCTTAGAGCAGGGCAGATATATTTTTCAGTTACAAGAAATTCCTATTGGTAAAAGAGAGATAGAATATCATACCGACAAGGGGAAACTATCAGAACTTTCCCACGGCTAGAACAAAAATGTGTAGTTGGATGAGGATAGTGATGATGATAATATGAGTGCCTATATGATAGTCAGCTGTCTTGTAGGGATAAGTCAAGGTTATTGGGCATACATACATATGTACATATGTATGAAAGGAAGATGATGTTCTTGCGCTTGTGCATTATTGTTTTTCATATACAAATGTACATACATACATATGTATTTAAAAGCTGTCGAATACATAAACTATAAATTGGCATACAATATAAAATAAGTGTTGATTTATCTTAAATCGTTCTTTTCTCTGAATGCAAATACCTCCTATTGACATGTACATACATATTATGTATAATGTCATATACCATCATTTATGCACTTTTAGAGTATACGTTAATTTATGAATGTATGTAATGAAAAACTTCATAAATTACTTTCAGAATTTATTAAAACTTATTCGCGTCGCGCGCATACATATCTACGTAGACATCACAAACCTTTTGCTCACAACGCAGGAGCAGAAATAAACGCACTCCGTATTTATCCTCCCCACGTGACTCGCCATCAATTCTCGGCGCAAATTTTTGTTATTGCGTTTTTAAATTTTTGTTTTTAATGTAATCGTAAAAAAATTTGTAATAAATTTTATGTATCCGCTTATCATTTCAAAAGTAACAAAATGGTAAAAAAATAAGCAGTCGAAGAAATAAACACACCGCCTATTTTTCCTCGCCACATGTTAGACTCGATTTCAATTCCCGGCGCAAACTTTTTTTTATAAATTTTTTTTTTAATTAGTTTTTTTTTAATGTAATTGAAAAAAAAATTATGTAATAAATTTTACGTATTCGCTTATTATTTCAAAAATACGAAAATAGTAAAAATTTAATTGGTTTAATGTCGGGGTGAGAAATGTGTTGTGTGTTGAGGTGAAAGATGTGTGGTGTTTCTAATTTTTGTGTGGGCAAAAGTCAGTGAGGTGTCTATAAACTCAGTGTGCTAAATTCCCTTACTACAAATCTTTCAAATCTGAATTGTACTAAAAATTCTTAACAGTAACATTTGCACCTTCTCATTCCATTAACATTCTCTGCTGTAATACCAGAGAATGTTAATGCAATGAGAAGGAGCAAATGTTAAATGAGCTTTTTTCGAGTTCTAATTTATAGATTCATAATAAGGTCATTTCAAATTCAAATTTCCTGAAGAGGTCGGAATTGCAGATATTTACCACGCGAGTGACGCGAGTGGAGGGTTTCTACATTTACTTACCACGCTTGGACAAGAATTCAGATATTTTCTGCGTTTACCAGACTACTGAGGAAGTTCATAAGATTTTTCGGCACACTACTAAGGAAATCGAAGCGAATAAATTTGCGATTAAGAAGGCCGCGCGGCAGTTAGTTTGTGGTGCAGAAGCTAAAGTCGGCGGAATTATTCGTTTTGTTTTTTGGCACGTATATAATTCAGGTTCAAGTCCTGAAGTCATATTTTTTTTCTTGCACATTTTTTTTTTACAATTCAAACCAGGAAAGTTTGGTAAAATTTTTGAGTTTATTTTAATTAAAATTTCTTTAAAATACTGTTTTTTTTTGTATTTTATAAATGGAAATTTCTTTTCGATATAAAATAGTTCATACTGGATATGACCTGACTTTTATATAAATCAATCAAAACAGAAAATATGTACATATATCTATAATCTATTTCATCAAATCCAAATTATATTGATGAGAAAATATCATTCTAATATCCGTCCAGAAAGCCAAACGCGCATACACACAGGCATATTCATAAATTACGCATACAAACTTTCAACTAACGCAGAATATGTGCATATAAAACTGCGAATCGAATAAATGAGTGATTTAGAAAAGATCATTAATAATTGTAGATTAGCGCAATCGTGAAAGACGTGTCGTGTATGCAGTACATCGTCTGATATTTGACTCAGGTTCAAATCCTGTGCACAGTTTTTTGTTCGATATTTTTATTTCATTTTTTATATTTGGTTTAATTGAAATTGATTTAAAATAGTGTATTCAGGTTTTTCTAATACCAGTTATTTAGAAATTTATTTTCTATATAACATTATTCATACTTCATTTGAATTAATTTATATGTACAATAAAACAGCCATAAAGGCAATCATATGAATATGCATTCCTATATTTAATCTCTTAAGTCAAATCTGAACTACTTACATACATACACATATTGATGAGAAAATATTCTAATATCCATGGATGCATCCAGAAAGCCAAACGCGCATACTCACATATGTGTATAAATATATGTACAAACTACCACCATTCTAACAAACCCAGAACACAAGCTTCTGCGCACACTTGACACATGGGATATGTATACCCTATGAGCAAAAAGAACCGGGAAGGTGATGTTGACTGCTTCCTTCGATTGCCAAGGCATAGTCCACCATGAGTACCTTCCATCGGGCCAGACAGTCAATAGAGAATATTATTTATCCGTTTTGAAACCTTAGAGAGATGCTGTGTGCTGCAAACCGCCGGAAATGTGAGCAAACAATTCTCAGATTTTGCATGATGATAACGCGCCATCGCACTGATCAAAGAGAATACAAATCGGAGGACTGGGTTAAACGTTGGCACATGTGTGTTGCTTCAGACGGGTCATATTTTGAGGAAGATAATAAAAATTTGCCTTAAATTTAACTCTGTTTTGTTTAATTTAAACATTCCCGGTACTTTCTGATCATAAGGTACATATATGCGGCATTGCGGACAGCAATGTGTGATTCGCTGGAAGTCGCATTAACTCGCGACTCTCGCACAGTTAGAAGACATATTTACATACATATAAGGGTGCATACATACGTACGGAGCCGCGGCCACTCGACATGCCAAAAATTTAAGATTTATCAAATATTGGCAAATAATTCCACGCGAAATATTCCAATATTGACTATTTTCGAATGGTCGCGAAAATTGGCATATGGGCGGCTCGTTTTATGAATGAAATTGAAATATGAGCTCTAACTAATGAATGAACTTTTTGTTTTTGATCTAAATTGTTCAGCGCCGTCGCTGATAGAATCATGGCCGCTGCGACTGCGTCTACGAATGTATTTTGTTTTTGTAGTCGCTAGGCTTAGATTTTAGCTTTGGGCGACATGCGCATGTGAGGTATGTGCTTTTGTTGTGTTCTAGAACATTTTAGAATGTGTGGTGGCAAAGCGTCCATCGCGTTGCGCTTGCTGTTGCTTTTGCGTCTATCAAAGTATTGTGTTTTTGTAAGTACAATATTAGGAATATCGACTGGTGAAAGACAAAAGTACACGGAAGCAAGAAGGGAGCGCTGTGCTCGCGCATATGTATAAGTATGCTTGAATGTATGAACGTGCATGGATGTAGTAACATATGAATACAATTATTTTGTATGAAGTTTAGAAGGCAAGTAGGTATATATGTATGTATGTATATATGCTAGGACATAAAGTCGGTATATATGCATACATAGAGCAGAATTGTTTTTGCACTTGTTAGGAAGAAACTCGTTCACTAGTGCGTATGTGTATTTGATTTCTTGTAAGAATGTGATGTGGTATGACCTGTGTACATACACAAGTCAAGGTTATTTGGGCATACTTGCATATGTGATATGATGTTCTTGCGCTTGTGCATTATTGTTTTTCATATACAAATGTACATACATACATATGTATGTAAATGCTGTCGAATACATAAACTATAAATTGACATTCAATATAAAATAAGTGTTGATTTATCTTAAACCGTTCTTTTTTTCTGAATGCAAATACCTCCTATTGACATGTACATACATATTATGTACTTATGTATATTTCATATACCATCATTTATTTACATATAAAGTATACGTTCATTTATGTACATACATATGTGTGTAATGAAAAACTTCAAGAATTACTTTCAGAACTTTATTAAAATTTATTCGCGTCGCGCGCATGCACAAAACCTTTTGTTCACAACGCAGGCGCAGAAATAAACGCTCTGCGTATTTATCCTCCCCACGTGACTCGCCATCAATTCTCGGCACAAATTTTTTTTTTCGTTTTTAAATTTTTTTTTTTAATGTAATCGTAAAAAAATTTGTAATACATTTTATGTATCCGCTTATCATTTCAAAAGTAACAAAATGGTCAAAAAATAAGCAGTCGAAGAAATAAACGCACCGCCTATTTTTCCGCGCCACATGTTAGACTCGAGTTCAATTCCCGGCGCAAACTTTTTTTTATAAATTTTTTTTTTTAAATCGTTTTTTTTTTAATGTAATCGTAAACAAATTTGTAATACATTTTATGAATCCGCTTATCATTTCAAAAGTAACAAAATGGTCAAAAAATAAGCATTCGAAGAAATAAACACACCGCCTATTTTTCCTCGCCACATGTTAGACTCGAGTTCAATTCCTGGCGCAAACTTTTTTTTATAAATTTTTTTTTTAAATCGTTTTTTTTATGTAATTGAAAAAATTTTTTTAATGTAATTGAAAAAAAAAAATTATGTAATAAATTTTACGTATTCGTTTATTATTTCAAAAATACGAAAATAGTGAAAATTTAATTGGTTTAATGTCGAGGTGAGAAATGTGTTGTGTGTTGAGGTGAAAGATATGTGGTGTTTCTAATTTTTGTGTGGGCAAAAGTCAGTGAGGTGTCTATAAACTCGGTGTGCTAAATGACCTTATTACAAACCTTTCAAATCTCAATTGTACTAAAAAAAGCTTACAGTAACATTTGCACCTTCTCATTGCATTAACATACTCTGGTAATACGTATCTACAGAGTTGGCAGACTACGAAGCACCACACAAAGCGTCGAAAGAGAATAGCTTGTATGCCGTAGGCTTATACATTTCGTGAAGGTTTTTCGTAACGCTATCTCGTGTGTCGCGGCCTTGAAATTATACCTTGTCGCGCGTAAAGAAGTTTCACTTCAAAAAAAATTTGCATGTATAGTATGACTTCCCACTTTTGGTGAAGTCTTTACGTGATGTTCTCCTTGGACTCTGTTCGCAACCCAAGTTTTAACAAGACAGTTCAAGCAGCCGTAAGAACGGTTAATTCTACATGTGGTTTTACAAAGTGCAGCGCAGAAGTTGTTTTGGCCACGATAAACTTTATGTTGCATTTGTGGACAAAAAGAAATAAGTATTTTTTTGAACGGCATGAAGCCTTCTCTTAATGCTGTTTTGTATTTGTCAGACGAGGTATTGAACGATAATGAAGGTCAAGTATTTTTCATTAAGACAAAATTTCTTAATCAAGATCTGCTTGAGAATAAATTTTGTCCAATACGTCAAAAAGAGGGATATAATGTTAATGGCGGCCGCCGTAGCCGAATGGGTTAGTGCGTGATTACCATTCGGAATTCACAGAGAGAACGTTGGTTCGAACACCAAAATTAAGAAAAACATTTTTCTGATAGCGGTCGCTCCTCGGCAGGCAATGGCAAACCTCCGAGTGTATTTCTGCCATGAAAAAGCTCCTCATAAAAATATCTGTCGTTCGGAGTCGGCTTGAAACTGTAGGTCCCACCATTTGTGGAACAACATCAAACAACACCAAACACCCAAAAAGGGTGTACGCGCCACTATATATATATAATGTTAATCCTTCTGTTGCCAAAATAAACAACACCATTGCGAAATTGATGACTCATACTTCAAAATATTGGCTGCAGCATGTGCGAAATAGAAGTTATTATTTACCTTTTTTAAAAACTATAACCCGAACACCGACATCAGTAGATTAGTTGCTCCTTCCGATAACTACTTCGATATCTGTCTGAAACATCTTTCTGTATTCAGAAATTTGTTCAAATCCGAACCAAAAGAGCTAGGAATTTAGAGACTCTTAATTGATAAACGGGGGTCTAGGAAAGCATTGCTCCTGGGCCGTTGAAAAAGTTCGATGGACGAAGTAAAATTACGTATTGGATCGTATTTAATTGAAATTTCAAAATACTGGCACATGCTCCAATCATTTCATAAGCTAATTGGATCGGCTAATGGTAATATCATTTCCAAGTGAACTTAATTATTTCCAAAAGCAATAGATTGTTTATTTTTCCAACACAATGTAGCCCTGGTTTTGGTAAACAGAAATTTGTTCTCAATCCGATTTTGAATAAGTAAAATGCCTTAGAAAAATGCTTACTTACTTTTTAATGCCATACCTGTCTTTTATGAAAGGTCTTTAGGACTGTAAGTAAACACAATTTTTACCATGATTGTAAAACTATCTAAATATGTATCAAAAAACTACTATTCAGCGGTACTCATCTTCTTGTCAATTTTAGATAGAGCGCAATTTTACAGCGCACTTAAACCACTTTGAAATATTTTTGCTAAAAACTTGGTTGGGTTTTAAACAGAGATCTGTATTTGTCTCCTAAACAAAATTTTATCTGGTGTACATACTTCGCTTTCCAAAGAAAATTTTCCAAAGATTAATCAAAATGATGAAAATCGTACATACAAATTATTTTCATTAAATAAGGAAACTTGTTTTCTATTCGGATAATCAAGATCACATTTAATAGTGGAGGGATTTATCAATCCAATGGGCGCTTACACCATTTTTGGGTGTTTGGCCGAGCACATACTCCTATTTGTGATGTTTGGCTTGATGTTGTTCCACAAATGGAGGGACCTACAGTTTTAAGCCGACTCCGAACGGCGGATATTTTTTTTATTAGGAGCTTTTTCTTGACAGAAATACACTCGGTGGTTTGCCATTGCCTGCCGATGGGCGACCGCTACATACACACATATTTATTTATTTATTTGTTTATATAAATAGTACATAGTAAGACTAAGGTCTTTTAATAGTACTTCAACAATATTATAAGCAACGGGAATATTTTTAACATACAAGTTTCTTAATCTAAATTTTACACCAGTTCATTTACGAATTAATCCAATATATTTAACTTAACAATCCAATATATTTAACTTAACAATCCAATATATTTAACTTAACTATAATAATAAGAAGAAAAGTAGCAATAGGAACAGAAAAGAAGGATTTAGAGAAGAAAGAACAAAAGTAGTAATCAGAGAATGTAGAGAGAAATTTAATGCCCTAATTTAATGCAATCAAACACTTTTAAAGTAATTATAGACTTGTGCCCTGAAGTTAAATCTGTTAAGTCCAGCCTTCACAGTGTCGGGTAATGAGTTCCACACTTTAATAGCGTTAATGAAAAATAATCTAGATGATGGTAGGTAATTAAATTTTGGAATGATGAATTTGTTGTGTCTGCGAGACCTTACTGGTATCAACTTCTCTGTCAGATAGGGCGGAGACTTGAATAATGCAAGTTTGCATAAAAATATGAAATTTCTAGCAGACAAATAACTAACAATACGACTGGACAAGTACAATTGTATATCATCAGCATACGCATGGACATTCACATACTGACAAACGTTAAAAACATCATTGACAAAAAGACTAAATAAAAGCGGACCAAGGATAGACCCTTGCGGAACACCAGTGTGTACGTATCTAGACTGAGATGTTGATTTACTGGTCTTGACCTTCTGCGTTCTGTCTCCAAGGTAGCTGGCCATGAGCTTCACCGCACTGCCTTGAAGACGAGATAGTGTTTAAGTTTCAAATATAACAATTTGTGATTCACTGAATCAAATGCTTTAGAAAAGTCAAGTAAGCAAAGTAGAGTCAAGTCTCCATTGTCAAAACTAATTCTAATGTCGTGCAGTATTTTAACCATTGCAGTCGAGCAACTGTGACTTTGTTTGAAGCCAGATTGTAGTGGAGAGAGTAGACGATTGCTCTGTACAAATGATGAAATTTGCGTGGCCATCAAGTTTTCGCAAACCTTGGAAAATGTGGGCAGTATGCTGATAGGTCTATAGTCCCCAGCATAAATAGCATTTGCCTTTTTTGCGACTGGGAAAACTATAGCCTTTTTCCATACTGCTGGGAAACATGAACTAGTCAAGCAATGATTTATTATATGGGTAAGGGGTCCTATTATATATTGGATGACCATCGTCGCCTATTGCATTAGACTTTATTTTGGATAAAGCTTTCAGGACATCTACCTCACAAACTGTCATAAATTGAAATTGTTCTTTTAGAGTAGCACAAGGTGAGGACTCTTTTAAAGTAGGAGCACAATTTGTTTTCTTACCAACACTAATGAAGTAGTCATTAAGTTCATCAAGGTCAATCTCACATTCGGGACTTTCCTTGCCATGAATTTTAAATTTTTTTAGGTTGCGCCACAGTTCTCTTGTTGGAAGTGACGGATCAAGTTTTGAGTAACTGTACCAACGTTTCGCTTGTCGTAATATTGCAGTGGTTTCATTTCGGATTTCCTTGTACCGGCGCCAAGAAGTATCCGTCAAGTTTTTTCTCCACTTAGCATAATACTTGTTGCGCTTTCTAATGGCAGCTCGAACTTTCGAGTTGTACCAAGGACATGAACTATTTAAAACATTTACAGAACGAAGCGGAACATGCATGTTAAATAACGAGGATAGGTTACGGTTGAGGAAGTCAAGTTGATTATCAACAGGACTAATGAACCAACATTCATTCCAATTTATGGGTTCTACCCATGTCTGAATACAAAGAATTAACATTCAACGTTTTAAAATCACGATACTCATAGGTGGCACCAATCATCACAACATCTAAGGTACAAAATATTAAGTCGTGGATATAAAGTCAGCTGGGTCGAATTTTAGAATATGTGACAAGTCGCATGTTATAAAATAATCAAGAAGACTAGGTTCGGAGTTATTTGAATATCTCGTTGGTGTAATTCCGTTAACAACACAAAGCCCTGCTGTTGCCAACTGGTCGAATAGTTTACTACTACTAGGCTCATTTTTTAAAATGTTAACCTTAAAATCCCCACACAACAGGATACGTTCGTAATTTAAGACAAAATCAGACAGGTCGACAAATAGTGTATAAAGAGCAATACTTTTGTTAGGTTTGTAAACACATGCAATTAAAATTTTACTCATGCCATCAGATACTTCAGTAAATAAGTATTCATTTTCACAGTTATTTGACTTTGCTATTAGTTTAAATTTCAAACTTTTTTGCAGTGCACAGAAACTCCCTACCCTTTTCTGTTAAGATTACGATCGTTTCTCAATAAATTGTATCCATTTAAAGAGATGATGAAATCAGGGAGGTCATGATGAGACCAGGTCTCAGAAACGCAAATTACATCGACTGCAGAATCTTCGAAAGTGCACCTAGTAAAATCAAGTTTTTCCTGACTTAGGCTTCTTCTACTTCTTCTTAATTGGCGCTATAACCGCTTACGCGATTTTGGCCGAGTTTAACAAAGCGCGCCAGTCGTCTCTTTCTCGTGCTAACCGGCGCCAGTTGGACACACCAAGTGAAGCCAAGTCCTTCTCCACCTCATCTTTCCAACGCAGAGGAGGCTGCCCTCTTCCTCCGCTACCACCAGCTGGTACCGCATCGAATACTTTCAAAGCCGGAGCGCTTGTATCCATTCGGACGACATGACCCAGCCAACGTAGCCGCTGGATCTTTATTCGCTGCGCTATGTATATGTCGTCGTAAAGCTCATACAGCTCATCGTTCCATCGTCTACGATATTCGCCGTTGCCAACGTGCAAAGGTCCAAAAATCTTACGCAGAATCTTTCTCTCGAACTCTCCAAGCGTCGCTTCATCGGATGTTGTCATCGTCCAAGCTTCTGCGCCATACGTTAGGACGGGCATGATGAGAGTCTTGTAGAGTGTTAGTTTTGTTCGTCGAGAGAGGACTTTACTGCTCAGTTGCCTACTTAGTCCAAAGTAGCACTTGTTGGCAAGAGAGATTCTACGTTGGATTTCAAGGCTGACATTGTTATCGGTGTTAATGCTGGTTCCTAAATAGACGAAGTCTTTTACAACCTCGAAATTATAACTGTCTACAGTGACGTGGGTTCCGATACGCGAGTGCGCCGACTGTCTGTTTGAAGACAGGACGTACTTCGTTTTGTCCTCGTTCACCACCAGACCCATTCGCTTTGCCTCTTTATCCAGTTTGCAGAAGGCAGAACTAACAGCGCGGTTGTTAAGGCCAATGATGTCAATATCATCGGTATATGCCAACAATTGTAAGCTCTTATAAAATATTGTGCCTGAGCGATTAAGTTCTGCGGCTCGTACGATGCTCGCCAACATCAGGTTAAAGAAGTCACACGACAGCGAGTCACCCTGTCTGAAACCTCGTTTGGTATCAAACGGCTCGGAGAGGTCCTTCCCAATTCTGACGGCGGTGCTGGTGTTGAGCAACGTCATCTTACATAGCCGCTTTAGTTTTGCGGGGATACCGAACTCAGACATCGCGGCATACAGGTAACTCCTTTCAGTACTGTCGAATGCAGCTTTGAAATCGACGAAAAGATGGTGTGTGTCGATTCTCCTTTCATGGGTCTTTTCCAAGATTTGGCGTATTGAGAATATTTGGTCGATGGTGGACTTTCCAGGTCTGAAGCCACACTGATAAGGTCCAATCAGTTGGTTGACGGTGGGCTTCAGCCTTTCACACAATACGCTCGCTAGAACCTTATAGGCGATATTTAGAAGACTAACCCCGCGGTAATTGGCACAAATTGCAGGATCGCCCTTCTTATGGATTGGGCAGAGCACACTTAAATTCCAATCGGCAGGCATGCTTTCATCCGACCATATTTTGCATAGGAGCTGATGCATGCACCTTACCAGCTCCTGGCCGCCATGTTTGAATAGCTCAGCCGGCAGTCCGTCGGCGCCCGCGGCTTTGTTGTTCTTTAACCGCGTTATCGCTATTCTCACCTCGTCATGATCGGGTAGCGGAACGGCAATTCCGTCGTCAACGATTGGGGTATCGGGATCTTCACTTTCTCGGTGACATGCGCAGCTGTCACTGTTTAATAGGTTCCCTCCATAATTTAAGATTGCTCTGTACGTCAGTCACCAGTTCGCCGTCTTTGTTCTTACAGGACCTGACTTAGGCTACGCGCATTAAAATGTACTACATTAAAACCATCATTTTGTTTGCACATAATATCAATGAGAATTTTCTTATTTTCATTAACGCTGGACCTCACTTTACCGAACAGACCTAAGAATTTAAGTTATGCTGAACAAAAACAGAAGCAACAAAGCACAAGCACGCAAGAGTATATGTATGTTTGCAAAAATTCTTGGCATAAATAAAGATAGAAGAGCAATAAACAGAACAAAAGCAGTAGTTAGAAGAACAGAGAAAAATAAGAAGTAGCGCCAGATGAGCGAGGGTAAGAGAAAAACTATAAAATAAAGGAAGAGAATAAAAAGAGTAAGTAGAGCTTAAGCACTTTGAATGCACTCAATATTAGTCACCCTAACAGCTTTGCATTTAGGGCGAACGCGTACATACACTTATCCACGAATAGTGAAAGCAGCTGTTATTTTTTGCTCTCGCCTGAGCTGCATTGCAAAACGCATTAGTTCACGATTGCCTTTTGTCAGACATTCGTGTATGTGTAATTTGCCTTCAGTTTTCAGTCCAGCATCAGAGAGTAATAGTGGCCGCTTTTTGGCTTTGCTTTAATTAGCCACTGTTCTGAGCAAACTTGAGCGATCAGCAGGAGATGTTAATTTGATTATAACAGCAGACGCTGTTGAGTTGCTCTGCTTGCGCAGTCGAAAGGCGGAGGAAATTTGTGGCGCTGGCATATTCAGAGTATGGCACAGGCTACCATAAATATTATTTATGTTCTCACCATCCATGTGCGGCAATCCGTTAATGATGAGATCGGTGGAGACGGCATGATTTTGGCACTCATCCAACTGAGTCTTCAGTACCGCGATTTCACCCTGAAGTTGCCTGTTCAGTTGAATTTGTGCTTCCGTTTTCCCCACACGTTCTTCCATTGTTTTCACAGCTTCCCGCAGGTTCGCCATTTCAGCCGCTATTTCGCCAAACCGCTGCATTACTCGCTCTTCAGATGTTTTCACTCGTTCCGAAATCTCTTCGATGATGCTCCTTCTCTGCAGCTCGAGTTGTTCCTCTATCCGCTCAAGCCAGAAAGGAGGTGGCGAGCTCCCTTTTTTCTCCGCTTTGGTTAGAGTGCTCGCGCTGTTTTGCGGAGTCGATACCGTTTGACGTGTGATTTTTCCTCTGGTGGTCATTTTTCAAATTGTTTTTAAATTCACAAAAATTTCTGATTTGGTTTGTTTTAGCGTACACTAAATTATTTTCACGGCCACGGAGTTAGAAAGTGATCAAAGAGACCCGTATTAGCAAAAGACTATATAAGATAGCTGGTCACAAACACAAGTAAATAAAAGATAACTAAAATAAAAAAAAAAATAAATAATTGGCGCGTACACTTCTGTTAGGTGTTTGGCCGAGCTCCTCCTCCTATTTTTGGTGTGCGTGTTGATGTTGTTCCACAAATAGAGGGACCTACAGTTTCAAGCCGACTCCGAACGGCAGATATTTTTATGAGGAGCTTTTTCATGGCAGAAATACACTCGGAGGTTTGCCATTGCCTGCCGAGGGGCGACCGCTATTAGAAAAATGTGTTTTATTAATTTTGCTTTCACCGAGATTCGAACCAACGACCTCTCGGTGAATTCCGAATGGTAATCGCGCACCTACCCATTCGGCTACGGCGGCCGCACAAAAAAACACGTCTACTCTGTTTGCATATACATATATGGACGATACCATGTGCAAATAAAGGGTTTTCCAATAACAGGTGTTATTTTGAATAGCCCGCTATTTCGGTGATGTCACTTGAAGCTGTTATTTTTTGATATTTGACAAGTAGAAACTACACCAATAATAAAAATGGAACGACACACTCTTAAACAACGCATTGAAATTTTTAAAATTCACTATAAAAATGGTGAAAATTTGGCAGAGACGGTTTGTAAAACTCGAACATTTTTGGGTCATCGTGAAGCACTGTCGGACCGCAATACAGAAATTGGCGAAAAAATTCGAGCTGTTGGGATAAGTTAGTGATGTGAAGAATAAAACCCGTGCACGTCGCTCAAGAACAGCCGAAAGTATTACTGGTGTAGCCGAAAGTGTTGAAGAAAACCCAGGTATGCCCATTCCTCGTCGATCTTTGGAATTAGGCATTTCACATACGTCATTACACCGTATTTTGCATAAAGATTTGGATCTTAAGGCTTATAAAGTCTAGTTAACACAAGAACTCAAGCCGGCCGATCATCAACAACGTCGTGTCTTTGCTGATTGGGTCGTTGAAATGCCTGAAAATCATCCGGAATTCGTCCGACAAATCATCTTGAGTGATGAGGCCCATCACCTCTAATATCAAAATAACACCTCTTATTTGAAAACCCTTTATAAGGAAAAATAAAATATAGCAGAGTAAAAGAAAATACTATAAAATACTTCGTATGAAACAAAACGTAAATTAAAATAAGTAAAAATTACTTACATAAATAGTAATTCATTCATGAAATTCGATATATTGCCAAGGCATAAAAAATTGCAAAGAACAAAATTTATGCTTATATGTTACACTTGTACTTCCGAACATACATACATGTATACATATATTCACATGGCTATGTACTTCGTGTCGATTTCTATTTGTTTATACTCGTACAAGCAAAGACATCGCAGAAAACGTTAATGTATAATGACGTCTCACGGGCTACGAACAGTGTGAATTGTCTAAAATGAAGTCTAACCACCTCCGTGACGTGGTGAAACTTTTAACAGAGCTGATTACAGTAAATTCTCTCGTTAGTATATTAGCTCTGCACAGTTTTTGGCTTCTGGAGCAACTCAAATTGACGAATGGCCGACGACATTTTGCAAGGCATTTGATTGTGCATATACATATGTGTTCTCTTGATAATTTAAAAAGAAGAATTTAAACAAAATACAAAAACAAAATTACATTTTGGTGCGTGCGTTTTAGTACATTCAAAACTTTATACAAATTTAGTGAAAATTGTTGCTAATTTTTTGTATTGAAACTATTTTCAGTCGCGAATGCATAGAACGTATAAGTGTTTTGGTATATTAATATATGTATATATTATATTACTTATATTTGTACAAAAGTTCAATTGCACTTTGAATTCTTATAGTGTTACACATGCACTGCAGCAACAATGACCTATCCCACGACGCATCGCCTTATCATATTTACATGCAATAATTACAAAGTAAATACCCGAATGATCGAATTCCTTCCTAACACATGATAAAACAATTATATTTTGCATATGCATGTACATACATGTGTGTGCGTATGCACACTTCATGCCTTAGCCTATGTACGTACATATTTGTATTCTCAACTTCCAGCAAAACAATGCTTATTAATATACACATATGCATGTACATACAAAAACAAAATGCATTCACAGGCGCAACCGTACCGGCTATCATTCTAGTTGCCATGGCTCTGAACAATCTAAAATAATCGCGGCGGCGCTGAACAGTTTCAACTATTATACAGTACAAGAAAAGCTCATCATCAAAAAATTCATTGATAAATTCGAGGTCATAGTTCTAAGAGCAAAGTACTTTCATTCATAAAACGAGCCGCCCATATGCCAATTTTCTCGACCGTTTTAAAATAGTCAATATCGGAATATTTCGCGTAAAATTATTTGCCAATATTTGGTAAATCTTGAATTTTTGTCATGTCGAATGGTCGCGGCTCCGTATATATGTTTGCATCCATATATGTATGTATGTAAATATGTCTTCTA
Source organism: Anastrepha fraterculus (assembly GCA_037575425.1). Classification (NCBI taxonomy): domain Eukaryota; kingdom Metazoa; phylum Arthropoda; class Insecta; order Diptera; family Tephritidae; genus Anastrepha; species Anastrepha fraterculus. The sequence goes on along the minus strand of JAYXIM010014526.1, from coordinate 278,102 downwards.
AATGTTCGACAACCGCAGCTGTTGTGCAAAGAAATTTAATGTATAGAGAAGTCTCACGGGCTACGAACGAGTTTATGGAAGGTGAAAGATATGCTGAATCCATGGGATTAGGTCTAATTGTGGGATGTGATACAAATTCACAGAACACACTCTGGGGTAGCACAAAATGTAACTTCAGGGGCATAAACTCATGGAATTCATTCTGTCATCTCGCTTGGATATACAGAACGCTTGGCACCAGTCCGACTTTTGTGACCAGCAGAAGGCAGGAAGTAATTAATATGATATTAACGATAAAATATCAGATCATATCACTGGTTGGAAAGTACTCGACAAAGATTCCCTGTCGGACCATCGTTATATAGAGTTCAGGCTTGTGGCCGAGACAACCTCGACCCCAGCAGGCCGGAATCCTCGAAAAGCGGATTGGATACGATATGAAGATCTCACTAAAAGGAAATCCGTGATGTTCCCAAACTCTGGACAATAACTGAGATTGAAGAAGCCACAAACTCATTGGGCGAACTTTGATCGAGTGTTATAACAAGGTGTGCCCGGAACGTAGGAGAAGAGAGGGTAAGACACTCCCTTGGTGGAACGCTGAACTCTCGAAACTCCGGAAAACTTCGAGGAAACTTCTTAACAGAGCTCTTAAAACTCAGTCGGAAGAAAATTGGACTGCCCACCGAAAGCCGAGGAAGGAATATAAAAAGAAAATTAGATCATCTATATTTAACTCTTATAGAACCTTCTGCAGTGAACTGTGAACTTTTCAACACATTTTCCTGGCTCCAGGAATGTTGTTGGTCAAAGCTCTATCGATCAATCTGATCTCGTCATTCGAAACTTTAAGTGCCCAGGACCCGATGGCATTTACCCAATCATGCTCAAGCCAGGCGGAGAACAACTAATAAAGGCTTCGAAAAGAATCTTTACGGCATGTTTTGCGCACGCTTATGTTGCACAATTGTGGCGTTTGGTTAAAGTTGTATTTGTCCCAAGGCCAGGCAAGGACAGCTATGCCTTACCAAAAAGTTTCAGACCTATAAGCCTGCTTAAGGGTCTCGAACGTATGGTGGAGAAGCACATTAGGACGAGGGTTCTAAGTCGAACTCCTCTAAACGTCAGACAACATGCCTATCAAAGTGGAAAATCTTGCGAATCGGCTCTGCACGAGGGCGTTAGCATAATCGAAAAAGGGCTGGAAACAAGATAGTACACTCTTGGTGTGTTTGTGGACATTGAAGGAGCTTTCGACAATGCTACCTTTGACTCTATGTGCTCTTCTATCAGAAGTCATGGAGTAGAAGACATCATTGTCAGATGGATCCACTCTATGCTATCCAAAAGACTGCTTACCGTGGATAGAGAAAGCGATGAAGGAGTCATAGTTGAGGTTAAGAAGGGTTGCCCACAAGGCGCTGTACCCTCTCCCCTACTTTGGTGCTTCGTGGAGGACTCTCTTCTGATCTGCATGATCTGTAGGAAATTGGACACATCCAAGCTTACGCAGACGATGTGTACGTATTAATCTTAGGACGATCACTTGAAGTTATATGCAATAAAATGCAGGTAGCTCTAAATAAGATTGAGTATTGGTACGAATTGCTTTGTCTCTTAGTGAATCCTACAAAAAGTACCTTTGTGTTTTTCACTAGGAAACGCAATATGGAAGGTTTATTACTACCCACATTGAAAGGAGTAACACTGCAACTGTGTTCTGAGGTTAAATATATAGGAGTGATCCTAGATAGTAAACTTACCTGGAAGAAGCACGTCGAGCAGAAGGTCTTTCGAACACTAAAAGTCTTCTGGCAGTGTAAGAGAACCTTTGGCAAGACATGGGGTCTAAGTCCGGCGATAGTACATTGGCTGTACATCACCCTGATTAGACCCATTATTACATACGCCTCTGTAATATGGTGAAAGCCACAATGGTTAATTCCAGACTAAAACCCCTAAACAGGCTAGAGAGAAGTGTGTGCCTGGGTATCACAGGTGCCATGAGTACGACATCTGGTGATGCCCTAAATGCCATTCTGAACTTACAACCTCTGGATCTGCAAATTCGAAAGGAAGCAATGAAGGCGGCGTACAGGCCCAAGTTAAACGGAGTCTGGGGAAATGAAGTAAGCACTGGCCACTATCAGATATACCACCAGTTGCCGCAGCGGTGCACACTGTTCTCGATGCCGGTGGACAATCGGGTGCCTGTCGTTAGCTTCGGTAGGAAATATGACGTTTTGATCCCAGATAGAGATCAATGGTTAAGTCCAGAGAACCTACACACTTTCTACACCGACGGATCCAAAACCTGTGATGGAAGCGGATCTGGATGGTACTTAGACGAAGACACTAAGTACTCCTATGCCACTGGACAGATGGCCACGGTTTTCCATCTATGCCATCTTAAATGTGGCGTACTGGCTAATTGAAAAAAAATGGTGGGGCAACAGTATTGGAATTTGTAGTGACAGTCAAGCTGCACTGAAAGCCCTTGCTAACCCACGCTGCTCTTCGAAGTTAGTCGATGAATGTAAGACAAAACTGAACAGTGTTGCAAAACACAACAAAGTTAGTCTTATTTGGGTGCCTGGACATTTTGGTATTGCAGGGAACGAGTTAGCTGATAAATTGGCAAATGAAGGCTCTGCAAGTATGCCACTAGGTCCAGAACCCTTTCTAGGTGTCAATTCTGCATCGATTCAACTATGGATTTAGGACTTCAGGAGGTTTACCTACAGAGGTCGTTGGTCTGAGTTGAACTCGTGCAGAGTAGCCAAGTGCTTTGTGAAAGAACCAAACAGGAAAACAGCTACCTTTCTCCTTAAACTCAACAGGAATGACCTGAGAGTACTGGTGGGTGTAATCACAGGGCACAACGTCTGTGGTCAGCATATGGCTACCATGGGACTCGTGGATAGCCCGATATGCCTATCCTGTCTTGAGAATGATGACACTGCAGAGCATTTTCTCTGTAGCTGTCCTCCATTTTCCAGAATCAGACTTAGGATATTGGCTTGCGATACACTGAGTATGGACAAAGTTCATACTCTTCTTTTTCCGGATCCCTTAAAATTCATCAATGAATCCAAGAGATTTGTGGAAGAGTGACCTCAAACTAGTTTATCTGTTTTTACCATCCACCTTTTATCTCTCCTATCTCTATTCTTTCTAATGACATCTATCCGGGTGTAGTACAATGGTCTACTAACTGAGTGCTTGGACTAGGACCACAAATCTAATCTAGTCTAAGTAGGGAGTAAATATCCTAATGATCAAATTTCTGCCTAACAAATGCTTAAACAATTCTCTTCTGCATATGTATCTATGTACATATTTGTAGGTATGTGCGTATGCACAATTGATGCCCTAGCCTATATACGTACATATTTGTGTTTTGAACTTCCAGCAAAACAATGCTTATTAGTAACACTTACATATGCAAGTACATACAACCGCACTCACGGGCCACTCACTTTACTCCTGTAAATGCGTATGGCGTCCAAAACTAAAATTCTACGTCTACAAGAACAAAATCCATTAATACCCGTAGGCGCAGCCGTAGCGGGCATCATTCTAATTGCCATGCTGCTGAACAATCTAAAATAGTCGCGGCGGCGCTGAACAGTTTCAACTATTGTACTGTACAACAATAACTCATCATCAAAAAATTCATTGATAAATTTGAGGTCAAAGTTCTAAGAGCAAAGTACTTTCATTCATAAACATGCACTCATACATGTATGTAAATATGTCTTCTAAATGCCTATTACATAAGAATCTAATTTTAATTAGATTATATAAATCTGATTTCCTAAAGTCCCGCAAAATATTTAATTACGATCAATATATAATATTTATTGAATTGTTTTCTAGTATTGCTCCCCAATAAATGTAAAATATATGTTCAATTACTTCTACAAAATCTGATAATAGCTAATGACATATATCGATTGAATATACAGAGAAAACAAATTATATACGAATAAAGCATGATAACATTGATGAGTTATTATAAAGCTATTTAGGTATAATAAATTAATTTCAATCTTTGTTTGATTATTATTTATCCTTATCACCAATCAATTACACTGCCCTGCATCGGTTTTGCGAATAAGATGGGACCTAGTGATCCCGAAGGGAATTTTCGCGCTAAGCACGAATCCGAGTTCAAAAATTTTCCATCACGTCAGGTTTTCGAGAAAAAGGGGTTGAAACCCCTAAAAATAGCGTATTTGGCCATTTTTCAAAAATTCTGGAGCAGAACCCTAACGTGCTACGATCTTCGTTATTGTCACTAATTGAAGGTTGAATTTTGCTCTTTGAAATAAGCCCAAACCCAAATTGTTCGCATGCACCCTTAGAGTAGTATGTTCATTTTTTTCCCTACCCCCGTAGACATAAGTACACCCCCTACTCTAAGGGTGCATGCGAACAATTTGGGTTTGGGCTTATTTCAAAGAGCAAAGTTCAACCTTCAATTACTGACAATAACGAAGATCGTAGCACGTCAGGGTTCTGCTCCACAATTTTTGAAAAATGGCTAAATACGCTATTTTTTGGGGTTTCAACCCCTTTTTTTTGAAAACCTGACGTGATGGAAACTTTTTGAACTCGGATTCGTGCTCAGCGCGAAAATTCCCTTCGGGAACACTAGGTCCCATCTTATTCGCATCAGAAAAATTGAAATTTGCAGGGCAGTGTTATTCATCATATCGCACCCTAAATACAAAAGGGTCACAACTCAAAATGTACTTCTGCTCAAATATGAACGAGACGTTATCAATAAAACGGTCCGCGGATGACATATGGCAAAAATAAATTTTTTGTTTTTTGGTAGGACTGTTATAAGCTTACATGGCAAATTTCAGCGTGATATGTCACATAGTTTGTTTTCTGTGCTACTGTAACCAAGTCAAGCTCGAATGTGGAAAATTTTGAGTTGTGACCCTTTTGAATTTAGGGTGCGATATCCAAAACTGACGGATGTATTTCTTCCATTGATAAAAAATTCACAAAAACATATGCATACCAAACCTACTCAATTTCGACCAAAAGCAGCATCGCATGAACACTGCTAATGAGATGTTGGACTCTGTCCGCGACGACCCAAATTTGCTCCAGAGGGTCATAACTGGTGATGAATCGTGGGTTTATGGTTATGATGTGGAAAGCAAAGCTCAATCATCTTAATGGAAGCTGCCGCACGAACCAAGACCGAAGACAGCGCGCCAAGCTCGGTCGTATGTAAAAGTTTTGCTTAACGTTTTCTTCGATTGCAGAGGCGTTATGCAGGTTATGCGCAATTTGAAACGTACGGATTTGTGGGAGAACAAAAATTGGCTCTTGCATCACGATGCTCCTGCTCACACATCGTTGCTTATGCGCAACGTTCGTACGGTTGTTGTTCTTACGGTTGTTGTTCTTTCCATCGGGTTCTTTCCACCGGGTTGAGCGACTAAGCTGGGCTCTAAGCTACCGTTTGGGTCGGCAGGTTGTGGATAGCCGGAAGGCCTGTAGTAGCAGGTTAGTTGCGAAATAAGTTTAAACGAATAAGCAATCCCCGACAATGAGCGGCCAGAAGCGGAGGATGAGGCTAAATGACAGCCAGCCCATCCGATGAGGCTTCCGGTGACAGAGGCCCAAAGTGAATGCCTCTGAGAAATAGTTGTCTCCCCAAGCCCCCAAGGCCATAGGGGGAACACCAAAAAAAAAAAAAAAAATGCAGGCGCGGCGGTTTCCATAGTGGACGGCTTCCTGGTCAGCGTCTGTTCACCATATTAGGTGCGGCTGCTAACTGACCGGTATATGCCGTGGCGCACTGGGAGTCTCTCATCACTTCAAGAACCATCTCTGTTGTTGAAGTGAAGGGAGTGATGTGAGCTTGCTCTGCCGAGGTGTTAGCTGCGGGGTGTATCAGTGACTTGCCCCTTCGGGCCCTAGTCAGGGAGTGTGTATTGGACGCAGAGGTAGTAGTATGCGTTGCCCCGGGCGAGCTCCGGTCCGTCCGTGTTTTCCGGGACCGGTAAAGCGAAGAACAGGCCTCAGGGAACTGGGGTAGGGGCACCGTCCCCAAGGGTATACCCGTTCCTGTTTATTTCGGCCCGGCCCCCTACACACGATGCGCTGGTAAACAAAAAAAAGAATGGAAAAGTATATGAGAAATACAACTAACAACAGCAGTAACATTTATGGTGCCATTATGGGCAGCGGAAATGAAAGCCTGGCGGAAAAGAGGCTAACAGAAAGGTATCAGGTGCAAGTGGATCGAGTGATCTACTAGTGGACCTAACTGAGGAGTACAAGACCCCCAAAGGCCGTATAACAACGGGGGCTGATCCCTTTAAGCGTGCACCAAAGCTGGGACGGAGTACGATCAAGACGCTCAGTGTAGAAAGGCCTGAGAGAGCAAAATCGTCGCCACCTGCGCTGCAAGAAAGAAACGAGAAAGCAGCACAATCGAGTAATGATACCTTATCGCCCTTATCGCTTCTTGGTGAGACGATTGGGAAGTTGACAGAAGCAATGCGTCTACCGCAACGCTCGATTAAAAACCATATAAGGGAGCTCCTCGAAAAGATCACTAAGCTACACTCGAGAGCTCAGGAAGAAGCGAAAAACAAGGAAGCCAAGCGAAACATTCTTGGAAGTGTAACGACTGAAGGAACACCGAAAAGACCACGCGACGATAAGCAGCCGGGTAGAAAAACGCCACCCAAAAAAAGGAAGACCACACACGAAGAAGAACACAAAGTGTCAGCAAGTGCAGACAAAAAAGCCAAAGGAGAGAGTAATGCCAAGAGGACAAACGGGGATATGGGAAAAGGCTGGATGAGTGTCAAGCGCAAACCTGCCAAGAAGAAAGTGGCAAATAAACCACCCTCGAGGCGGGATGCGATTGTCATTGCGCGTGCTGGAACAATGACGTACAGTGACATTCTCAGGGTGGTTAAAAAAGATGATGCCCTGCAAGAACTCGGCGAAAACGTTACGCGCATCAGAAAGACGGCCAAAGGCGAAATCCTGCTTCAACTGAAAAAAGAGCAGATGGCCAATACAGGAGTATATCAGAAGAAGATTGGCAAGGTGCTAGGTGACCAGGCGCAAATCAAGGTCCTAACCCACGAGATGTTGGTGGAGATCCGTGATTTAGATGAAATCACAACCAAAGAGGACATAGGTGAGGCTATACGAACGCAAGTTAACGAGCTTAACCTATTTAGTGAAAACGCAATAAAAAGCGTTAGAGCGGCGTATGCAGGCACGCAAACAGCGGTGATAAGCCTACCAGCACTGAACGCAAGGGGACTGCTTGAGAAGCAAAAACTCAAAATCGGCTGGTCGGTATGCCGAATAAGAGAAAAACCTGACTTGAGGAGGTGCTACAGATGCCTGGAGTATGGGCACCTAGCGCGGGCGTGTACAAACGAAGACGACAGAAGACAGAACTGTCTCAAATGTGGAGAAAAGGGTCACCAAGCGAAAGTATGCAAAAAAAGCCTTTCTGCGGATCTTGTAAAAGGAATGGAAGAGCAGATGCAAGCCATCAGATTGGAAGCAGAAAATGTCCCCTGTATCAAGCGGCGTATATTAAAACCAAAAAATGAGGATTGAGCAGATCAATCTAAACCATTGCGAGGCTGCACAAGAGTTCTTAAAACAAAGGGTATACGAAAATAAGGTGGATATGGTGCTAGTCAGCGACCAGCATAAAAACCTAAACGCCGGAACGTGGGTCTCGGACAGGAAAAGTAAAGCTACTATTTGGGCCTGTGGAGGAAATGCCCTGCAGGACAAACCGCACACCCACAGTGATTACTATACCCGAGCAAAAATATGTGGCATATATTTCTACAGTTGCTACGCGCCACCGAAACTGACACAAGCAGAGTTCGAAAACCTACTGGATGAACTTGTGCAAAACGCTCGTGGTACCACACCAAACGTGATTGCGGGTGATTTCAATGCGTGGGCCCTGGAATGGGGTAGCAGATACACCAATAGTACGTTAGTACGATCAGCAAGCTGGCAAGTGTGTGATTTTTACAGAGCTGCTAGTAGAATATGTTAGCAGAGCTTGCGATGCCGCTATGTGCAGGAAAAGACAGAGCGCTCCCAGAAAGCCTGTATACTGGTGGAACGAGGAGATCAACACCCTAAGAAGCGAATGCAAAAAAGCAAGGCGCCTTTCCCAAAGGAGTTATGGGCTGGCAGAACACTACAGGCTCCGCGACAACTATAAAAAGAAGCGGAAACAATTAAAGAAAGCCATTAAAAGCAGCAAGGCAGCCAGCTTTAAAGAACTGTGCCAGAATGTGGACGAAAACCCGTGGGGTGATGGCTACAAACTCGTTATGGCCAAGGTCAAAGGAGGCAGAGGACAGGCACCAACTTGCCCCATTCTTTTAGAAAAAGTTGTACGTACACTCTTTCCAAAGCAAGACGTGCAACCAAGCCAGACACAGTCCCACGCAGCAGAAAGCAGTGTCACAATCAGTGAAGCAGGGGTGATTTTGGCGACGGAAAGTTTCTAAGTTTGCTAAGGCTCCAGGACCTGACGGCATTCCGAACAACGCACTGAAGATGGCTATCAGGCGCAATGCAAAGCCATTTGCAGAACACTTCACCAAGTGTATAAATGAAGGCATGTTTCCGAAAGTATGGAAAAAGCAACAACTAGTCCTACTTCAGAAACCAAATAAGCCAGCGGGTGACCCAAGTTCTTATCGGCCACTCTGCATGATAGATACTATGGGTAAAATCTTGGAGAAAATAATCTGCACGCGCCTGGAACAGCATCTGGAGAAAGTGGCGGATGAACTATCCGAACGTCAGTTTGGTTTTCGAAAAGGTCGTTCAACCATCGACGCCGTCAGGAGGGTGACAAACATTACAAGCAAGGCTATTGAGGGTGACAGGTGGATGCATGGCGATAAAGAATACTGTGCAGTTGTCACTCTGGATGTCAAGAATGCCTTCAACTCGGCGTACTGGCGCCATATTATAAAGGCTCTTGAAGAAAAAAAAACCCCAGCATACTTAGTACGGGTTATAAACAGTTATCTGTCGGAAAGAGTACTTCTGTACAATACAGATGAAGGCCCTAAGAGATATGCAGTGACGGACGGAATACCGCAGGGATCTGTGCTGGGCCCGATCCTATGGAATGTACTATATGATGGGGTACTGCAACTCCCAATGTCGAGGGAAGTGCAAATAATAGGATACGCAGACGACATTGCGTTAACCATAGTTGCCAAAACAATCCCTCAGATTCAGAATATCTGCAGCGAGGCCACAACAAAGGTCAAACAATGGCTAACGGGGGTTAAACTACAGCTAGCAGGGCAAAAAACAGGAGCAGTTCTCATTACGAGTAGAAAAAAGTTAGAACCGTCACACTAAACATTGATGGGTTTAACGTCACAACACAAGCGGCACTACGATATTTGGGTGTAATGATCGATGCTCGACTAAGCTTCAAGGAGCACATTAAAAAAGCATGCGGAAAGGCAGCCATGGTGACGGCGGCACTGTCAAGAATCATGGCCAACATAGGTGGTCCCACTCAGAGTAGGAGAGCGCTCCTGGCTAAAGTTACCCAGTCTACACTCATGTATGCAGCACCCATATGGGGTAAAGCCCTGATACAGAAAACATACGCGAAGAAGGCGGAAATAGTTTTTAGACTTATTTCCCTTAGAGTTGCCTTTGCTTTCAGGACAGTGTCGTTTGAAGCAGTATGTGTCATATCGGGTATCATGCCACCAGATATAATGGCCTCTGAACTGGGTAGAGTGTACGACAAAGCCAAAAGCCTAAACAGGCGATTAACGGCGGAACAGCGTAAAGAAGAAAAACTGGGGAGCATAATTGAGTGGCAAAATCGCTGGGACCTAGCGACAAAAGGGAGATGGACGCATCAACTTTTCAGAAGCGTACAGGCTTGGGTTGAGAGAGGACATGGTGACACAGATTACTACCTCACAGAGTTCCTGACGGGACATGGATGCTATAGAGAGTATCTCCAAAGACTCGGCTAGAGGACGCAGCTGATTGCTCGTTCTGTGGCAACGGTAGTGAGAACGTGGAACATGTGTTCTTCTCCTGCCCGAGATACGCATCTGAAAGAATGTGCATTGAAGAAATCATAAAAGAAAAAATAACCCCGGGCAACATTGTAGATCACATGCTGCGGTCGAAGTTGGTGTGGGTCAAGATGAGAGAATGGTCCGCAAATGCGTTACAGAAACTGCGAAAAAAGGAATGGGAACGCAGAAAAGAAAGAAGACAAAGAAATAATGAAGGGTAGACGGAGAGAGAGATATAAGTGAAGAGCCATAATGGCTAGCTTGGCCCTGCGATGCAATGCTTAAACGGCGGTACCGCAGGGCAAACTAAAGCTACAGAAGTCGGAGTTAGGGTTTAGTACGTAGGTGTACTGTTTCGCAAGTCCAGTTTAGTAGTAATACTGACTGTGCGTGGTCCCGAATGAGGTGCACCCTTAGCGATCAGTATGAATCGTGCATGCCATCTATATTGACTGTATCTATGTAAGATTCCCCCTTCGGAAAAAAAAAAAAAAAAAAAAATGCGCGACGTTTTGGCCAAAAACCACACACTAATGATGCCACAGCCACCGTATTCCCAGATCTAGCCCCCTGTGACTTGTTCTTGTTCCCAAAACTGAAGAGGCCCTTGAAAGGACGACGCTACGCTACGATTGACGAGATAAAGACTGCATCGAAGGATTTCTTGAAGTGCTTCGAAGATTGGAAAAAACGTTGGCACAAGTGCATAATATCTCATGGGGATTACTTTGAAGGGGTCAAAATAGATATTATTGAATAAATAAGTAATATTTGATAACAACACAAAATTCGCGATACTTTCTTGCGTGTTTCCTCCTATTTGTGGTGTGCGGCTTGATGTTGTTCAACAAATGGAGGGACCTACAGTCACGACTCCGAGCGGCAAATAGTTTTCTGCCATTGCTATTAGAGAAAACTGTTTCTATCTTTTTGATGTTTCATGCACGGATATATATGGGGCATAAAATATAAATTTAAATGTATTTAGTTAAAGATCATGCATAACTGAAAATATAGTGACAGTGAAAAAAAAAATTAGAAAAGTTTAGCGATAATGGAACTTTTTTTACTATCTCCACATGGACCGCCACTCGAAGAGTAACCAATTAAAAAGGCCATAAATTTAGTTTGTAAAATTAATTTTATTCAATTCAATGTAAAGAAAATATGTGAAAATAATACAAAATTAAGAATCAATTTACTTTTGCTCGATATGACCACCTTTTGCCTTGACTATGGCCTTGAGACGGTCCAGAAACGAATCGCAAGCTGCCCGAATGTGACTTGCAGGTATTTTGGCCCACTCGCGGGCAATGGCTTTTTTCAGCGCGTCGAGACTGGTGAATCTCTTAGTTCGGACCTAGCTCTCCAAACTAGCCCAATCCATCGGATTCGCGTCTGGTGAATTTGTTTAATCATTCTTGATTCACTCAAGCTTTGTATGATTGAGACGGTGCCGAGTCCTGTTGAAACGTCCATGGTTTGCCACCAAAATGTTTGTCTGTTCACGGCTTCAAAGTAACCACCAGAATACTTTCCCGATAATATCTCTCATTTATCTTGCCGTTAAGCTCGATGAAACCATTACCTGTGGCGGGTGCTACCTCCTAGTGGCCATTCGATGACTCAAATTCTCGTATGAATCTTCGGCCAAATAAACCCTATCGTTTTCGGAGTTTACGAATTGCTCAATTTGAAAAATTTTCTCGTCAGAAAACACAATGTTCGGAAATTGACCGCGAAGCAACTCCTCCGCTATCTCAAGTCTGACTTGGTGCTGCTTTGGTGTGATTACCCTGGGGTGTCATTTAGCCAACTAATAGACATCTGATGCCCGGTGCGCAAGCTGTCTGAAGTTGGTTACACTTCAAGTGTCGGAACCTGCAAAAGTTTAGTGATAGTTAATTTAAGTCTATGATAACAAAAACGTTACAGACTAAATACAAATATTTTATTATTTTTATTTATTAACTGGCGCTTACACCCTTTTTGGGTGTTTGGCAGAGCCCCTCCTGCTATTTTCTCGTGCGTCTTGATTTTGTTCCACAAATCGAGGAATCTACAGTTTTAAACTGACTCCGAACGGCAAATGATTTTAATGAAGAGGTTTTTCATGGTAAAACTACACAAGGATTTTTGCCATTGCCTGCCGTGGCGTGACCGGTATTAGAAAAACCTTTTACTATCATTTTGATGTTTCATACCCGCGAGGAGTTGCCTGATCTTCCATCGGGCGCGTCCCAGGTGGTGGATAGGTAAACCCTGGCACCACATGAATGGCCTTCCCTGATGGGGTAGGATCGAAACTCGTGTGATGACTCAAAGTTGGCATAGAATCAGAGAGCCATCCGCGAACCAAACTGGCTAGGGAGGAGTGCCGAATTAAGAATAGTACTCCAGGTGGAACCCACATAAGTGGCAATCCACCCGCTTTGGAGGCAGGGTCATGGATTCTGGAGGCCCAAACCATTACTCAAGTCTCTCAGCTGTATGAACGAGAGTGGATCCTGAAGGAGACGGGAGCTGCTATCGCAATCTCCTCTTCTTCAGAGACTGAAAAACGTTTGCCAGTATCGGAGTGCCTGAGCTTTGAGGTCACTGCGGTGGCGGCACGATAGAACAAAGAAGCCGGGAAATCGAAAAGGGTGGCAAGGAAGGAAAAAAGAAAGCGAGGGGCAAGGCTCATGCGGGCACAATCTTCTTGTGGCTCTACCGGCCCTTCTGCGTCTGAGTCTTCCAAAAGACCTCGGTCGGCAGAAGTGACACCCACGGAAGCCACCGAGTCCTCGGTTGGCACGAGTGCTCCCAAATCGTCTCGCTCTCGAGGCAAGCGGAGAAAGACGGGGCCTGAAAGCTGTACACCTACCTGCTCTGCAGCTGCAGCTAATGGCCAAGCCACGACCCCCCAAGGTACGAGCGCGGTCTTAGCGCCAACCTTGTCATGTCGGTCTCCTTGCCGCGGGGATGAGGCTTAAGTGGTGATTTAACCCCATGTTATGGAAATAAACTTACCACGAGCTAAGAGGGCAGTTCCATATAGGAATTGGGTATCCACCCATCCACCCATGTATTACGTGGAGAGTACCGTGCCGACAACCTGGCCGACAACAATTCGAAGCAACTGGAGGATATGGAGATGGCGGACAATCTCTCAGTAGACTCAGATGGATCTCTGGTACCGAGAAAGTCTTTGACATCGGTTAAGCCTGGTGCGAATTAGGTAAGTACCGGTAAAAAGACTAAAGTTATTGGAGATACGAAAGCAGGTGTTGGTCTATCCGTGAGGCAGATCAAACGAAGAAGACAGAAGGCGAAGAGATCCGAAGCATCAGCTAAGGTAAATACTCAAGCTCCGTCAACTTCGACACCTATAATGAAGACGGAAAAGCGTGGCAGAAGAGAGGACTCCTCTGTAACGTTGCACTCTTCCGGAAATGAAAAGGGGTCTGTGCCAATGACCGGGAAGAGGAGAAAGGCAAAGAAGAGGAAAGTCGAGAGACGGAATTCGGAAATGCCTGCATCCTCGACCCAATCCAAGGCAGATAAACCTTTACCTGAGAAGGCAAACGCTAAGGGACCTCAAATGTCGAATGACACTCTTCCGTCAACGTCTGGCGAATCATTCGCTTGAATGGCAGCAAAGGCAATGACGGTGGAGATACATACCGACAAACAAGATGGTCTACTGTCCAAAAGGCAACGATACTATCTTGGCAGCTATCTTTGCAAAGCTATCGGTGAGTCGAAAGACGCGCCGACTTTCGAGGGCAAAAGCGTGGTGAACGGCATCGTAAAGGTGCACTGTCCCAATGCTTTTTCCCGAGAATGGCTGGAAAAAGTGATAGCAAAAATTCCAGCCTGCGAAAACAGCAAGTTTATTCTTGTTGAGAGTAGCAAAGAGAGGCTGGTACGAGCGAGTGTCTGGATTCCGGGTCCTTCCTGTAATTCAGCAGAACTCCTCAAACGCATCCGTGTTCCGAATAAGGATCTTGATACGACTCTCTGGAGAGTATACTCGTGCACCAGGCAGAAATCCGCTACCACTTCGGAGGCGGGTTCCCACCTGGTACTGGGTATCGATCTTGGGTCCCTCAAGGTGCTGAAGTCGAAGTACGGGTGCCGTCCTCACCTACATCTGGGGGCGAATCCATCTCCGTGTCCAGGATAAGGTAGAAGACAAAGCGTAAATATACTCAGTCTCATGACTGAAGTATTATTTACACAGATAAATCTGCAGCATAGCAAAGCGTCTACGGCTTTCCTGTGCCGTAGGCATCCAAAACTGCAAACAAACCCACACATAATACTAATGCAAAAACCATGAGTATGTCACAAGCGTATCTGTGGTCTAGGTGCTATGTCGTGGGGGCAAATACTTGTGCATTGTGAAGGGAATGTGAGACCGCGAGCATGTATTATCATGCCGAGGTTGATGGAACACACGATGTTAAAAGAGCTATGCTCCGGAGATATCGTTGCTGCTAAAATAAAGTACTGGAAGAGTGTGAACAGTGTCGAAGCTATCATAGTTTCGGCCTACCTACCCTACAACTCTTTACAGCCACCTCTTTCGAGGGAGCTAAGAGAAGTAGTCAAGTATGCCGAATCCAATAATCTGGTGATAATAGTGGGCTGTGATGCAAATTCACAAAACATTGTATGGGGAAGCAGCAAATGCAACCCCAGAGGTCTCAAGTTACTGGATTTTATCCTGTCTTCCGATTTGGTCATTCAAATCTCTGATAATAACCAAAAGGAGACAAGAGGTGATTGCTTTAACACTTACCAATAGGTCAGTTGGAAATGAAATCAACCGATGGCGAGTTTCAGAGAAGGACCCTCTTTCTGATCATCGTCTTATCGAATTCCGACTGGGAATTGATACAATATCAATACCTTCCGGTAGGAGTTCACGAAATGTGGACTGTGACAGGTATGGTGAGCTTGTAACAGACCGATTATCAAACCTGAAAAAACTCAAACCAATAGAAATGATTGAAGATGCTACCTCAAATGCTTTGAGGAACTGTTCCCACTCAGGCAAAGCAGACAGTGGAAAGCGGTTCCTTGGTGGAACCCTGAACTGTCGAAGCTTCGTGTACGCTCCAGGAAACTTCTTAATAAGGCCTTGAAGACCAAAACAGAAGAGGACTGGGCTAATCATCGACTTACACATAGAAAATATAAGAAAAAATGTAGGGAAAGCCAAACTTGAATCCTATAGAAATTTCTGCAGTAACGTCGAAGAAATGAGGGAAACAGCGAGACTTTGTAAGGTCCTTCATTTAGACCGTTCAGTAAGGCTCGATTCCATTCGAAAACCTGATGGTTCATACACCATTTCCAAATCGGGAAACGTTTAATGCTCTACTCGAAACCCATTTTCCGAGTAGTAGAACTCTCTCTGAAGTTGAGAGTGGCATGAACAATAACGGTAGCAACGGTGGAACCTCTAGGTACAGCTGGTATATTGCTAGTCGGATAGTGACAAGGGAATCGATAAGGTTTTCCTTATCTTCCTTTGAGAACTTTAAGTCCCCTGGACCTGACGGAATATATCCAGCAATGTTTAAAAAAGGAGGAGACAGGCTGATTGGGGCCCTGAAAAGGATCTTAATAGCCTGTCTCGCATTTGGTTATATACCATCCCAATGGCGACGCGTAAGAGTAGTATTTATTCCGAAACCAGGAAAAGACGACTATTCCTTGCAAACAATTTTAGACCAATCAGTTTGACATCGTTCATGTTGAAAAGTTTAGAACGAGTGGTGGAGAAACATATTCGAGTGGGGGTATTGCCGAGAAGTCCACTTAGTAGAAACCAACACGCTTACCAGAGTGGAAAATCATGTGAATCAGCCTTACACGATCTTGTTAGCAAGATTGAAGCCGGGCTATAAGCTGACGAATACACAATGGGCGTGTTCGTGGACATGGAGGGGGATTTTGATAATGCTACTTTCGGCTCGTTATGTTCTTCTGCCGGACGACACGGAGTTAATCAAACCATTGTAAAATGGATATATTCCATGCTCTCTAAGAGGCTGTTAATAGCTGGTGGAGCAGTGACGAACAAATCACAGTCAGGGCCAAGCAAGGATGTCACCAAGGGGGTGTTCTTTCTCCGTTGCTGTGGTGCTTCGTCGTAGACTCTCTACTAGCGGAGATGCAGGAACTCGGTTTTCCTGTCCAAGCATATGCGGGCGATGTCTGTGCGCAAACATCGGATAAATCCCTAAGAAGGCTTTGCACGAAAGTGCAGAGGATTCTTGACGAAATCGATGACTGCTGCATGAGACAAGGTCTTTCCGTTAATCCGAACAAAACAACCATAGCCTTGTTTAGGAATAATCTTGGATAAGAAGCTGACTTGTGGGACACACGTTTCACTGAAGGTGAATCGTGCATTGAAGATTTTTCAGCAATGCCGTAGCGCCGTTGATAAAACCTGGGGCCTGAAACCTGCTTAGTCCTACGGATATACACAACACTTATCAGACCAATCATCACTTACGCCTCTGTGGAATGGTGGCGACGGGCTACAAAGAAGTGTATGTTTATGCATCACGGGAGCCATGAGTACAACCTCTGGTGATGCCCTTAATCCCATGCTAGATTTGTTCGCCCTGGATCTTAAGATACAATAGGAAGCAATAAACGCAATGTGTATCCTCTGTTTTTGGCACCTAAAGACGACCTGATACCCACAGTTTAGTTTGGAAGGAAGTTTGATGTCAGATTTCCATTAGGTAATGAATGGTGCAATCCAGAATGCATGCAAGGAGGTTTGACGGATATTTTCTTTACCGATGGGTCTAAGAATGAAATAGGGTCTGGAGCCGGATGGTACCTAAACGTACTTTCGCTTGAGTATCACTATGCTATGGGGGAAATGGCAACTGTTTTCCAAACAGAAGTTTTTGCCATCCTGGAAGTAGCCAAATGGATAATTGAGAGGAAATGCAGCGGGAATCAGATAGGAGTCTTCAGTGACAGTCAGGCTGCACTGAAGACCCTGGAGAACGCCAAACAAACCTCAAAGATTGTTCAAGAATGTAAGAAGAAGCTTAATTGTTATTATTGGACTTATATAGGTTACGGGACACTCCGGTGTTCAGGGAAACGAATTCGCCGACGAATTGGCCAACCGCGGATCAGCAGTGTCCCCAGCGATTATGTAGGCAATCTACATAAAGAGCGATGGTCCGGTCTAGAACGCTGCAGAACTGCAAAGTGTTTTGTGACAAGTCCGAACAGAAAACTGTCTAAGTTTCTACTAAAACTTAGAGGGAAATACATTCGGTGTATGGTCGGTATCATTACAGGACACAACCCATGGGGTCAGCATATGACCACCATCGGAATCATTGAGGACCCAGTGTGCTGTCATGCTTGGAGGAGGCGGTTAGCACTAAGCACTTTCTCTGTGAGTGTCCTGCCTTTGCTAGAGCACGGCTACGAGTTTTGGGTTTCGATGTCATGAGAATGAGTAATATTCGTTCTCTAAAACTGGAGGATACTTACAAATTTGCCGAAGAATCTGGAAAATTCTCACAGGACTAGCTATCTCTGCCTCTATTATTTCCTATCTGTTTCTCTTTTTAGCCTGAGTGTTTTAGGGGCCACCAAATCTCCTGGTGCTCCTCGGCTCGTAATTTTCAAATTTCAATTCAATTTTCAATTAACGCGAATCAATGTGGCGGGAAAAGATTCTGCAAAGCTAGATCCATATCGGCGCCTTGGCAAAAAGTCCAGCACAGCTGTCTGCCCGGCAAAATTTTTTTCAGTGGAGGATGGCGAGCACGACCTTCGCCCGAATACATGCAAGGGTGTGGCTAAGCCATCCTATAGCGAGAAGGCTGCCAGTCCGCCACCTTTGGCTGTGATCGGTAAACTGCGGCCTGACCATCAGCTGACGGATGCAGAAATCAAATACTGCAAAAGTCGACTGATGCGTCAGATTACGTCCCCCATGGGGTCCACTCGCTTCGTGGTCTATAGCGAAGAGAGCGTACGCCTCAGAAAGGCCATTTGCTGGATTCTGGATCCAGACCTGTCTACGCGGATGTCTTGTCCTGCCTACGTGCCCAGAATCCATGCATCAGCACGAGGCTTTGGCGACTCTTTTCGCACACCAAGAGTAGCACCCGGGGAGGAAAGGAAGGGACGGCTCGTGTGGTGCGAGAAGGGATGACTATACCAGCCCCCAAATCTTTAAACCCATTATGCTGAAAAGTCTCGAACGAGTAGGCGAATTGTTTATACGTCAGAAATCGCTGAAGGCTCACTATCTGTCTCCATTTCAACATGCCTATCAAAGTGGGAGATCCCGCGAGTCGGCACTCCAAACCCTTGTTGCTAGGGTACAGCTGGTCATCGACAGAAGGAACTACGCTAAAGGCATCTTTTTAGACATAAAGAGGGCGTTAGATAATGCCACTTTTGATAGTATGTGCGACTCTGCTAGTAGGCACGACGTAGACCGGGTGCTAGTGGATTGGATTCGCTCGGTGGTGGCCCAAATAATGGTCTAGGTGCGAGCAGAGGAAGATCTACTGGTGTCATCCGGGGGTAATAGAGGTTGCCCCCAAGGCGGTGTGCTGTCTTTATTGCTCTGGTGCATGGAGAGCGATCCCCTGCTCACCACCTTAAACGATTCGGGAGTCTACGCACAAGCATATGCGGACGGCGTTGCCTGTTTGGGAACAGGCCCTTCGCTTATGAAAATCTGTAAGAAAGTTCAGAAAACTCTGGATATGATTGACACTTGGTGCTGTGCGAATGGTCTATCGGCAAACCCCACCAAGACTGGTATTGTCCTCTTCACCAAAAGGACGAGGCTCGATGGACTCGTTCTGCCTAAGCTAAAAGGAGTAACAATCCAGCTATCCAAAGAAATTAAATATCTTGGAGTAATCCTAGATACTAAACGGGTTGCTCTAACCCACAAGCGAGCTTGGCAGGCTGAGAGAGGCTGCAGATAGACAAAACTGATGTTAACTGTCATGACCGATCGATTGTCGCAGTTCCTCCTGTCACTAAGGAAGGAAATGTAGGCAGCTGGTTGGACTGTTGACGGGCCACTTTCTGTGGGCATAGCTATGAGACGGGCCACTTTCTGGGCGTCTGCCGAGCCATCGCTCGAATCAGGCTTAAGGTCTTTGGTATGGATTAAGAAGCGACCACCTTGGCTCCTTGGCATTATGGGATCTACTGAGATTTCTTCGGATGTTAAGTAGATTAAGAGAATATTAAAAGGGAATCCGAGTGCAGTACAATGGGCTTAATTGTGCCTGAGTGCTGTACTTGGATCCTCTGCACTTCCAAATGATAGTCACGCACCTTTCCATTCGGATACGGCAGCCCATACATACATATATTTACTTTTATTTATTTCAAGCCTTGTAGTACAAAATGTAGATGAATCTTATTTATTTATTTAAAAGTAAAATTATTATAAATAATTGTTGTACTTAATAGCTAAGCAACTGGCAACTGTGGCCTTCGGTTTTACATTGTACTACTTATCTAGCTAAATGTATGATATTGGTATATGTAATAGGATATAAAGTATTTAGTATATACATATATATGCCCATATGTATATAAATTCACACATTTAAATTTGCATATGCCATCTTCCTGTGTGCCTGGCGTGAAGCGTTTTCTATAAAGGATTGTGATTTGGGAATTCAATCAACAGTTTAACAGACAGACATAAAATATATGTGAACTGTTTAGCGCTGTTCCTAACAACAGCACATTGCTGTGACTATGAGTGCGCGCTTGATACCTTGGACGTTTTTGGTGTAATATATTTTCTGTGGCAGGTGCACACAGCCGCAAATGTCTAAAATCACAAATTTGTATTTGCATATGCCATCCTCCAGTGTGCCTAGTAATGAAGCGTTTTCTATAGAGGATATTGATTTGGTTGAAGCAGAGAATGTTAATGCAATGAGAAGGTGCAAATGTTACTGTGAGCTTTTTTTAGTACATTTGAGATTTGAAAGATTTGTAGTAAGGAAATTTAGCACAACGAGTTTATAGACACCTCACTGACTTTGGCCCACACAAAAATTAGAAACACCACACATCTTTCACCTCAACACACAACACATTTCTCACCTCGACATTAGACCACTTAAATTTTTACTATTTTCGTATTTTTGAAATAATAAGCGAATTCGTAAAATTTATTATTATTTATTTCTTCGACTGCTTATTTTTTTACCATTTTGTTACTTTTGAAATGATGATCTACATAAAATTTATTACAAATTTTTTTACGATTACATTAAAAAACAAAAAATTTAGAAACGAAAAAAAAAAAAAATTTGCGCCGAGAATTGATGGCGAGTCACGTGGGGAGGATAAATACGCAGAACGTTTATTTCTGCGCCTGCGTTATGAACAAAAGGTTTGTGATGTCTACGTAGACATGTATGCGCGCGACGCGAATAAGTTTTAATAAATTCTGAGAGTAATTCATGAAGTTTTTCATTACATATGTACATTCATAAATGAACGTATACTCTATATGTACATAAATGATGGTATATGACAATATGTGTAAATAATAGCTACATATCTACAAGTCAATAGGAGGTCTTTGCATTCAGAAAAAAAGAACGGTTTAAGATAAATGAACACTTATTGTATGTCAATTTATAGTTTATGTATTCGACAGCATTTACATACATATGTATGTATGTACATTTGTATATGAAAAACAATAATGCACAAGCGCAAGAACATCATCTTTCTTTCATACATATGTATATATGCATGTATGCCCAATAACCTTGACTTATGTATGTACACATGTCACAGCACATCACTTTCTTACAAGAAATCAAATACACATACGCACTAGTGAATGAGTTTCATCCTATCAAGTGCAAAAACAATTCTGCTCTATGTATATATATATACCCACTTTATGTCCTAGCTTATATACATACATATATACCTAGTTGCCTTCTAAACTTCCTACAAAATAATTGTATTCATATGTTACCACATCCATGCACGTTCATACATTCATGCATATATGCGCGAGCACAGCGCTCCCTTCTTGCTTCCGTGTACTTTTGTCTTTCACCAGTCGATATTCCTAATATTGTACTTACAAAAACACAATACTTTAATAGACGCAAAAGCAAAAGCAATGACCGCTTTGCAACCACACATTCTAAACTGTTCTAGAACACAACAAAAACACATACCTCACATGCGCATGTCGCCCGAAGCTAAAATCTAAGCCTAGCGACTACAAAAACAAAATACATTCGTAGACGCAGTCGCAGCGGCCATGATTCTATCAGCGGCGGCGCTGAACAGTTTAGAACAAAAACAAAAAGTTCATTCATAAGTTCGAGCTCATATTTCAATTTCATTCATAAAACGAGCCGCCCATATGCCAATTTTCGCGACCATTCGAAAATAGTCAATATTGGAATATGTCGCGTGGAATTATTTGCCAATATTTGATAAATCTTGAATTTTTGTCATGTCGAGTGGCCGCGGCTCCGTATGTATGTATGCACCCTTATACGTATGTAAATATGTCTTCTAACTGTTCGACAGTCGCGAGTTAATGCGACTTAGATTCCTTTAACAATTCCAGCGAATCACACATTTCTGTCCGCAAAGCCGCATATATGTAACCTATGAACAAAAAGTACCGGAAATGTTGAAATAAAACATAACAGAGTTAAATTTCAGGCAAATTTATATTATCTCCTTCAAAATATGATCCGTCTGAAGCAGCACACATGTGCCAATGTTTAACCCAGTCCTCCAAACAGCCCCGGTATGCCGACATGGCCTTCAGCTCCTTCGTCGTATTCTCTTTGATCGGTGCCATGGCGCGTTATCATAACGCAAAACCAAGAATTGTTTGCTCACATTTCTGGCCGTTTACAACACACAGCATCTCTCAAAGGCTTCAAAATGGATAAATAATATTCTTTATTGACTGTCTGGCCCGATGGAAGGTACTCATGGTGGACTATGCCTTGGCAATCGAAGAAAACAGTCAACACACCTTTCCGGTTCTTTTTGCTCATAGGGTATACATATCCCATATTTTCACTGACGGACAAAAAGGCGGTCGCAGTTGTTGTTTTTTATATGCATACATTTTGCGTTCGTTGAAGGCTTGTACATATGTATTTATATATATTTGCGCCTTTGGCTTTCTGGATGCATACATGGATATTAGAACATTTTCTCATCAATATGTGTATGTATGTAAGTAGTTCAGATTTGACTAAAGAGATTAAATATAGGAATGCATATTCATATGATTGCCTTTATGGCTGTTTTACATATAATTCAATTGAAAAGAAGAATGAATAATGTTATATAGAAAATAAATTTCAGGTATTTGAAAAACCTGAATACACTATTTCAAATCAATTCTAATTAAACCAAATACAAAAAATTAAACAAAAATATCGAACAAAGAAAACTACTGTGTACAGGTCTTGAACCTGAGTCAAATATGGGACGATGTATTGCATATACAACACGTCTTTCAAGATTGCGCTGAACTATAATTACTAATGAACTTTTCTAAATCACTCATTTATTCGATTCGCAGTTTTATATGCACATATTCTGCGTTAGTTCAAAGTGTGTATGCGTAATTATATGCATATGTATGTGTGTATGCGCGTTTGGCTTTCTGGACGGATATTAGAATGATATTTTCTCATCAATATAATTTGGATTTGATAAAAGAGATTAAAGACATATGTATATACTTTCTGTTTTGTTTGATTTATATAAAAATCAGGTCATATCCAGTATGAACTATTTTATACCGAAAAGGAATTTCCGTTTATGAAATACAAAAAAAAACAGTATTTCAAAGAAATTTTAATTAAAACTAACTGAAAAATTTTACCAAACTTTCCTGGTTTGAATTGTAAAAAAAAAAATGTGCAAGAAAAAAAATATGACTTCAGGACTTGAACCTTAATTAAATACGTGCCAAAAAACAAAACGAATAATTCCGCCGACTTTAGCTTCTGCACCACAAATTAACTGCCGCGCGGCCTTCTTAATCGCAAATTTATTCGCTTCGCTGTGGGCATGAAATAAGTCGATTTCCTTAGTAGTGTGGCGAAAAATCTTATGAAATTCCTTACTAGTGTGGTAAATGAAGAAAAAATCTGAATTTCTGTCCTAGCGTGGTAAGTAAATATAGAAACCCTCCACTTGCGTGGTAAATATCTGCAATCCCCCACTAGTGAGGAAAGTTGAATTTGAAAATTCCTTAATATGAATCTACAGATTAGTACTCGAAAAAAGCTTATTTAACATTTGCACCTTCTCTTAACAGAGCACCAGACAGACAGACAAACAGACATAATATATGTATATAATTTTGGACAATTTGGAAAAAATTGAAATATATAGGTCATACTAAAAAGCAAACTAACATTCTTTGCTACTAATCACCAACAAATTCTTATCGACTGCTGCTAAATTTACATAATTCAGTCCCTTACTGTTAACCTTTGGTGTGTCTGTGGTGATAAGTCTTTGCGAAACGAGTACCCCTCGAAATTCCATACGTTCCTGTCATTGAGGCGTCTCTATACATTAAAGCTATCTAGAGAATAGTGTGAATTGTCACGGGCTACGTATAGTGTGAATTGTCAAAAATGAAGTCTAACCACCGCCGGGGTGTAGTGAAACTTTTAACAGAGCTGATTACAGCGGATTCTTTCTTTAGTATATTTGCTATTGAAGTGGAAGATCATGTGAATCAGCCTTCCATGATCTTGTTAGCAAGATTAAACCTGGGGTGGAAGCTGACGAGTACACAATGGGCGTGTTGGTGGACATGGACGGGGCTTTTGATAATGCAACTTTCGGCTCGTTATGTTCTTCTGCCGAACGACACAGAGTTAATCAAACCATTGTAAAATAGATATATTCCATTATCTCTAAGAGGCTGTTAACCGCTGGTGGGAGCAGTGACGAACAAATCACAGTCAGAGCCAGGCAAGGATGATCCCAAGGAGGTGTTCTTTCTCCGTTGCTGTGGTGCTTCGTCGTAGACTCTCTACTAGCGGAGATGCAGGAACTCGGTTTTCCTGTCCAAGCGTATGCGGACGATGTCTGTGCGCTAACATCGGATAAATCCTTAAGGAGGCTTTGCACGACAGTGCAATGGATGACTGGTGCATGAGAGAAAGTCTTTCCGCTAATTCGAAGAAAACAGCCATAGTCTTGCTTACGAGAAAACGGAAATTGGATGGACTTAGTCTTCCAACACGAAAAGGTATGGCACTTGGTTGTTCCGATAAGAAGCTGACTTGGGAGCCTCACGCTTCACTGAAGGTGAATCGCGAATTGAGGATTTTTCAGGAATGCCGTAGAGCCTTTGGAAAAACCTGGGGTATGAAACCTGCTGTGATTCTATGGATATACACAACGCTTATCAGACCAATCATCACTTACTCTTCTGTGGTATGATGGCGACGGAGCATGGTTAAGTCCACAATCCGGGAACTACACAGGCTACAAAGAAGTGTATGTTTATGCATCACGGGTGCCATGAGTACAACCTGTGGTCATGACCTAAATGCTATGCTTGATTTGCTCCCCCTGGATCTTAAGATACAACAGGAAGCAATAAAAGCAATGTGTAGACTCCATAAATATAGTTTCTGGCACAAAGACGGAACTTCGGGGCACAGAGAAATCTTAAGGTAGCTATGTGAGCAGTATCCTCGGTTTTTGGCACCTAAAGACGACCTGATACCCACAGCTTCATTTGGAAGGAAATTTGATGTCAGATTTTAATTGCGTGGTGAATGGTGCAACCCAGAATGCATGCTGGGAGCTTTGATGGGTATTTTATTTACCGATGGGTCCAAGACTGAAATAGGGTCTGGAGCCGGATGGTATTTAAACGTACTTTCGTTTAAGCATCACTATGCTATGGGGCAATTGTTTTCCAAACAGAAGTTTTTGCCATCCTGAAAGAAGCCGAATGGATAATCGAGAGGAGAAGGAACGGGAAACAGATTGCAGTTTTCAGTGATAGTCAGGCTGCACTGAAGGCCCTCGAGAACCCAAACAAAGACAGGCAAGACAAAACAGACATGTACTTATATGGGTTCCGCGACACTACGGTGTTCAAGGAAACGAAATCGCCGACGAATTGGCCAACCGTGAATCAGCGGTGTCCCCAGAGCCAATAATCGGAATCAGTTCCGCTGGAATCATGAATTGGATCAGCGATTATGTAGGCAATCTACATAAAGAGCGATGGTCCGGTCTAGAACGCTGCAGAACTGCAAAGTGTTTTGTGACAAGTCCGAACAGAAAACTGTCTAAGTTTCTACTAAAACTTAGAGGGAAATACATTCGGTGTATGGTCGGTATCATTACAGGACACAACCCATGGGGTCAGCATATGACCACCATCGGAATCATTGAGGACCCAGTGTGCTGTCATGCTTGGAGGAGGCGGATAGCACTAAGCACTTTCTCTGTGAGTGTCCTGACTTTGCTATCTCTGTCTCTATTATTTCCTATCTGTTTCTCTGATACTTTCCCCTTGCCTCCTTGACGATCTACCCCCTTTCCAGAGCTTTAAATACAATGGGCTTTTTTAGCCTGAGTGTTTTAGGAGCCACCTAATCTCCTGGTGCTCCTTGGCTCGACCTTTTCAAATTTAAAAACTTCAAATATTGGCTCTGCACAGTTCTTGGCTTCTGTATGAAATCAATTTAACGAATAGCCGACGGCAGTTTGCAAGGAATTTGCTTGTGCATTTGCTATGTTGTCTTGTTAAAGAAATTTTTTTCGATTTATATTTTCAAAATATTTTAGTATACATTCATAGATTGAAGATATATGTATTTGAAAGGACCAAAGTTTATTTTTGAAGTGAAATTCTTAGGCATCGATGAACGAGCGATAATAGAGAGTAAAATTTCAAGGCCATGCAACGTTTTGGGCATTTTCGTTCCGCGAGAGAGGAAAGTAGAGAGGGAGCTATACCTTACATATATCTTAGATACACTTTAGGCTATTTTTCCTTAGTATTTCCTTGTGGTTGCTAATTTGTTGTATGAAATAACACTGCCTACTTTTTGGCGCTTGTTTGTTGGTTAAACTTGTAGGAAATATATTTTTGGTGATTACTTTTTGGCGTTATATTTCGATGATGCCTACTGTTTGGGGCTTTTTTGCTCCCAAATTTTTTAGCGTTTTTTTCGGTGCCTACTTCTTGGCGTTTATTTTCGTTTTCTGGCTAGTGCTTGTGCGTACTATAAAGTACTATCCATTCCGGCGTCGGATTTATTGGTATTGCCTTGCGGTAATTTGTGCAGTTGCTGAGTTTCTGGAATCGCTGCGTTTGTGCGGGTGATAAACGCTCGGAGTAGTGCACGTGGCTGGAATTTAGAACAATGTATATTTGGGAATTTTTGGCAAACTATAATGTTGTTTTTAATGAAACTTGGTGGAAATGTTAGTGAGGTGTTAAGGAAATAATAATTTTTTAATTATTTGCATTCAAAATGCCCTCGGGAACTTCACTATAATTCTCCACTTACACTCTATATTTTTTAACATTTCACTAAAATTTACCAAAAATACACTCACACGCGTGCTTTTATTGATTTTTATGCTAATATTCGAATTATTTCTATTAAAATTAAATGCAAATTCATTTGCCCATGCAATCACTTTCCAATTTTAAACGCGAATAAGAAGAAGATTGGAATGACAACAATATGGTGTTGCCGGATGCCTGCAAATGAAAACAAAAATTAAGTACTTGAGTTTAGTGTTAATGATGGGGATGGGGTTATTGTGCCTCCTTACTACATACACACATATGACGCTTTAATTTTGGGTTCAATGGTTTTAACACGGAAAGGAGTTTTACGTAAAAATACTGTGGATCGCGTAGCCGAAGTTGGACTGATAAGGGTTATTTTTTTTTAAGCGCGGCCGAAGGCCGTCCACGCGAAAGGAGTTCTACGCAAAAGTACTGTGGATTGCGTAGCCGGAGGGTTATTTTTTTGAAGCGCGGCCGAAGTCCGCCCATGCGATAAGCAGTTCTACTCAAAAATACTGTGTTAATTAATTTAATTTAATTTTAATTTCTTTATTATTTTTTGTGATACGCTTAATATCATTATTTTTAAGTATAAATGAGTTGTATGTTTTTATTTACAAAACTATTTCTCAACTTAAAATTACAGCAAAAAATACTGCAGTTTTTCAATGAACCTTCCACCGAACATCCCTGCGTGCTAACTTCGTTTTCATTTCAGGTGTATGGCAACACCAACTTTTCGCTAAATTAGAGAACTTTAACATTAAATGACTTAAAAACTATAAGCCTCCGGCAGGTTCTGTTTTCAGTTTTAAGATGGGGATACACCCCTCTATCACCCCCTTTTAACCGTTTTTTTCAAAGCGATATACATTATACTAAAGTTTTCCCGTGCGCGTTGTTGCCACGGTTTGTGCCCGGCGTTTACCTACACCAGACAGGGGACCTGTGAGGCAATGTGTCCGCGAAAGGAGAGGATCGGGATCCCCCTGACAACCTGCGCTCTACTCCTGGAAGGATGGGCTATGCACCAACTCAGCGAACGCTGGGCAAGTACACAAACGTGTAGGGTCGCGAAGTCCTTCTGGCCACGTTTAGATAGGAGGCGCTCGAGGGATATCCTGGGGATGACAAAATGTCATCTCTCAAATTTCGTGGGCATCATCACGGGGCACTGTCCGCGAGGTACCCATGCCGTGAGACTCGGAATTACTTCGAGTCCTTTTTGCGTCAGCTGTATGGAGGATGAGGTGGAATCATCTCAGCACCTGCTCCTAAGCTGCCCAGCCTTCGCAGGACTAAGATTCAAATACCTTGGTTCTCACTTCTTTTCTGCGCCTGCTGATATAGCAGGCGTTGATAACAAAAATCTGATGAACTACATCAGCAGCATAATGAGGTTAACACAACCGCGGACTAGTCACCGTTCGTAGTCCACAAGCACTCACCACTCCCCATCCCTTCCCTTCCTCCCCCCTCCTTGTCCTTCAATGGTATCACAAAGGACGAACCAAACTATTTCGTCCAAGTGGGCCCTATTGGGCAACCATTACAACCTAACCTAACCTAACCTTACCTACACCGGTCGAAACTTCTCCGTTTTTCTAAATTTTGTCTATTTGTATTCTCTGCAAATGTTGTGTATTTACTCGTATTTAGATATATATTCTTTCTCTCTCTCCCTCTCTCATTCTCTCTCGGGTCTCTCCCTCTTTCTTTGTCTGCCTTGAAAGCTTCACTTCTGTTATGTGTACTACGCTACACCCACTTTTTTTATTTTATTTTATTTACAAGAGACTACACTGGCTGCTAAGGCCTTCGGCTTACGTTATATACAAAATGGGTTTACAAACTGATATAATAACAAATACCTTATGTCTATGGGAATATATCAAAATGTTTGTAATATAACAAACTTTAACGAATTTGTTAATGTATTGATGTTTTCACAGGTGGTACCTTTAAGAAGGTTGGATGGTTGAAGATTTCCGAATAAAATTTTTCCAAGCCAGGACATTCATCTAGGGTGTGAATAACAGTTAGGGACCTTGAGTTACACTGTGAGCAGTTTGAACTGTCGGAACCATTTTAAAGGTGGTAATGTGTTTTTAAAGTGTGGCCTGTTCTAAGGCGAGTAAACGTTCTTAAATTTTTGCAAAATGAATTTGTAGGGTAGTTAGGCTTCAAACATATAGGCTTATGTATATTCTGTATTATGTTTAGCAGCGAAGTATTTTGCCACATGCTTACGAATATCTTTCGTTGCAATATATGTAAACAGTTCCAGTGGTTCTTTGGCTGCTTCTTTAGCCCGCTCGTCTGCTAGGTGATTTCCTCGGACACCGGCGTGAACCGGAACCCATATAATTTTTAGAGTGATGATTGATGAGGTTTGGTACCGATATTATGTTGAGATGTTTATTGAGCATTAAGCATTGCATGATCACTGAGAGTTTTTTGTCAAGTTTTGCTTTTGTCTTGTCGAGTTGATCAGGCAAACATGTGTGTATTCTTGCTTTGGAGAGTCGTTGGTATAAGCAACATAGTATTGTGTAACGTCTACGGCTCTCTTGTGCCGTAGGCATGCAAAACTGCAAACAAACCCACACATAATACTTATACAAGAACCATGGGTATGTCACAAGCGTATCTGTGGTCTAAGTGCTATGGCGTGGGGACAAATACTTTATTGTGAAGGGAATGTGAGATCGCGAGCATGTGTTATCATGCCGAGGTTGATCGAACACACGATGTTAAAAGAGCTATGCTCCGAAAATATCGTTGCTGCAAAAATAAAGTACTTGAAAAGTGGGAACAGTGTCGAAGCTATCATAGTTTCGGCCTACCTATCCTACGACTCTTTACAGCCACCTCCTTCGAGGGAGCTAAGAGAAGTGGTCAAGTACGCAGAATCCAATAATCTGGGGCTAATAGTGGGCTGTGTTGCAAATTCACAGAACATTGTGTGGGGAAGCAGAAAATGTAACCCCAGAGTCCTCAAGTTACTGGATTTTATCCTGTCATCCGATTTGGTCATTCAAAACACTGGTAACAAACCAACTTTTGTGACCAGAAGGAGACAAGAGGTTATTGATTTAACAGTTACCAATAGGTCAGTTGGAAATCAAATCAACCGATGGCGAGTTTTGGAAGAGGACTCTCTTTCTGATCATCGTCTTATCGAATTCCGACTAGGAATTGACACAATATCAATACCTTCCGGAGTCCTTGAAATGTGGACTGGGGACTGGACAGGTATGGTGAACTTGTAACAGAGCGATTACCAAACCTCAAAAAACTCAAATCAGCAGAAATGATTGAAGATGCTACTAAGAAATTAGAAGGTACTTAAATCAATTGCTTTGAGGAACTGTGTCCACTCAGGCAAAGCCAGCAAGGGAAAGCGGTTCCTTGGTGGAGCCCTGAACTGTCGAAGCTTCGTGTACGGTCCAGAAAACTTCTAATACGGCCACAAAGACCCAAACAGGAGTGAACTGGTCTAATAATCAATTTATACAGAGAGAATATAAGAAAAAAGTACGGCAAGCCAAACTTGAATCCTATAGAAACTTCTGCAGTAACGTCGAAGAAATGAGGGAAACAGCGAGACTTTGTAAGGTCCTTCATTTAGACCGCTCAGTAAGGCTGGATTTCATTCGAAAACCTGATGGTTCATACACCATTTCCCAATCGGAAACGTTTAATGTTCTACTCGACACCCATTTTCCGGGTAGTAGAACTCTCTCTGAAGTTGAGAGTGGCATGAACAATAACGGTAGCAACGGTGGAACCTCTGGGTACAGCTGGTATATTGCTAGTAGGATAGTGACAAGGGAATCGATAAGGTTTTTATTATCTTCCTTTGAGAACTTTAAGTCCCCTGGACCTGACGGAATATATCCAACAATGCTTAAAAAAGGAGGAGACAGGCTGATTGAGGCCCTGAAAAGGATCTTCACAGCCTGTCTTGCATTTGGTTATATACCATCCCGATGGCGACGCGTAAGAGTAGTATTTATTCCGAAACCAGGAAAAGATGACTATTCCCTAGCAAAAAGTTTTAGTCCAATCAGTTTGACATCGTTCATGTTGAAAAGTCTGGAACGAGTGGTGGAGAAACATATTCGAGTGGTGGTATTGCCGAGAAGTCCACTTAGTAGAAATCAACACGCTTACCAGAGTGGGAAATCATGTGAATCAGCCTTACACGATCTTGTTAGCAAGATTGAAGCCGGGCTATAAGCTGACGAATACACAATGGGCGTGTTCGTGGACATGGAGGGGGATTTTGATAATGCTACTTTCGGCTCGTTATGTTCTTCTGCCGGACGACACGGAGTTAATCAAACCATTGTAAAATGGATATATTCCATGCTCTCTAAGAGGCTGTTAATAGCTGGTGGAGCAGTGACGAACAAATCACAGTCAGGGCCAAGCAAGGATGTCCCCAAGGGGGTGTTCTTTCTTCGCTGCTGTGGTGCTTCGTCGTAGACTCTCTATTAGTGGAGATGCAGGAACTCGGTTTTCACGTCCAAGCATATGCGGACGACGTCTGTGCGTTAACATCAGATAAATCCTTAAGGAGGCTTTGCACGAAAGTGCAAAGGATTCTTGACAAAATCGATGACTGGTGCATGAGACAAGGTCTTTCCGTTAACCCGAACAAAACAAACATAGTCTTGTTTACGAGAAAACGGAAATTGGATGGACTCAGTCTTCCAACACTGAAAGGTGTGACACTAGGTCTTTCCAACGAAGTTAAATATCTAGGAGTAATCTTGGATAAAAAGCTGACTTGTGAGACACACGTTTCACTGAAGGTGAATCGTGCATTGAAGATTTTTCAGCAATGCCGTAGAGCCTTTGGCAAAACCTGGGGTCTGAAACCTGCTGTGGTCCTATGGATATGGACAGCACTTATCAGACCAATCATCACTTACGCTTCTGTGGTCTGGTGGCGACGGAGCATGGTTAAGTCCACAATCCGGGAACTATACAGGCTGCAAATAAGTGTATGTTTATGCATCACGGGTGCCATGAGTACAACTTCTGGTGATGCCCTAAATGCTATGCTTGGTTTGCTCCCCCTGGATCTTAAGATACAACAGGAAGCAATAAAAGCAATGTGTAGACTCCATAAATATGGTTTCTGGCACGAAGATGGAACTTCGGGACACAGAGAAATCTTTAAGTTGCTGTCGGAGCAGTATCCACTGTTTTTGGCACCTAAAGATGACCTGATACCCACAGCTTCATTTGGAAGGAAATTTGATGTCAGATTTAAATTGCGTGGTGAATGGTGCAATCCAGAATGCATGCTGGGAGCTTTACGGATATTTTCTTTACCGATGGGTCCAAGACTGAAAAAGGGTCTGGAGCCGGATGGTACTTAAACGATAGTAATAAGTATCACTATGCTATGGGGTGAATGGCAACTGTTTTCCAAACAGAAGTTTTTGCCATTCTAAAAGTAGCCGAATGGATAATCGAGAGGAGATGGAGCGGGAAACAGATTGGAGTCTTCAGTGACAGTCAGGCTGCATTGAAAGCCCTGAAGAACGCGAAGCAAACCTCAAAGATTGTTCAAGAATGTAAGAAGAAGCTTAATTCTGACAAAACAGGCTTGTACTTATATGGGTTCCGGGACACTCCGGTGTTCAAGAAAACGAAATTGCCGACGAATTGGCAAACCGTGGATCAGCGGTGCCCCCACAGGGGCCAGAGCCAATAATCGGAATCAGTCCCGCAGGAATCAAGAATTGGATCAGCGATTATGTAGGCAATCTACATAAAGAGCGATGGTCCGGTCTGAACGCTGCAGAACTACAAAGTGTTTTGTGGCAAGTCCGAACAGAAAACTGTCAAACTTTCTACTAAAACTTAGAAGGAAATACATTCGGTTGATGGTCGGCATCATTACAGGACACAACCCATGGGGTCAGCATATGACCACCATTGGAATCATCGAGGACCCGGTATGCCTGTCATGCTTGGAGGAGGCGGATAGCACTGAGCTCTTTTTCTGTGAGTGTCCTGCCTTTGCTAGAGTGCGACTACGAGTATTGTGTTCCGATGTCAACAGAATGAGTAATATTCGTTCTCTAAAACTGGAGGATATATACAGATTTGCCAAAGAATCTGGAAAATTCTCACAGGACTAATTATTTCTATCTCTGTCTCTATTCTTTCCTATCTCTTTCTCTGATACTTTTCTCCCTCCCTCCTGGACTATCTACCCCCTTTCCAGAGCTTTAAATACAATGGGCTCTTTAGCCTGAGTGTTTTAGGAGCCACCAAATCTCCTGGTGCTCCTTGCCTCGACCTTTTCAAATTCAAATACAAATTCATTGTGTAACATTCTGTCTTGAATGGTGGGCACGCCCTCTTCGGTTAACATCACTTTGAGAGGTGAAGTGGGAAAGGTTCGAATGCTTCTTCTAACTGCTGTGTGATAAGGAGTTGGTATCAGTGCAAGATTTTTCTTAGCGCAGTGTCCGTAGATCGCCAGTCCAAAGTCAATCTTTGATAACATCAGTGCCTTTGTTATATTTACAAGCGTCGACATATGATTATAACAGTGTTTAGATGTAATGTACTTTACAATGTTAAGTCTGGATATTAACCCTAGAACACATACCCGGGTACAAATGTATCCAACTTCAACTTTGAAGTGTTGTAGCTTTTGAACCGCTATACCTCTATAACTTCGGATCTAGGAAGATTATTTAGTTTTGAGTTCAAATTCAAAATTTGAACCAGATCGGACCATTGGTTCAGGAGCTACAGCCTTCCAAACACATTATATACGTAAACACACACCCGGGATACGTTTGTACCCCAATAGTAAAAATCCTCATAATAATCAAAAAAAAAACATTTTTTATATTATTTTTTTATTTGAAAAATTAAAAATATTCATTTCACACATTGTATTATTGACTTTTATTATAAAAATTATAAAAATGCATCTTATATCTAAGGAAAATCATGGCAAATAGAGCAATTTGTTGATGTGACCGAATGTTCAAGACACATTGGCTTCTTACATTTGGCGCACAGCTTTCTGGTTTTTCTACGGCGTTTTTCCTCTTGTGCGTAACATAAATAGCAAGATCCGGACACAGGTTTTGGCATGCGCGCTGTGGCAGATGTTGATGCTGCTGTTGACACCATTGATTCCAGCGGTCGGTTGAAATATGCTTCAATAGCAATTTTAGTCGA
Source organism: Anastrepha fraterculus (assembly GCA_037575425.1). Classification (NCBI taxonomy): domain Eukaryota; kingdom Metazoa; phylum Arthropoda; class Insecta; order Diptera; family Tephritidae; genus Anastrepha; species Anastrepha fraterculus. Next base: position 244,193 of record JAYXIM010014526.1, on the reverse strand, counting down.
AAAATTTCGCGTCACTTGACGATTTATGGCTCTGGCTTCAATAATGGGCATACACAATGCTTCAGCCAAGCTGCGCAGGATCTGCTTACGCTTGTTGTTTGTTCTCCAAGGCAACATAGGGTTATTCAAATCGTAGACAATGTAGGCTGCAAGAGCTGTAATGTCCAACATGTTGAAGAACATCGCTAGTGGCCATCGTTTTGTTTGTCTTTGTGTTGGATATTCCGCAAACATTTGGTCCATTTGATCAACACCACCTTTGGTACGATTATAATATTCAATTATTTCAGGTTTCCCACTGTCAGCTATTTCAGCATAATTATGCATGGTCGAAAGCAAAATTACTGCTTTATTTTTTTTGGGAACATAAGAGCACATTGTCACATTGGTTTTATTATGTTTAGGGATAGGCATAATTAACGCTTTTTTCCAGTCTTGGGGGAAGATGCCTTGGTTATATATGTTGTAGGATAAATTTACAAGCCTTTGTTTTTTGGAAAATGGAGGGTTTTTAGTAGGGGGTAAGCAATTTTATCGGAACCAGGGGTTTTCCCCGTCATTGTGATGATTGTGGAATCAAATTCTTCTATTTTAATGAAAGACTCAAGAAGGCGTGCATTAGGGCATAGAGTAGGACTGTGGTATTTTTCGACAATGGTTTTATTGGATAACTCAATGACATGGGGTGAAACTGTGAGTTTTCAGATCTAATATATTATACCACTCGAGTGCAAATTGTTCCGCAATGTCGACGGGGCTGTAAATAGGACTTTTTGGTGAATGAACAAATGTAATATTATTATGATTGTGACCTCCAGAAAGGGCTGTGATGTCGGCCCACATTTTTTTTTTACTTTAAGTGGGTTTTATTTCTGCAGTGAGTTTCTGAAACGACTCTGCTTTTGCCGACTTTAGCTCTTTTCTAAACTTGGCATTGGCTTTTTTATAGCATATAAAATTTTCTATGCTTCTATTGCGTTTTTATAGGGCCCAGAGAGATTGTTTCGTATTTCTTAACACTGATAACCAATAGAAATAGAAAGTTTAGTAACTAATTTTCTCGTGTATGTTTGTGGTATAGCTATATGAGCTGCGGATCATATAATTTTCTTTAATGGGGCTGCTTCTGAATTTATTATACATAGATTTTACATAGGTAACTAGCTAATGAACAAAACTTTTGCCAGTCTGGCTTGTCAGTAATTCATTTCGATTTTGGTTTTACAGCGTAAAAGGTAGGCGTAGACTATGTGGTTACTATTGGAAAGTGGTCGCTATTGTGAAGATCGTCTAATGTGAGAGAGGAGAGTTTGGGAGCTATGAATGCAAAAGAAAAGGCAATCTCTCTGTCGTTAAGGACAACCAGATTTTGGCGAGTATTAAATCTTCGATTTCTCACCAAAATTTAAAATTGAACTAAATTTAATGTTTGTTGATTTAATTTAAAAAGAAGAATTTAAACAAAATACATTACAAAATGACCTGTCATTATTGTATGTGCGTTTTAGTATATTTAAAACTATACAAATTTGATGAAAATTTTAACTAATTTTTTGATTCGAAATTAATTTTAGACGAGAATTCGTACAGGATACAAGTAATTTGGTGTATTGATATATATTTATATCTATATATACATATATTATGTTCGTTATGTTTGTGCAAAAGTTCATTTGCATCTCCAATTCTTATAGTGCTACATATGTGTGTGTATACGCACTACAGCAACCATTACCTATTCCAAAACGCATCGCCTTATCATAGTTACATGCAATATTTAGGGAGTAAATACCCGAATTCCTGCCTAACAAATGCTAAAACAATTCTCTTTTGCATATGCGTGTTTTTTTTTTGTGTTTTTTTGTTGAAAGTGTGGGAATTGTCTTTCGATTTACTCACTAAAAACCCACCCCAGCTCCGTTTCCCTCCCACCGCGGGACAACCGTTAATCATGACTTCGCGGGAGGGGGAGCGGCCTATTACCAATTCTTGAAAATTTGCGCTGTGTTGTTCAGCGACGTCAACCGTCTAGTATCACTTGACGGGGAGGAGAGCAGCCTATTGCCTCTTCATGAAGATCTGCGCTGTTGTTCGGCGCGACGCAGTTTGGAGATTACTATTTTTGCCATATAACATACAGCGGACCAATGCTCTTCTGACTCTATCTTAATATCCAGCTGGCTTCCCCATTCGAACGCAAATCGGCGATAGAAAAACAAAATATATTCTGCGTCTTCTACAGCTGGTGCGTTAGAGCAGCAGTACGGGGCGTCTTCGAGCTGAAACCTATATAAATAGGATTTAAAGCACCCATGTGCCGTCAGTATTTGGGTCAGATAGTAGTCTAATTGTTTACGGTTAACCCGTTTGGCTATTATGGGAATCAAACGGTACGTCCAGCGTCCGTTCAGGGACGAACTCCTTTTTTCCTGTCATGAACGCAAGTTATGCTCTCTTGCTTCCTTGCGTACTGTCTGCCGTTTTGAAGTAGCTTTGTTTTTGTTAACTTCAGCATACACTTTTGGCATTAAATTGATTGGGAGTAGTTCTGCAAGGACCCTAATGGCGTCTTCTGATACGGTCCGAAACGCGCAGCACACTCTGGGGGCACTCAATCGGTATACTAATTTCACACAATTCATATACTCCCGTGAGGAGTTGCCTGATCTCCCATCGGGCGCGTCCCAGGTGGTGGATAGGGAAGCCCTGGCATCACAAGAGTGGCCTTCCCTGATGAGGTGGATTCAACACTCGTGTGATGACTCAAAGTTGGTATAGAATCAGGGTGCCATCCGCGAACAAAACTGGCTAGGGAGGAGTCCCGAAAAAAACCAAAAGGTAATGGAAAACAATGGTTTTATTACTCCAGGTGGAATCCACACAAGTGGCAATCCACCCGCTTCGGCGGCAGGGTCATGGATTCTGGAGGCCCCAACCATTACCCAAGTCTCTCAGCTCCACGAGCGAGAGCGCATCCTGGAGGAGACGGGGGTTGCTATCGCAATCTCCTCTCCTTCAGAGTCTGAGAAACGTTTCCCTGTTTCGGAGGGCCTGAGTTGTGAGGTCTCTTCGGTGGCTGCACGACCTCCAAAAGAAGCAGGGAAATCCAAGAGCGTGGCAAGGAGGAAGAGAAGAAAGCGGCGGGCAAGGCTCATGCGGGAGAAATCCTCATGTGGCTCTACCGGCCCTTCTGCGTCTGTGTCTTCCAAAAGACCTCGCTCAGCGGAAGTGACACCCACGGAAGCTACCGAATCCTCGGTGGGCACGGGCACTCCCACTCTCGCTCTCGAGGTAAGCGGAGAAAGACGGTGGCTGAAAGCAGCACACCTCCCTGCCCTGCGGTTGCCGCCAATGGCCGAGCCACGACCCCCCAAGGTACGAGCCCGGTCTTGGCGCCAGTCAATATGGCGGGAAAAGGTTCTGCTGAGCCACGTCAATATCGGCGCCTCGACAAAATGTCCAGCACAGTTGTCTGCCCAGCGAAATCTTCGTCAGAGGAGGATCGGCAGCTGGACCTTCGCCCAAGCACATCCAAGGGTGCGGCCAAGCCATCCTATAGCGAGAAGGCTGCTGGCCCACGACCTGTGGCTGTGATTGGAAAACTGGGGTCTGACCATCAGCTGACGGATGCAGAAATCAAATTCTGCAAAAGTCAACTGATGCGTCAGGTTATTGCCTCCGGTCCGGAAGGCAACGCGAAGGTCTATGAGACAAAGGACGGCACCATAAAGGTGACGTGCGCGTCTCTGGCCAACTTCGAGTGGATCAGGACCGTGGTCAATAACGTGCCCCCCATGGGGACCACTCGCTTCGCAGTCTACAGCGAGGAGAGTGTACCCCTCAGTAAGGCCATCTGCTGGATTCCGGATCCAGACCTGTCTACGGCGGATGTCCTATCCTGTCTACGTGCCCAGAATCCGGGCATCAACACGAGGCTTTGGCGAGTCGTCTCGTACACCAAGAGCAAAAACCGGGAAGGGAAGAAAGGGGCTGCTCTTGTGGTGCGAGTGGATGAGGCCAGTGGTGATGTCATGGGCTCACGGTACGGGAACCGTCTGAGTCTCTTCTTTGGGACGGTCCGTTTCCACGCCTTTCCCAAATGATTGGCTCGGACGATTCCTGTAGCTACCGTCCCTTGACGGTGACGCAAATTAACTTGCAGCATTCCAAAGCCGCTACTGCACTACACACTTTCCCAGCTGCACACATTATCCCACATAACAGCAATGCAAGAGCCCTGGGTCCTTGGGGGCCGTCTCTGTGGCTTAACTGCGCTGAAAGGGGCCACGATATTATATGACAGGAGTTCTAGTAGACCTAGGACCGGTCTTATAGTATCATCCCATCTCACTGTGACGGGTCTTGAGCAATTCTGTTGCCGAACTGGTAGCGGCTGAGGTGGGTTACAGAGGTAGACGCGGATGGTCGAAGTTTATGATTGCATCTGCTTATTTTCCTTACGATGCTCTGGAAGGGCCACCACCCGGGAAGGCCACTAGCCTCGTGCGGTTCTGTGAGCGGCGCAGTCTGGGCCTCATCCTATGTTGCGATGCTAATGCCCAGCATACAATCTGGTACAGCAGCAAGTGCAATGGACGGGGCTCTCGACTATTCGAATTTATCGCGTCCTCCTGCCTAGACATACATAACAAGGGCTCACAGCCAACGTTTGTAACGGCTAGAGGGCAGGACGGCTAGAGGGCACTTTGCTCTTGGAATGCATGCATCTGTGTTTCAAGCGGAGGTGTATGCAGTTCAAGAAGCGATAACCTTTGTTGTGGAAAAACGATGGAGAGGCAGATCTATATGTGTCTGCAGCGACAGCCAAGCTGCGCTTATTGCCTTAGACAGCCCTCCAACCACATCAGGGGTAGTGAAGTCCTGTAAATCCAGGCTGAACTATGTCGGTAGACATAATAGCCTGATCATTACATGGGTCCCGGGACACGTGGGTATCGCGGGTAACGAGACCTCTGACTCCTTAGCTAAGATCGGCTCTGAGGCCAACTTCTTTGGCCCAGAGCCCGCTTTGCCACCCCCCCCCCCCCCTTGCGGCCATCACAGCCACGGTTAGAAAATGGGTAACTACCACCCACAAGCGAGCTTGGCAGGCTGAGAGAGACTGCAGATGGACAAAACTGATGTTACCTGTCATGTCCGATCGACTGTCGCAAGCCATTCTGTCATTAGGCAGAGGGGAGTGTAGACGGCTGGTTGGACTGATGACGGGCCACTTTCTGTGGGCAAGGCACATGGAAAGGTTGGGCATCTCAGACAGTGTACTCTGCCCAGCTTGTGAAGAAGAGGATGAGACGGCGGACCACTTCCTGTGTGTCTGCCCCGCCTTCGCTCGAATCAGGTGCACTTGCTAGTTGTCCCTACAAAAAAAAAAATATATATATATATAATTAGTTTTTTCGCTCATGCTGGAGCTGCATACTGCAAGATCGATGAGACCACGGTGTTCAGTAGTCTCCTGAAGTTTTGCCTAAGGCTTCTAGTATTCATCATTATTCGCGCCAGCACTGTTACTGCCTCTGCCGCTTTGCTACTGGCGGGTGATAATTGTTCTCTGAAGTTCAGCATTAGGTCAATTATTACGCCCAGGTATTTAGTAAACGGTTGGAGTACTTTAGCTACGACCATAACAGCGATATTGTCAGCAACCCTATAATTTTTACCCTGGGGGTAAACATAAGCCTTGTGGAACTCCGCCAGTTATTTTATATTCCCCAACATCCGCATCGGTATTATAGCAAAGGGTTCTGTCAGTGAAATAACTGACGATAACCCTGCGTATACCAGTTCGCGGAATTGAAGGCATTATTTGCGTCCAGCGTTGCCATTAGGTAGTACTATTTGCTACCGTATAACCACCGAGCTCCTTCGATTGCCTTCTGCGCAATGGTTTTAATCGCAGCTACAGCATCTGTGGTTGAGCGCGCCTTACGTAATCCGAATTGCGAGGATAATAGACCGCCTGCGTCATCAATACCAGCCTCAAGACGATTAGCGATCAACTGTTCTAGAATTTTGTCTGCGGTGTCGAGCATGCAAAGGGAGCGGTAGACTGTAGGATCTTCTGCAGGCTAAGATCCTCTTGGAATCAGCACCAGTTTCTGTAACTTCCACTGGGTTGGAAATGTGCCTTCTTTTAGGCATGTACTGTAGAGATCTACAAAAATGTCGGTATGACTTCGAATTGCCACTTTTAGTGTCTCGTTATGGACTCCATCTGGGCGAGGAACTTTATTGTTTTTGACCCGTTTAGTGATCATCAGGAGCTCGCCTTTGTCTGTCAATTGCATATTTTGGTCGCCTTCGCAACGTCTTTCCAAATCGTAGGCTCGGAGAGCATCTTGTAGGGGAAGGATGCTTCAACTACATTACGCAGTGGGGCCGGGCACGTTGTTGGGAGTGGATTGGAAACTTTCAGTTTTTTCATGGCTAGCCTGTACCCGAGTCCCCAAGGTTTACGACAACAGGTCTATGGTCTTTATTATCTTATGCGAGATTCTCTAGGAGCTTCAGACAGAGTTAAGCTGGGTGGTAGGTAGCAGCTATAGACGTATGTATCCCCAATACGCGGTCACACAAATCCGCGAGCTGCCTTCACGCTCATAGGTCGGGAGCTACATATTTGTCCTACAGTTCCAGATTGACGACTTGCCAGTAATATCAGAGGCCCAGCCATTGCCTTCTTGTTGCTTATAGGGTTCCTGAGTATAGCAACATCTATTTTGTGTTCCCGTATAGACTGCATGAGTAGGTTTTCACAATGGTTAAGGTTTAGTTGCAAGATCTTCATTTTTGTCGTATTTATTTCAGAGCTCTCTGGTATTCTGGGTACTTGCTGCAGGTCATCGCATGTCCTGTATCCCTTACATTTTTCTTCCTGCATATTATGCATCTTTCTGCTTGTTCTTTGTTGCCGCATTTAAAGCAGACCCTAGTGTAGTCAGCTGCGCTTTTGCAACTTCCTGCTACATCCCCATGTTCCATACATTTGTAGCATCTGTTTGGTTCTATTTTTTCTCGGATGCGACAAATTACAAGGCCTTTTCGGATTTTGTTTGCTTTGAGCAGCTTGATAGCGGTCTTTGGCGTTACTTTTAGCGTCGCTGTTTGCGTTCCTCCGTAGGCTTTTCGTAGACCCAGAATCGCAAAACAAATCAAACAGCGACGCTAAAAGTAACGCCAGAGACCGCTACCAAGCTGCTCAAAGCAAACAAAATCCGAAAAGGCTTTGTAATTTATCGCCTCCGAGAAAAAAGTGTTTTTTTATCCCCTCGTGTACTTCTTCTTTTGTGGTGATTTCATCCGGGTCTCGAATTTCAACTTGTCGCAGGTCCGTTAGAGCCCTCACTTCCACCGTTTCTCCCAAAGCCGCCTTAGCAGCTTCATGGATTACCAGGGTATTTCAGTTGGTTTTGCGAGCACCAACAGTAAGTCTCCTTTGGCAGTTTTTTGATCCCTGCTATGTTGTTATTCAGTTCCTTTAGATTTGGTTCTGACTTAACGCGCTTCAGAATTTCAGCATGTGATATGTTGCCAACGCTTTTTAAAACAATCGCGTCCTTTCGCGGTGGCCTCTGGCGTCTTCGATTGTTCTGTGTTAGATCCTTCCGGATTTTCTTGGATTTAACCGCCTCACATTTTTCGGTTGCTACATGCTCTGTCATTTTAACCGGCGTATTTCTCAAGACCTCGACGCGGTTGTTTATATTTCATTTAGCAGGACTTTTCCTTGCAGCGGCCTTGTCGATTGCCCTTTTTGGCGTAGGTTCTATACGCTTAATAAGAGGTGAAGTTTGGGCACTTCCGTCTTTGACAGTAGATGGTGCTCCATGCGCCCCTCTTAACGCCAGGTTCTTCGGAGTAAGGATAGATTCCTCCAGTTTTTTGTGTAGGTCCGTTATATACTTGACCAAATCCCGCATTGGCTGCTTTATGTTTCCCTTCGGAAGCTCCATCATTTCTGCCAGTTCTTTGACCTTATCGCCGATGGCTCGATATATTTCTTGGACCGTCATCGCCTTCGTGAAGCCAAAGTGCTGCATGCACGGTGATGCCGATCTGGTGCCCTCCGTGCCTGGCGGCGAATATGCCAACCCTTGGAACGGGTTTTTGAGTAATTCACCTCTGCCATTATTGCCATCTGCAATAGTTGTTGGTAAAATTACTTCGTGCACCTGTGGTGCTATTTCTGTTGCAATTTCGATCTCTTCCGTCGTTTTTTTTAGTTTGGTTTGTATTAATTTCTGGCTTGCGGGCCCCAACTCATAAGACGTTATCGATATCCTCGTGCTACCTGGATAAGCTAGCTTTAAGACTGCTTCCTCATTTCCTTCCGCTCATTGTCGGGGCTGCTTATTTGTTAGAACTTATTCGCAACTGAAATGCTACTACAGTCTGCAACCTGCCGATCCCCACGGAAGCTTAGAGCCTTTTTGTACTCTTTTACACCAGTATCGGTTTTATAATGCAAGGTTCTGTCAGAAAGGTAACTGGCGACATTCCTACGAATGTACATTGGAATGTGGAAATTCGCCGTATTGGAAGCATTCTTAACGTCCAGCGTCGCAATTAGGCAGTACTCCTTGCTGCCGTATAGCCATCGAGTACCTTCAATCGCCTTCTGTGCAATGGTTTTGACTGCAGATACAGCATCTGTGGTTGAACGGGCTTTTCGGAATCCGAATTGTCGGGGTGATAGACCGCCTACATACTCTATAGCAGCCTCCAGACGATTTACGATCAGGCGTTCCAGGATTTTCCCTGCGGTGTCGAGCATGCACAAGGGGCGGTAGCCTGAAGGATCTTCCTTTTGGAATTAGAACCAGTTTCTGCAGCTTCCACTGCCTTGGAAATGTACATTCCTTTAGACATATATTGTAGAGATCTACAAAAATGTCGGTACGACTTTGGATTGCTACTTTTAAGGCCTCGTTGGGGATTCCATCCGGGCCTGGAGCTTTATTATTTTTTATACGATTTATGCTCATCAGGAGTTCTTCTCTGTTTGTTAACTGCACATTTTGGTCGCCTTCACCGAGTCTTACCAATTCGTAGTCTCGTATAGTGTCTTGCACGGGGAACAGTGTTTCTACTACATTATGTAGAGTAGTTGGGATGTTGTTGGAAGTGGCTTAAATACTTTAAGTTTTTTCATAACAAGCCTGTATCCAAGGCCCCAATGATCATTATCGGAATCGTCGCATAGCTGGAGAAAACACCGGCGATTACTGTTTTTAATTGCCTTTTTAGCGCTTTTCTTCTTTGCTTATATTGGAGCTGGTTTTCTTGGAAACTACCCCTACCCCTGGATCTTTGGTAGGCTCGCCTGGATATTTAACATTCCCTGCACAATTCTGCGATGTCTGCCTAGTTGGGCCTAGTTTTGGACATGGCTGCATCGCATGCTTCCGTTAAGTGTTTCATGGTTTGCGTAGTCTTTTCAGATGCATCCCCCGTAAGAGTTACATCTGCGAGCATGATTTCAATAACCTCAGCCTCCTTTGTTTTGACTTTGTACCTCGTCTCGTAGTTATTTGGGATCCTTTCTTCGCCATACCGCCTTATTTCACAGATTATTGCGAGGTGATCGCTCCGGGTGTAATGCTGGCTGAGGAACCATTTCGTGTAGCGAACAGGGCTAGAACTCAAGAACGTAAGGTCAATTATAGATCCCGTTCCCGCTTTTTGATACGTCTGTTGATTTTCTGTATTCATCAAGGCTATATCTAGCATGGAAAACGCTTCTAGAAAGGCTTGACCTCTAGGGTTTGTAGGTGCGCATCCCCAGTTAACAGCGCAAGCGTTGAAAACACCAGCTACGATGACAGGTCTATGCTCCTTTACATCCTGAGCGAGGTTCTCTAGGATACCCGTTGCTTCCAGGAGGGTTAAGCTTGGAGGTACATAGCAGCTGTAAATGTATGTACCTTCAACGCGCGCACGTACAAATCCGCGGGCTCCTTCACGCTCATCAGTTGGGATATATTTGTTCCACAGTTCCTGATCGCTGATTTGCATGTTGTGTCAGAGGCCCAGCCTTTGCCTTTTTTGTGTTTATAGGGCTCACTAAGTATAACAACATTTATTTTCTGTTCCCGTATAGTCTGCTCGAGAAGGTCCTGAGCTCTTTCGCAATGGTTGAGATTTAGTTGCAAGATCTTCATTTCTGCGGAGCCAGGCACTGGCTGCTGGTCATCGCATGTGCTGTATCACTTGCCTTTTCCTTCTTGCACATTATACAGCTTGCTGTTTGTGTGCAGTTTTTGACTTGGTGGTCCTTATTGCCACATTTGAAGCAAGTGTTTGTAAGGTCAGCTGTGCTTTTACAGCTTACTGCCACATGCCTATATTACATGCATTTAATGCAGTCCATGCGGTCTTACCTTTAGCGTCGCCGTTTGTGTTCCTCTATAAGCTTTTCGCAGACCCAGGATGGCTGAGATAGGTACATCTAGCTCTTGGAATCGTTTTGCTACGACCTCGTGGACTTCTTCCGTTGTCGTGATTTCATCAAGGTCACGAATTTCCACCTGCCTCAGCTCCGTAAGTGCCTTGCCATCTACAGTTTCCCCTAGGGCCGCCTTAACAGCTTCATAAACCTTCGAGGTATTTTGGTCTGATGATTTTTCCAGCAGCAGCAGTAACTCTCCTTTGGCTGTTTTCTTGAACCCTTGTATATTATTGCTAAGTTCCTTAAGACTTGGTTCTGTCTTAACGCGCTTCAGGATTTCGGCATATGAGATGCTACCAGCGCTTCTGACTACGATAGCGTCCTTACTTGGTGGTCTTCTCCGTCTTCGATTGTTTTTGGCGTCGCTATTTTCCGTCTTCTTATCGTCTCGTTTAAGAGTATTCTGCGTAGACCCCTTTTGGTTCTTCTTCGGTTTAACCAATTGCCATATTTCTGTGCTTGTTTGCTCATTCGTTGTAACCGGCGTATTCCTCAAGACTTCAACCCGGTTAGTTTTGCTTCTTTTGGCTGAGCTTACGGCGGCGTTAACAATTGCCCTCTTTGGCGTGCAATCCGTTGTGCGCTTGATCAGAGGTGATGTTTGCGTCCCTTTGTCTTGAATGACAGGTTTCGCCTCATTCGTCCCTCTTGGTGCCTGGTTCATCGGGGTAAAGACAGATCTTCCTAGTTTTTTATGGAGATCCGCTATATTCGCTATCAGATCCCTCATTGGCTGATTGATGTTTCGCTTTGGAAGCTCCATCATTTCCGCTAACTCCTTGACTTTATCGCCCATTGTTTGGTGAATTTCTTCAGCCGTCATCGCCTTTACGAAACCGAAGTGCTGCATACACGGTGACGCCGATCTAGTCCTTCCCGTGTCTGGTGGCGAATGCGTCAGCCTTGAACTCCTTTGGAAAGGGTTTTTAAGGTGGTTCCCGCAGCTATTATTGCCATCTGCAATAGCTGTTGTGATTTTTGTTGTTACTTCAACCTCTTCTGTGGTTTGTAGTTTTGTGTTGTTTGTATTCATTTTGTATGGGCCCCAACTTCTAAGTCGTTATCCATATTCCGATGCGTAGTCCCCATTGACGATTCCATGGTTATCTTTGCATGCAGGGAGGCCATGCTAGGGTTGACAAAGGCTCCTTATGGGAGCTTAAGTTCAAAGCCGAATGAGTGTTAACTAGGAATATTACATCTAGACCTACGCCGACACTTAATGGCGAAGGAATATGGAGCGTTTCTAGAGATTTGCCATCATTTTAACGGGGCGGGGGCAACTGCACCATTAGCCTGAATGCCGTTTCTGCTGGATACCACTCCGCATACTAAGGAAACAGAATAGTGCAGTTGTCAGCTCAAGGTTTTATATCCAATCATTTTCCAGTACGCCATAATTAAGACCTTACTGGGCTCAGTCTTAATGTCATTGTTGATGGTTTGACAGCCGCACCTAAACTGGTGAACAGACGCTGACCAAGAAGCCATCCATTATGAAGCCGTCGCGCCTGGTTTTTTGTATTACTCATCCTGCCTACACATGATGAGGTGGACACCTATATCTAAGAGGCGGTGTCTTCTCGCCACGGTCACAAGAACTTCATCAGATATATGCTGGCTTTTATACCGCATCCTCCGCTCCTGATCGCTCAATTGTCGGTTGTTGCTTATTCGTTTAAACTTATTTCGCAACTGGCCTGCTACTACAGGCTTTCCGGCTATCCGCAACCTGCCGACCCCCACGGTAGCTTAGAGCCCAGCTTAGCAGTCCGATCCCTAGGGAGCGTGGACCTCCGTGCACATGCGTGTACATATTTGTATGTGCGTATGCACACTTGATGCAATAGCCTATGTACGTATATATTTGTATTCTGAACTTTCAGCAAAACAATGTTTTTTAATATACACATATGCATGTACATACAACCACACACATGCGCCACTTACTTCGTTCCTCTAAATGCGTATCATTGCGTATGTCGCCCAAAGCTAAATAGTCAATATTGGAATATTTCTTACAGAAATATTTGTCAATATTTGGCCATGCCGATTCGACGCGACTCGTATATATGTTTGCACCCATATATCTATGTCAATATGTCTTCTAAACGCTCGACAACCGCAGCTGCTGTGTGTCAAGGGCGCGTATGAGCATACAGAAAGTTGAAGAAAACAGCACAAGTAGCTTATAAAAAATTTATGTGCCGCACATTCCAATACCAGGAGAAAATTTCGAAACAATTATTTTATATTCTCTTATAGAAGGTAAATAGTTAATTTGTATATAACTTTACGAATGTAGTTCTTCAATTGATAAAAAATCCACAAAAACATATGCATATATCTGCAAGGTTAGAAACTTACTCTGAAATCAGAGCATTTTAAGGTTACTGTATGCCGCGACTATTTTAGACTGCTCAGCACTATGGCAACTAATATGATGGCCGCTCAGGAATGATAGAAAGAAGATTGCGCCCATCAGAGCGTACGTGACGTCACGTTTGCTGAGTTGTGCAGTATTGCCAACCAATTGCTCTTCGCAATAAATTTAGTGCTTTTTTATACCGAAAATGCGAAAATTTTCAAGTTTTGTGTTTGTTTCTTTTTTTTAATTTAAAGCTACCGAAACTTTAAGTTAAAAAACCAACTATATTATTAAACAAAAAAAAAGTTAAAAAAGGTCACTCTGAGAAGATTTTAGTGGTAATGAAAATTTTGTTACTCTTATAAAATTTGATAATTTGAAAGTGCAAATTTAATTTTTGGCTCCATTTAAGGTTATGCAAAAATATTAAATGCCCCTTTCTTAACTCTTCTTAAGATTGAAAATCTTTTTACACATTTTAAAAAGCCTATGAATTTATTGAATGCGAATTAAAACCATAGAGGTGTAATAGTTTCTTCCGGTCATCAATCCTTTGTGAGACATAGGACATTCTTCTTCTTAATTGGCGCGATAACCGCTTACGCGATTTTGGCCGAGCGTAACAAAGCATGCCAGTCGTTTTTCTTTTTTGCTAAATGACGCCAGTTGGAAACACAAAGTGAAGCCAAGTCCTTCTCCACCTGATCTTTCCTCTGCTACCACCAGCTGGTACCGCATCGAATACTTTCAAAGCCGGAGCGTTTGTATCCATTCGGACGACATGACCCAGCCAACAAAGCCGCTGGATCTTTATTCGCTGCGCTATGTCTATGTCGTCGTAAAGCTCATACAGCTCATCGTTCCATCGTCTACGATATTCGCCGTTGCCAACGTGCAAAGGTTCAAAAATCTTACGCAGAATCTTTCTCTCGAACTCTCCAGCGTCGCTTCATCGGATGTTGTCATCGTCCAAGCTTCTGCGCCATACGTTAGGACGGGCATGATGAGAGTCTTGTAGAGTGTTAGTTTTGTTCGTCGAGAGAGGACTTTACTGCTCGGTTGCCTACTTAGTCCAAAGTAGCACTTGTTGGCAAGAGAGATTCTACGTTGGATTTCAAGGCTGACATTGTTATCGGTGTTAATGCTGGTTCCTAAATACACGAAGTCTTTTACAACCTCGAAATTATAACTGTCTACAGTGACGTGGGTGCCGATACGCGAGTGCGCCGACTGTTTGTTTGAAGACAGGAGGTACTTCGTTTTGTCCTCGTTCACCACCAAACCCATTCGCTTTGCCTCTTTATCCAGTTTGGAGAAGACAGAACTAACAGCGCGGTTGTTAAGGTCGATGATATCAATATCATCGGCATACACCAACAATTGTACGCTCTTATAAAATATTGTGCCTGAGCATTTAATTCTGCGGCTCGTACGATGCTCTCCAACATCAGGTTAAAGAAGTCCCACGACAGCGAGTCACCCTGCCTGAAACCTCGTTTGGTATCAAACGGCTCGGAGAGGTCCTTCCCAATTCTGACGGCGCTGCTGGTGTTGAGCAACGTCATCTTACATAGCCGTATTAGTTTTGCGGGGATACCAAATTCAGACATCGCGGCATACAGGTAACTCCTTTTCGTACTGTCGAATGAGCTTTGAAGTCGACGAAAAGATGGTGTGTGTCGATTCTCCTTTCATTGGTTTTTTCCAAGATTTGGTGTATTGAGAATATTTGGTCGATGGTAGACTTTCCAGGTCTGAAGCCACACTGATAAGGTCCAATCAGTTGGTTGACGGTGGGCTTCAGCCTTTCACACAATACGCTCGCTAGAACCTTATAGGCAATATTTAGAAGACTAGTCCCGCGGTAATTGGCACAAATTGCAGGATCGCCCTTCTTATGGATTGGGCAGAGCACACTTAAATTCCAATCGGCAGGCATGCTTTCATCCGACCATATTTTGCATAGGAGCTGATGCATGCACCTTACCAGCTCCTCGCCGCCATGTTTGAATAGCTCAGCCGGCAGTCCGTCGGCGCCCGCGGCTTTGTTGTTCTTTAACCGTGATATTGCTATTCTCACCTCGTCATGGTCGGGTAACGGAACGATAATTCCGTCGTCAACGATTGGGGTATCGGGATCTTCACATTCTCTATGACATGCGCAGCTGTCACTGTTTAACAGGTTCGAGAAGTGTTCCCTACATAATTTAAGATTGCTGTGTACGTCAGTCACCAGATCGCCGTCTTTGTTCTTACAGGAAAACGCCCCGGTCTTTAAACCTTCTGTAAGCCGCCGAACTTTCTGGTAGAGATTTCGGGCGTTGTTCCTATTGGCCAGCATCTAAAGCTCCTCGCACTCACGTATTTCGGCCTCTCGTTTCTTCTGTCGGATAATACGTCTCTCTTCCTTTTTCAGCTCTCTGTAGCGATCCCACATGGCTCGCGTTGCGCCCGATCGCAGCGTGCTCTATAGGCGGCATCTTTTCTTTCGGCGGTACGTAGGGAACGAGAAATGTTGCTCCATTGCTCGCGCATGTCGGTGTGTTGGGCAGTGCTCTCCGAGAGCAGGAGTGAGAGTCGAGTGGCGAATCTTCTGGCTGTCTGTTGTGATTGCAGCTTTTCGATGTCGAACATTCTTTGTGTAGGTAGGAGTACGTTTTTTGCTTCACAGAGGCGTGTGCGCAGTTTGGCTGGAACAAGGTAATGATCCGAGTCGATGTTGGCTCCTCGGATCGTACATACATCTAATACACTATAAGCGTGTCTTCCATCTATCACAACATGATCTATCTGGTTTCGTGTTTTTCGATCAGGAGACAGGCAGGTGGCTTGGTGAATCTTCTTATGCTGGAGTCTGGTGCTGCAGACTACCATGTTTCGGTCCCCGGCCAAGTCGATCAGCCTCTGTCCGTTACCGGATGTTTCGTTGTGCAGGCTGAATTTTTCGACTGTGGGGCCAAAAATTCCCTCCTTGCCCACCCTGGCGTTAAAGTCGCCAAGCACGATTTTTATGTCGTGGCGGGGGCAGCGCTCATAGGAACGTTCCAAGCGCTCATAGAAAGAATCCTTGGTCGCATCGTCCTTCTCTTCGGTCAGGGCGTGGGCGCAAATTAGCGATATGTTAAAAAATCGCACTTTGATGCGGATTATTGCGAGACGCTCGTCCATCGGAGTGAACGACAGTACTTGGCGACGAAGTCTCTCTCCCACAACAAATCCGACACCGAATTTGCGCTCCTTTACATGGCAGCTGTAGTAGACGTCGCAAGGTCCTATGGTTTTCTTGCCTTGCCCCGTCCATCGCATCTCTTGGATGGCAGTGATGTCAGCCTTTACTCTCACGAGGACATCAACCAGCCGGGCAGAGGCACCTTCCCCATTAAGGGACCGGACATTCCAGGTGCATGCCCTCAAATCGTATTCCTTATTTCGTTTGCAGGGGTCGTCATCAGTGTTGGAAGTTCTCATCCGAGGCTTTGTTGCTGTTTTCATTGGGGGGGCTTTTTAAGTGGCGGGTCCCAAACCCAGCGCACAACCAGCTCTGCTGGGATGCTTCGCCTTCTCACGTTAGCTCACTCCCGAACGGGTGTTCGGAAGCTACCCAGAGGATACGTGGACTAATCCCGGACGTTGTGAGCTGCTTGAACCATATTGTATTTATTGTAAAAATAAGCAACAAAATACCAGAAAATACTAAAGAGACCATACTGGCGCTTAACAAAAAAAACTCATAAATTAAATTGTACGTAAGCATAACATATGTATTTAAAAAAAACGCACATTTCAAAGACAATTTGTCACGCATACAAAGTTCTTTAAGTGATTCAATAAAAATTTGTTGGGTTATTTTCTTTGAATGGTCATTTTAGTGCGTTTTTATATCCAAAGCTAGGCAACACTGCAGTAGCGAGAGAGAGATTTGACTGCCGAAAGCAGAAGAACACCAACAATACCTGCAATCGCGGGCAATGCCACCAGATCTTAAAAAAAAGTAAAGCTAAATAAAACTGAGTGAATAATAAAGTGAGTGGCCCGTGTGTGCGGTTGTATGTACAGAATGCAAATATGTACGTACATAGCCAAATATGTACATGCATATGTAAAACAGAATTGTTTTAACATATTTTAGGCAAGAATTCGATCATTCTGGTATTTACCTCCTAATTATTGCATGTAAATATGATAAGGCGATGCTCGTGAGATAGGTCATGGTTGCCACAGTGCATAAGAATTCAAGGTGCAATTAAGCTTTTGTACAAATATAAGTAACATAATATATATATATATACTAGCGGACCTGAAAGATTGCGTTCTGTCAAATAGATTTTGAATGTGGCAGTTTATATTTCGACCATAAGACGTTTTTACTTTGCTGACTCTCACACACCACCCTATCATCGTGGTGACGGTTTTGTTGAGGAGAATTAACCCTAGAACACACACCCGGGTACAAATGTATCCAACTTCAACTTTGAAGTGTTGTAACTTTTGAACCGCTATACCTCTATACCGCTAACTTCGGATCTAGGAAGATTATTTAGTTTTGAGTTCAAATTCAAAATTTGAACCAGATCGGACCATTGGTTCAGGAGCTACAGCCTTCCAAACACATATACGTAAACACACACCCGGGATACGTTTGTACCCCAATAGTAAAAATCCTCATAATAATCAAGAAAAAACATTTTTTATATTATTTTTTTTATTTGAAAAATTAAAAATATTCATTTCACACATTATATTATTGACTTTTATTATAAAAATTATAAAACTGCATCTTATATCTAAGGAAAATCATGGCAAATAGAGCAATTTGTTGATGTGACCAAATGTTCAAGACACATTGGCTTCTTACATTTGGCACACAGCTTTCTGGTTTATCTACGGCGTTTTTCCTCTTGTGCGTTACATAAATATCAAGATCCGGACACAGGTTTTGGCATGCGCGCTGCGGCAGATGTTGATGCTGCTGTTGACACCATTGATTCCAGCGGTCGGTTGAAATATGCTTCAATAGCAATTTTAGTCGAAAAATTTCGCGTCACTTGACGATTTATGGCTCTGGCTTCAATAATGGGCATACACAATGCTTCAGCCAAGCTGCGCAGGATCTGCTTACGCTTGTTGTTTGTTCTCCAAGGCAACATAGGGTTATTCAAATCGTAGACAATGTAGGCTGCAAGAGCTGTAATGTCCAACATGTTGAAGAACATCGCTAGTGGCCATCGTTTTGTTTGTCTTTGTGTTGGATATTCCGCAAACATTTGGTCCATTCGATCAACACCACCTTTGGTACGATTATAATATTATTTCAATTATTTCAGGTTTCCCACTGTCAGCTATTTCAGCATCATTATGCATGGTCGAAAGCAAAATTACTGCTTTATTTTTTTTGGGAACATAAGAGCACATTATCACATTATTTTTGAAGCCAAATGTCGTTGAACCAATTGTCCTTTTTTTGTTCTGCTTCATTTCTTCAGGAATATATGATTTGTTTTTGCGCAAAGTTCCAACGATCGTGAGTTTCCAGGTCAGAAGCAGTTCTGCAACTGGCAAGGTCGTAAAAAAATTGTCCATTGTAATGTTTCGGCCACTTCCTTGGTATTTGGCAGACAAATCCTTCACCACTCGTTCGCCTTGGTTCGTTTCCCTACCAGTTTCTGCTTGGCCAGTATATATTTGTCCATGAAGTGGATATGCATTTGTGGCATCGCAAATCCACCAAACCTTGACACCATATTTAGCAGGTTTTGACGGTATGTACTGCGTAAACCGTGTGCGTCCACGGTAAGAAAATAATTGTTCATCAATCGTCAAGCATGAGCTGGGCTTGTAATGTGCAGCAAGATTATTGTTCATCATCGTCCACAACTCACTGATCGGTGCTGCTTTATCAGTTAGTAAGCGTGTTGCACGAGTGTTTTTATCGTCAAATCTTAGGAACCGCAATATCGAACAGAAACGGTTGACTCCCATTGGGGCGCGATATAAAGGATAGTTTTTGACGCTCCATAAATCTCGAACATGTTCTCCATTGCTATGGTTCGCACCAGTCATAATAAGTATGCCAAAAAATGCATACAGCTCTGTTATTGACACAGACGTCCATGACTCAGGAGTTGTGTTTGGATGCGCATTGTTGTAAGCATTATAAGTTTCTTTTGCTAACTTATTTGTGTGACGCATAATTATATCAGCCATTTCAACGTTCATGAAACATTTGAATGTTTGCTCTATTGACAACATTTCAGTGCATCTAGCTGGTCCAGAACGTTTTCTTATAATATTTTGTCTGAGTACCTGACGACTTACATTTGGTTCTTTCATCCACTCAGTACCATCACGTGCAACAAATTTTTCGCCACTAGCAGGTAATTCATTATTTTCTTCTACTTCTTCTTCTTCAGAAGACGCATCATCCTCATAGTCCGCATAATCAGGTAATACTTCTGCGGCACTTTGCGAAACTTCAGCATCGTCATCAGCAATTTCAATGTCATTGAATTGAATTTCTTCTTCATCTTCTGAGTCAAAGTCATAGGGAGCGTCATCGTCACAAATTTCATCAAATAAAGATTGTATATATGATTCTCGCTGTTCCTCAGTTAGCCTGCATAATAAAAAAATTATTATATGTTTACATTGTTGCTTATTTTACATTTTTTACCTTCTATATGCTGCACTTGATAAATATTCGTTTCTTCTTGAAGTCATTTCGTATCCAGTTATTTATAGTTTCAGTTATATTTATTTTCACTTTTATTTTCACTTCTTACACTTTTGAGCACCAAAACAATAATGAAAATATCAACAGGCAGCATTTATAACAACACCTCGTGTGAAAACAACCCTTGCAGCTGCATACAAAATACAAAAACCAGTTATACCAGTGTATTTGCTACCTACGTACCCATACCTTGCGCGACCTTTTTGCACATATCTTTTGAACCAGGTAGAATATTTCAATGAAATAAAACCAAAATGTGTATTCGTTGTTACTCTACAAGAATATTATTATAAATTATATTATTTTGTTTTGCATTTATCAGGACAACAACAAAAACAAAAATCCACTGTTGCATGTCCTGACTTTATTTGCCCATATCGCTGGAACCAGTAGGAATATTGGAATGAAACAAAAGACAAAATACTTGTTATATATTAAAATATACATTTCAAAAAAAAAATCATAGAAATCGGTTGAATAAGCATTAAAAAAACCGCAAAATAAGGTCCCGGGTATAAACGTATCCCGGGTGTGTGTTTACGTGGTATTTTCTGGGTGTGTGTTCTAGGGTTAAAGAAAAGTGTCAGCTCGTATCTTCAGACCTAAGTATCTGCGCTTCCATGCACTTTGGCCACCCTTTTGGGACCCACAAAAACCCAGACTGGTAGGTTTTTTCCAGAGGGCTTCAAACTAATAGGGGAACTTAAGTTTCAAACCTGATTGAGAAATAATCTAAAGGAATAGTGGGAACTTAAAGGTGACAAATATTTATAAAGTGGGTGCTTCAATGACAAAACATAGAGATAATTAATTATTTATTATTATTATTATTAACATAGGGTTAATAGCCGATATAATAAAGAATAATGAAATGAAACGTATGTAAGTAGTTTCAGTAATCGCTTTATTGCATATCAAGTGGATCATAATTATTAACAAAAATCTGTTTTATTTTTATTTTAGTGCTTTATGATATACATACAATGTTTTTTGTTTGATTACCTGGTGAATATACAAATTGGAGGACTTTAACCATGCATTGAGTTCATAAGCTGGCGTTAATCGTGGAATCACTGGCAATGTTTGACGAAAATCTCCTGCTAATAAAATCATTGCACCACCAAATGGGTTATGATTGCTCCGTAGATCTTGTAAAATATGTTTGTCTTTTGTTATTCTTAAAATATTTTCGCCTTTGGTTATTCTTTAAATATGTATGTTTATTTTCTGTTCTTCTTAAAATATGTTCGTCTTTTGTTATTCTTAAATACATATGTTAATCTTTTGGTATTCTTAAAATATGTTTAGATTTGTTCAGTCCTGCATGATTATTCTTATAGCTTCTGGTGACGCTCAAGCATCCATGTCCTGCAGCTTATATGTGTGCGTGTCGGATGCATGACGCTAATATCTAAAATTTGTGATTTTCATCATGCAAAAGCCGATAACACGTATGTGTGACACGAAGCAAGTTCGTGTGTCACCCGACACGCACAAACGGAATGCACCAAGTCCTGCAGCACCCGACTCTTCGAAGAAACTAAGAGTTTGAGAGCCTGAGAAATGGCAAGTGGTAAGCCGGCAAAAATCTAGGCTCAATACCGTGCCAAAAGGAAGTTATGGAGCTCAGAACGATGGAGCAAGAGAAGACCAAAAGAAGAATGAACGAATACCAAAACCAAAATCGGAGGCTGTGTTGTTAAAGCCAGTAGAGGGCTACAGTTACGCGGAAGTCCTCAAAAACATCCGAGAAAAGACCATGCCAGACAAAACAAAGTGAAAGAGTGCACCAAAGAGCCCAAATGCTGCCTATGTACTGATACCAATCGCAGCGAGACAAAGCATATGCCAGGCTCGGGCAAATGCCCGATGACAAAAGATCATGCCAAGATAAGATAAGATATGATTACACTTCAAGCAAATATGCACATGAGTAAAAATGCAGACCTGCTAATGGAGCAGATGGTTTTAGAAAAAGGAGTTCAAGCAGTATTGATAAGCGAACAATATGCTCAATCCGAGAAAGCTTGGATCGAAGACGAGTCGGGAACTGTCGCCATCTGGGTGCCTAAGGGCACAAATTTCGTACAAACCGCGAAAGGATCAGGCGATGGTTTCGTCTACGTTCAAAACAGGCAATTCACAATGATAAACTGTTATCTTACACCGAACGAATAGATGAATTCAGCCGTAAACTGGAAAGTATTGAAGACAAAGCCCTTAGTTTAGAGGGACGATTAATAATAGCGGGAGACTTCAACTCAAAAGCAACCGAATGAGGCTCGGCGACAACGAACTCAAGAGGTAGACGAGTGCTGGACATGGCAGCCAGACTAGATTTAGTTGTGTTCAACACAGGGACGACTAAGTACCGAAAGCCAGGTTGCGAAGGCACAACACCCGACATAACCCTATCATCGGAAAGCATAGTCACCTTTACTAAAGACTGGAGAGTCCTGGATGATTACAATGGGAGTGACCATCAATACATCACGTTTTGCATTGAAATGGAAATCCAAAGAGTGCGTGAAAATCGAAATAGAAGTACACGCAAATGGAACATAAACAAGCTAAACCCATCGACACTCCTTGCAACTACTGACGAAAATAAAACGACGATCTGTACGAATAGTGCAGCAAAAACACTAGTCAAGACAACAGTGCAATGCATTGCGAGTACGATAGGTTGTAACGCATCTTTGCCTTAAATAGATAAGAACAAAAAAAGAAATGCTGTATACTAGTGGACACATGAGATCGCAGAACTTTGTGATATGTGAATCCATAAGCGTAGAAAGTATACTAAAGCCAGAAGATTGTTGCAGAAATATTGAAACTATTGGCAATCGAACGCCCTCTTTTGGTGCTAAACATGTACAACGCATGCCTAAGCAATTTTCCAGAAATATGGAAAAACACTAGTACTAATGCGTAAGGGAAAGGGAGACCCAACATTAGCGTCCGCTTATATACCGTTATGTGTGCTGGATAGCGCAGGAAAACTCTTTGAGAAACTGATTGCTTAATCATAGGTTTAGCGAAGCCGTAGAAAACAGTGGCGGCCTCTCTGACAGGCAGCATTTTTTTAGAAGTGGCAGATCTACCTTAGGAGCCATCCAAGATGTCATAGCTAGTGGGAACATGCCCAGGCAGATAATCGATACTCCAAACGCTAGCCACACTGGATATTAGAAATGCTTTCAACAGTTTAAGTTGGGACGACGTAATTGAAACCTTAAAGGTAAAATTCAAGATCCCGAATAATCTATTGAAGATTATTCGTAGCTATCTAAGCAATCGCGTGCTCTTAAACGAAACGCGAGAAGGGTGTAAGACTAAACAAATAACAGCAGGCCCGGCCCAAGGATCAATACTCGGACCTGAACTCTGGAATATAAGCTACAATGAAATCCTTCGAATAGAGATGCCTGAGGATGTGCATTTAGTGGGATACGCAGAAGACATTGCAGCTGTAATAATCGCCCGAAGCACTGACAAAGCCAAAAGGAAGTTAAATCAGATGATGATCCGACTTCAGACATGACTAGAAGACCATGGATTAAAGCTGGCCACAGGGAAAACAGAGCTAATCCCTCTAACGAACAGACGTATCCCATTAGAAGTAGATATATAATAAAAAGGGTCTTCTTCTTGCCTTTCTTGTTTTAAGTCTACTTGAGCAATGACAATTCGCTTTATTTATATAATTCATATTCACGTATGCTTGATGTTACTAAAGCAGGTATGTTATTATTACATGTTTGCTTATTCTAGTATATTTCAACAATATACAAGTACTCGATGCCGTTACTAAAGCAGGTATGTTATTATTACATGTTTGCTTATTCTAGTATATTTCAACAATATACAAGTACTCGATGCCACTATATCGACAAAAATAGTGGTCAAGTACCTAGGAGTGCAATTAGACACAAGGCTAACTTACTGGGCGCATATAAACCATGCTGCCACAAGAGCTGCCAAAGTAAGCGGCATGTTAAGTAAGCTCATGGCAAACCTTGGAGGTCCAACGCAGAACAAGCGAAAACACGACACGACGAACTCGATTCTCTCGATGCGAAATATGGGCAGATTCGCTAAGGGTGCAATGCCGGCGGAAAACTCCGCAATCTGTGCAACGCACCTGCGCTCTCAGAGTGGCTTCGTCATACAGAACAGTATCTGAAGCAGCGGTGTTAGTTATCAGCGGAACCATCCCTAAAGATATTTTAGCACAAGATCGCAAACGGCGATGGGAGGCAAAAAACACAGGAATCCCAGTACCACGCTTCTTCGATATTAGAGTTCAAATGCTCACACTTTAGCAGGCAAGATGGAACTCTGAACGGTATGGTAGATGGACAGCGAGACTAATACCCGATCTAGAAAAGTTGGTAGAAAGAAAGCACGGTGAGGTTAACTATTACCTCACCCAGTTTTTGTCCGGACATGGGTCCTTTCGCAAGTATCTGTGGCGAATGGGAAAAGTGAGCCAACCAAACTGCATATATGCAGACGCTGAGTATGATGATGCGGAGCACACCTTCTTTAAATGCGAGAGGTGGAACGTAGAGAAAACAGGTCTGCAACGAGCTATTGATGTATTTACACCTGAAGAACTTATCGAGAAAATGATGATAGACGAAGAAAAATGGAATGCCGTTGCACATTTTGTGGAGGATATTATCCGAAAAAGGAAGCGCGAAATGGATAGTTATGCTGAAGAGCATTGAGTACAGGTTTCTCAAAACAGGCGACCCTGGACGCAGGGTGAGTAAGTAAGTGTCCTTCTTAGGACGTCCCGGGGTGGAGGGAATAATCCAAGAGAAGAGGAGGGATATTTTTAGTGGAATCACCACACACGTAGTAGCGACCTCACCGCCGAAAAAAAAAAGTGTGTTATGTATGTATGTATGACATCAAATAGTATATAAAAGGAAATTTTTTTTACATATTTTTTTGTAGTAGGGTGGCACCAAACTAAGCGTCTTAAAACAAAGATAGGTGGCTTGTCAACAGGATTTTGGCTGTTCGGACATATGAAACGAAAAAGTTAAACTGATTATTATATTGTAGGTTTGTCATTCTGGCAGGTGTGACAATGGGAAATTTGTTTTGATAAATAACTAAATGGCGGACTTTTGACACATACCTATATTTTTTTCCTTGTTCAAATGTTGTGTATAAGCCAAATTTGAAAATGTGCCACTTTTTTGGCCTGTATGCCCGATGATTTTCTTAATTCGTTGAAATCGCTGCCATTTGCGCTTGATAACCTGTTTATCAGTTATCCTTTGTTAGCTTATCTCAAAACTTGCGGATATAATGCTAGAGGAACAATCTGCGAAAATCGTATTCCACCAAGCTGCCCACTGGAGCATAAAAAATCGTCAAGTCAATGGAAAGAGGTTACTCGTAATCAATTAACTACGATGAAAAACACAATGCATTTTTTCTGGCTGATAGATGCTTGTGTTGAAATTACTTGGCAGCTTTATCGAAAAGTGCAACCGACAATGACTGAACTAGAGTTTCGACGAAAATTAGCAGTATATGCAAATATCACGGTATAAAAACTAAATTATCTAGTTCGATGCCCTCCTACAAATATGCATAAACATCAGGTTTGATATTTTGTTGCACCATTCAATCGTAGGCATTGTCCCGGTGAACGATGTAAAGTTAACGGACGAACAGCATGTATAAAATACAACGACTTTGCGAAAAGTGTTTTGCCAATTACTATACCAAACCATGATTTATTTCAGTTTTCATAACTTAATTTTTTTCGTGGTTACAATTTCAACAAGAAAAATTAAAATAGCCTTTTTTGTGAAATTAAAAAAAAAATGATGTTCAAAAATTATTTTCTCTTTCATTACTATATTTTTTTTTTTGTCGGGACAACTAGCAAGTACAGCACTCAGACATTAATTGAGTCCATTGTACTACACTTGGATTCCCTTTTAATTTTCTTTAAATCTACCAGATCTCCGAAGAAATCTGAGTAGATCTTCTGGTGCCAAGGAGCCAAGATGGTCGCTTCTTAACACATCAGTGCCAAAGAGCTCAAACCTGATTCGAGCGAAGGCGGGGCAGACACACAGGAAGTGGTCCGCCGTCTCATCCTCCTCTTCACAAGCTGGGCAGAGTACACTGTCTGAGATGCCCAACCTTTCCATGTGCTTTGCCCACAGAAAGTGGCCCGTCATCAGTCCAACCTGCCGTCTGCACTCCCCTCTGCCTAATGACAGAAGGGTTTGCGACAGTCGATCGGACATGACAGGTAACATCAATTTTTGTCCATTTGCTGCCTCTCTCAGCCTACCAAGCTCGCTTGTGGGTGGTAGTTACCCATTGGCTAACCGTGGCTGTGATGGCTATATAGTAACGCTAGTTTTTCGCATTATCCGGAAAAGTGTGTTGGACAGTGAAAATGGACTTCGTTTTCGTGCTCACGAGGCCAAAATATAGATATGTACAAGTATTAATCTCTTCAACAAAATATAAGAGAAAAAATTAATTTCAATGTTTTACATCAAAACATTGTACACAAATTTTTATCAAAAACTTTACTAATAATGTCCATTTCAATTGCTCCCAGTTTGTAATTGGACATTTTCTAACTTTTGTATAAGCTCAGAACGGTTTGGTGCCATTGTCTTAATGACTTGTGCGAAGGAAACGGCTCAATTTGTGGAAAGAAAACTCAGGGGTCTTGCACCTTGATAACGCACCGTCTCACAAGGCTCATATTGTGAACACTTTTTTGACCAAAAACTTAGCAAATATCATCGAACAACCAACATATTCACCGGACATAACCCCCTGTGACTTTTTCCTTTTCCCAAAACTTAAATTGCCATTCCGCGGACACCGCTTTGAGTCGATAGAGGCCATTAAGGAGAATTCGCTGAAGGAGCTGAAGAAGATCCCTTCAAACGCGTTTAAAAGGAGCTTTGATGACTTAACTAATTGTTGCTTCGAATGGAGCCAGAATGTATTTATTTTTTTCGTTGGGCTCGTGAAGCACCCAGGCTCCCAATTTTTCGTTAAATTCCATTGAATGAAGGTGATTGAGAATCGTTTTATGATCGCAGTTCATTTTTTCCGCCAATTCATTATTGGCTCTCCTTCAAAAGTGATTTGTCACGTTCTTCATCGAATTCAGAAGGCCTTCCGCGGCGGGCCGTGTCATCGATGTCAAAGTGGCCATTTTTGAACATTGCAAACCATTTCCGTGCTGTAGACTCGCCTACAACGCTTTCTGCAAAGAAAAGCAGGTGTCAAAAATGTTTTGCTTCTGGGTACTCCACTTCTAAGCCTCAAAACTAATAAAAAGTTAAATAACTCAAAAATACAATTAGCATTGTTTTGTAGAGCAGGAAGTGTTATATCGAATGAATACTTACGATTTGCCAAACTGCAAGCAAATCGTTGTAAAATAAAAGAAAATATGAAAACAATGTGAACTTATTTCCTAACCCAATAGATAAATATTCAAATCAATCCATTGTACTTTCTACAAATACAAGAATTCCTCAGCGCAGTATTCGCTTTTCTCCTTGGAAATATTCTCCCATCTGACAGAAATGTAAAATATTGTATTTACTCTCATCCAAAAATGTCATCTTTCCAAAAGTTATCCACGTAGCTTTTTCATACTTCAATGAATTTACCGTATCAGCTTTGATTTTAGGTATTTTCTTTGGTTTGGGGGTTAACAATTTGACTTAAAATATCTTCAATGATTGCTAAAATCTTTGAATGGTCAGATTTTTAGGTCAGTTGTCACCATTCGTTCGATTTCTCTCACGCCAAGTTCATTCAATAATTTTTGTTCAACCTCTACCTTTTGCCATTTGAAATACTTGTATGCCATTATTTTCATAGGCCTTTACGACCAATTGAATGGTACACGTGGTTTACATTTCCTTTGATTTTTAGCTTTAGAATTGGTTTGTTTTTTTTATCAACCTGCACCCCGGTGAGCATTTATGTCGTCTGACTCTCTATGTTGAGGTGTTAATTCTCAATATGAAAAAATATCACCGAATAGCAATGATAGAAACTTCTACATAACAAGTATGCGACATGGCAACATGTATCTTTATGTATCGGAACGAGCATTAAATGATTTCTGCGCAATGTGTTTGGTGTATGTATGATTATTTGAGTATAATTTCGACGTACATAATACAAACTTTGCCCAAATCAAAAATAAAACTGTTAGAAAATGTCAACTATTTTTTGTAATTTTTTATATATTTCAATCTACAGAGAGATGTCTTATTTATAAATAATAATTGTTATTAAAATATTAATAAAATTAATTAAATTTTACAAAAAGATTAAGTTTCAATTTCTTAATATTAACATTAAAACCTATTACAATTAAAACCTATACATCGCATAATAGTCTCATTCATTGAATAAGTTGCATGAACAAACAAGCGGTTATTTCTATGACTATGAGGCGAGATGTAAGATTAGATGAGATTCGTCAACTCATTGCAGTTAATGTTGCCATTGATAACAGTATAAACAAAAATTAATGATAAGTATTGTACATTATTCTATCAGACACTGACTGTAGGTCTAACAATTTCCGTCTACTGATATAATGAGGAGGGCCATTTGCCCAGTAAATCTAATTCACAACGAACATTTTTTGTAATTTTTCTATTTTTTAGAATGGTATGGATATAGTATGGATTCCATATTAACGAGCAATATTGTAGGCAACATCTCACTAAGGCAATATAAAGCGACTTCAACGATAACGCCCCAGCTCACACATCGTTGCTTGTGCGCGACTTTTTGGCCAAAAACCACACACTAATTATGCCACAGCCACCGTATTCCCCAGATCTGGCCCCCTGTGACTTTTTCTTGTTCCCGAAATTGAAGAGGCCCATGAAAGGACGACGCTACGCTACGATTAACGAGATAAAGACTGCATCGAAGGAGGAGCTGAACAAGATAAAAAAAAATGATTTCTCGAAATGCTTCGAAGATTGGAAGAAACTTTGGCACAAGTGCTTAATATCTCGTGGTGATTACTTTGAAGGGGTCAAAGTAAATATTAATGAATAAATAAATAATTTTTGAAAAAACACAAAATTCGCGATACTTTTTGAACGCACCTCGTAGTTTCTAAAGTTGAAGAGGATAAGGCTTAAACTGGCATATAGTTATGCTTTTCATACACTTTTTGAAAACTGGTTGGATAACCATTGTTTTCTTCTTCTGGAGTTAACTAATGGCCAAAAACTTTTGGAATAAGATTTTAGCTTCGTTTCTACCAATAGTATGTACTCAAACAAAAAGTTGTGGGGGCTATTGAATTCTGCCCTCAACTTCAGAAAATGCAATATAAATGATCGATCTCAGATTTGCTTAATATGAAAGTCCTAAAGGCTCGTTTTTTCGATTTTTCAAATTCGATAAATTTGTATTAAACTATATTCGACAAAAAATCTCATAAGACTGAATGGGACACAAAGTCCTAAAACTCCCAATCAGTTTCGCTGAGAAATGCGTTAATAGCCGCATGATTCACTTTTTATTATTTATACTCCTGATATTGGATATCTGCATTAGTATCAAACTCATAGAATTCAAAATGAAGGAGTAATGCTTTATGGTGCAAAGTATTGTATTTACGAATACATGATCTAGATTTACCATTATCGTTTAAAATGTCTAAGATTAATCGAGAACAGTGTTCTAACCACTAATAATCGAGCAACATATTGCTGCTATTATATAACCATCATACTTAACAATATTCGATATATAGAGCAAGTTATCTAAGTGCTTATGATAAATAGTTATATATTTTTGATAAATATATAAAAGTAGAAAAACTATTGACTTCATATCTGAGAATGTAACATTAATACAAATTTGCTCTAGTTTACTATCAGCATAATCGAGCGTAATTTCCTCACTACACAAGTCCGCTTTAATGGCCAGGGGAAACCTACCAACTTTGCCAAAACCAGTAGCATTCGGACAACAGTCTTTTCGATATACTTGATATTAACTGTCGAAGTATTGCGATGAGCACATTGATCTCAGTCATAACGGGGCACTGCCTAATAGGCAGACACGCCCAAAGGATGAGTGTGCAAATACATGACTTCTGTAGAAGTTGTCTAGATGAGGACGAGGAAGAGACAATCTCGCACCTACTGTGCCACTGTCCTGCTCTATTCTGGGTAGACAATTTTTTAATGAGCTAGAAGACCTCAGTACTATAGAAATCAGAGAAATTTTAAAATTCTTGAAAAACACACACAAGCTCCCCACGCGGCATCACAATGGGCTATGAGCCTGATTGTGTCCCACAGGACAACCGCTTCAACCTAACCTAACCTATTCCCTCTAGAATTCTTCGCTATTCGGAATTCTTTAAAATGGCCTTTTCTAGTAGTAATTATGGTATCAATGCTCCCATATCAAGAACTTGTGCTGAACTAAACTTTAATGCTTTCAGTGGTTTATGTATATTATATTTTGATTTCCCGTAATCAAGACTGTCTTTAGTTAAATATTTACGTATGTTTTTCTCTGCGTCACACTATTTCATCTTATCTCATACATATATGTATTCTATATTTGTTCTAATTTGAAGATTGATACTCGTTGCATTCGGTTGTAAAGCGTTTTTCAGTAAGAGCGCTTCAACTTTTTTTTTGAATAAAACACAAACGATTTGACTTTTTTAACTAATTTTTTTTTTTTATTATCGAGTTTGAACATATACATTTAAGTATGAAATTCGATTTCTTTTGCATGACCACCGCGTGCACGTTTTACGAAGTCCAATCGTTGAATGCAATTTTCGACCACTCTTTTGCATAAATCCGCCGAAATTCCAGCAATTTCGCGTTCAATATTGGCTCTGAGCTCACAAATCGTCGCCGGCTTGTTACTGTACACCAATGACTTCACATAACCCCAAAGAAAATAGTCTAGAGGCGTCAAATCACACGAGCGCGGCGGCCATTCGACCGGCCCATAATGCGCTCATCGAACTTACTCTTCAACAAATCAATTGTAGCGTGTGCTGTGTGGCTTGTGGCCCCGTCCTGTTGAAACCACATGTCGTCTAAGTCCATACCATTCAATTGCGGCCAAAAATAATCGTTTATCATGTCGCGGTATCGATTTCCATTCACAGTAACGTGGCGATCGTTCTCGCCAACGAAAAAATATGAGCCAATTACGCCGCCGACATGTAAATCGCACCAAACAGTGATTTTTTTGGGATGCAACGGTGCCTCATGAATCACGTGTGGATTGCTTTCTGCCCCGTAACGCATATTTTGCTTGTTGACAAAGCCATTGAGCCAAAAGTGAGTTTTTTCACTAGACGGTCGATTGTCGAACGGGATGGCTTGTTAAATGGACCGTAAAATGGCCGTAATGCTCTTAAAGTAGCAGCAACAAAATGATTATTTTCATAAAAAATTTGCACGATTTGCAATCGTTGCCCAAGTCTGTAGCGTTCCATGATGAAATGTATACTAATGAAGCTTACAAATGACAAGCGAAAAATAAAAAATATTGCGTCGTTCGCCCTCCCTATAGGAAAAAAGTTGAAGCGCACCTATTGAAAAACGCTTTACTTGCAGCACATCTTTGTGAACATCAGAGTGTTTCTTCTCTATTATATTATATTTTCTCATTACCTATTCAAGTTCTTTATTTTTACTTTTGCACTTTATGTAGAAGCTCCGCGTAATAGCCTTACGTAAGTAAAACAGTGAAAATGCCCCCTATGGAACCCCTCAGGGACAGTAGATTTGCCTTATTAATGGCAAGCCCAGAAAAAAACGTAAAAAGTACCAATTTTCTCTAAAGACAATTTTCCATCACTACCCGTCATAAAAAATATAACTTGAATTTTGTAGCTCACTAGATACAAACAAACCACTATAACTATAAAGCTTTAAAAAACATTAGTACGGAAGTTGATCATATATCCGAGCTAAGAGGCGGGAATTTACTAATTTTAGTAAAGAACAACAACATAGCCAACAAATTTATATCGACCAAGCCACTTCCTGGTGTTTGCAATTTCAAGTTTACCTTTCACGATAATCTTAACTCAGTCAAGGGCACAATATACGTCCCTTGCCTTAATAACGTAAGCGAAGAAGAAATCATTGATAACCTTAAAGAACAAGGTGTGAAATCAATTACAAATTACAAACTTAGGAAGCACGTAGATGGAAAGCAAGTATAGGGTGGGCCATGTAAAATTTGCTTTTTGAATCGGCTAAAAAAAAAAAACGAATCAATATTTTTTCAAACTTTTTCTTTTTATTTTGAAGATTGAACATTGTCATTTATTAATGAAAAATAATATCGTTCAAATGACTGCCACGACTGGCTTTACAGTAGGCCATTCGATCAACCCAATTTTTAAGCACATTTTCTGTTGTTTGGGCTCCAATTCCATGAATGGCAACTTTGATTTCGTGTTTTAAAGAATCAATCGTCTCTGGATGGTTCGCATAGCATTTGTCATTAACGGCTCCCCACAAAAAATAGTCCAACGGGCTTAAATCGCAGCTCCGAGGCGGCCAATTGATATCGGAATTTCGGCTGATTATTCGGTTTTCCAAAACGGTAGCCAAAAGTTCGAGTGTAACTTTGGCAGTGTGACAAGTTGCACCGTCCTGTTGAAACCAAATGTCGTCCATGTCATCCTCTTCAATTTTTGGAAACAAAAACTCGTTCAGCATGTCACGGCAACGCTCGCCATTTACTGTAACCGCGGCTCCTCGCTCATTTTCGAAAAAAAAAAAATGGCCCGATGATGCCGCCAGACCAAAAACCGCACCAAACAGTGACTCGTTGTGGATGCATTTGCTTCTCTACAGTAACATGAGGATATTCTGAGCCCCAAATCCGACAATTTTGCCTATTGACGTTGTCGCCGATGTGAAAATCAGAAAAGAAGAAGAAGACTCAAATCTTTCGAAATAGGTTTTAAATATTTGCCAATTTTGTTCAAGCGTATAGCGTCCCATTTCGTAAATGTCAAACCTTTAAGTAAATTATGAACACATTTGACATATCATTTGTGCTACCATTCTCAAAAAAATAGGTGGTTCGAAAAGCAAACGCTATATGGCCCACCATGTAGCTAGCGTTATTCTGCTTCTTACCTTCGATCGGTACTACCTCCCGGAAAAAATTGAGGTTTCTTGGTACACCACCAAAGCATGACCCTACTACCCCAACCCTATGCGGTTCAATAGCTGCCAACTTCTCGGCCATACAACCAAACTTTGCAGAAAAACTTCTCTATGCGGAAAAATTCCTCTTGCTCACTACCACTTATCCCCCTTCTAATTGTACTCGCACTTTATGTATTAACTGTTCTGGATCCGATCCATCTTCTAGTAGAGTTTACCCTAAATTTGTGCAAATAAAGGAAGTCATAGTTATCTAAACTTATAATAAATGCTCACTGCGTGAAGACATACAAATACTTAAAAAAACAAATGAAAACTCAGTTTCATTTTCTGAAAAAACAAGGGAACTAACAAAACAAAAACCAAGACACCAATAAAATTACCCTGCTTCTCTACACAGTGCGAATAAAAGTAAAAATGAAGTAAACGAAAACCAGCAAATCATTGCAAATGACATAGCTATGTGTGATGGTAATACAAATAGTAACAACAATATAACTCATCTTACTCACCTCATTTAATTCACGCTAACGACTTGGTTTTTAATTCACCACACTCTTCCAACTCATCTTTAACAACGCCAACTGATAATTCACCCAACTTAACCTTAATTAAGTTAATTAGTTAACAGTTAACTCAACTAACACACCACAACTCTCAGTAGAACAATTTATCTCCCACCTTCAAACGCTCCAACAAATCAACCATGAAAATATTTCAATGGAACATTAAAGGCCTTTTTAATATCGACTTCAATATATTAATCAAAGAACACAACCCTGACATAATAGCTCTTCAAGAAACACACGTCACTGCAAACAATCCTTTATATTCGCCAAACAAAGCCTTAGGTTACTTCCACAAGGCGTTGCCTTGTTTGTAAATAATCACCAGAAACATAAAATTATGGCAGTTATTTCAAATGTTCAGGCTCTAGCCGTCGAAGTAGATACTGGATTTAAAATAACATTGACATCTTGCTACATTCCCCTGAACAAGACTTTACCAGCAGAGATATAAATAATATACTCAATAACTTTTCCACGCCAATAATTTTTTTAGAATACCTCAATGCATGGAACCCACTTTAGGGATCAAAATCCTCTAACAAACGAGGAGAGTTATTTAAGAGATGTTATTCTAACCAATAACCTTGTTGTTTGCTCTCCCACTCATTTTTCAGCACATAAATCTTTTACCAATCCAGACATAACCATTCCCTCTGCTCTATAAATCTGCTCTACCCTAGACGAGTTACACAACAGCGACCACTTTTGTTACTTCCCACCTATTGTTATCTCCCTTTCCAACACGAACACTTACCTTGTAAAACCTTCATCGAAGAATTTTCGTAGATAAAGCTGATTGGAATTTTTTTTTTCTGTTTCGCTAGAACTATCCAATCGAATGCCACGCTTGAGCAATATTACCGCTGAAGCAGCCACAATCAAGCGAGGAACAGCTGCTCATTTGTCTATACCACAATGTTGCACCAGAAAGTTTTCTACCAAACCTACCTACTGAGCTAATCAACTTTCTATTCTTAGAGGAAACAAGCAGTGTTTAATCCAACTTAGTATTGGATTAAAATAAGTACTTTGTTCCTCTACATAGGTATATGTATAGAACTTACCGCTTTTGTGAAATATGTTTTCATTATTAACACTTTAATGTTTTTCAACTCTTGTTATTTGTTATCATTTTCTGTGAAAATAATTAGGCTTTGTTTCGAAAGAAATGTGTATATATAGGGAATATTTTGTAAAATAGATTGTGAGAAAAATTGTAACTTTGCATTTGAAGCAGCAAATTTCATTATTGTTTTGGACAATTATTGGATAAAGGACTCTCCCCGCAACAGTAAGGATACAGGACTCTCCCCGTAACGGATTTGTAACCGCATACAAGATTCTTCCCGCATCATTTTCATAACTGCAACATTGTTGGTTCTCCCCGCAACATTATTGGTCTTCCTGCAACATTATTGGTCCTTCCCGCAACATTATTGGTCCTTCGAGTCGGATATAGTCACTCCGCCTGCCTTTTGAATATACGCATTCGCTTGTGTACATTCATACGTGGATACCCGTAGAAAAAGGCGCAACTAATATCAAGAAAATTACATTTTAGTGTATTAACATCGTGAAAGTTCTAAAAAACCCGTCGTTACTTTTCTGTTAGATTTAAATAAAAAAATGTCGAATTCTACTAAAACCCGTGATTCCGCTCTCAATGCCATTAAACGGAATATTGCAAAAAGTATTGATGAGGCATTCACTATGGATGCAGAAAATATTGCGAGTCACCTCCAGTTATTGAGTGAATAGTGGGTTCGTTTTAACGTTGCTCAAGACGCTGTATAAATTACTTCTGGGGTCGGTATAACTGTCAAAATGCAAATTTTGTCTAAAATTACGAGCGACTTACCAAGACAGACTATAACTACTTAATCGTGGCCACATATGCGAGGTTGGTTTTTAGCCGATCCCCATTTTATGAAGCTTAGGCGGGTAGATATATTGATTGGTATGGACGTTATGGATCAACTGATATGTACAGAACTTCATAAGGGTCCATCTGGCACCCTCAACTGACATTTTTGGAAGGACTCTGTTTGGAAGCGTGAATGGATCTGAGCCTGATATGCCACGCTTACAGTCGTTACATTGCGATGTTCAATTGGATCGAGCATTGCAAAAGTTGTGGGAACTAGAGGAAGCGCCACAAAAAACGTATCTTACGCATGAGGAACGTTATTACGAAAACCACTTTGAAACAACGCATCGAGGGGGACCTAACGGACAGTTCGTCGTCGAATTGCCGCTGAAGCCCGATGTACCTCTGGGAGAGTCGCCAGACTTTGCCATCCAGAATTTGCTACGACTTGAAAGAAGGCTCGCTTGTGACTCCGATCTTCGTTTACGCCACAACGAATTCATGAATAAACTCATTGACATGAAACATATGCAGGTCGTGCCAGAGACTGTGAATCAAACGTAGTATATGCCTCATCATCCTGTTTTAAACGAAAGTAGTATCACGACCAAATTGAGGTTTGTATTCAACGCGTCCGCAAAATCGGCTTCAGGAAACTCGCTAGAGTCATATAAATTCGATAGAGTCATATACGATACAATGATGCGTATACCACAAGTGTTGCACTGCAAAACTGAGACGCTTTTTTCCACTGTAGTATGCTGCCAACAACAAAAAACTAAAACCTATACGATATCAACCATCACACGCATCTTGAACTACATCACACATTTAAACATCATATCTAAGCCGATCTTGACTAATACTCTAAACTTACCGCAAAGTAAAGACCTTTTTGCGAACTTATAAATGATTTACTTAAATGTCGGAAACAGTCTACCAGCTCCATCGTATATAGACTATATAACAAAGCAATCGAGCTGCTGAGGATTGACTTTGAATTTATTTTTACTGACGGTTCCAAGCACGATGACATCACATCTTTTGCTATAACAAAAGATACCGGTCCAACTAAAGAGTGATTTTTTAAGAGCTATAGGAAAGTTTTTCAAAAAAACACACGTAAAATTCATGAAATGTTTATTTAAATCGATAGTACAGCCCATATAATTTAATGTTTGAAGATTATTTCATGCAGATGTTGACCGTGACTGCGCTTCAAATGGTCCATCCGCTTAGTCTAATTTTGGCATACTCTTTCCAATGTTTCGGCCGGTATCTCACATATAAATGCTTCAATGTTGTCTTCCAATGCTGTAATTGAAGCAGGCTTGTCTGAAAAGACATGAGCTTTAACATAGCCCCACAAAAAATATTCCAAAGGCGTTATATCGCACGATCTGGGTGGCCAATTGACCGGTCCCAAATGTTCACCGAATTCGACTCTCAGCAAGTCCATTGTTACGCGTGCTGTGTGGCATATGGCACCGTCTTGCTGAAACTACATGTCATGCAAGTCAAGCTCTTGCGTTTTGGGCAAAAAAAGTTGGATATCATTTCACGGTAGCGCTCACCATTCACAGTTACGTTACGATTCGCAACATCTTTGAAGAAGTACGGTCCAATGATACCTCCAGCCCATAAACCGCACCAAACTGTGACCTTTTCTGGATACATTGGTAGCTCTTGCAATTCTTCTGGCTGATCTTCACTCCAAAATCGACAATTCTGCTTATTGACGTACCCATTGTCCCAAAAATGAGCTCCGTCGCTGAACACAATTTTTCGCTAAAAAAGTGGATCTTCGGCCAACTTTCCAAGAACCCATTCACCAAAAATTCTGCGTTGCGGTAGGTCGTTCGGTTTCAATTTTTGCACCAGTTGTATTTTGAAAAGCTTCACACCAAAATCCTTTCGCAAAATTTTCCACGTTGTTGAGTAACAGAGGCCCAATTGCTGCGAACGGCGACGAATCGATAATTGATGGTCATCATTAACACTGGCCGATACAGCTGCGATATTTTCTTCAGTTCGCACTCTACGTAAGCCTGTGAGTGGTTTGATGTCCAATATTGTAAATTTGCTTCCAAAATTAGTCACAATAGCTCGAATAGCCGCTTCAGAGGGTCGATTAAACTGACCATAAAATGGAAGAAGCGCGCGATAAACTTTCTTTACAGAACACGCATTTTTATAATAAAATTCAATGATTTGCAAGCGTTGTTCATTTGTAAGACGATTCATGGTTAAATTATAGACCAAACCGAAGATTTTTGACAGTGAAATAAAATACGAAACGTGCGTCAGCTGTTTAAACCAACTGCTTAAAAAGATAATAGCTAAAAAATCACCCTTTATTACCGCCGGAGCTCTGCCTAACTATTGTTCAGTTTTTACGGCCGAATCAACTGCTTTGCTCGAAGCAGTATTACGCCTCCGAAGAGCATCGAAACTTCGTTATATGTCTTCTTCTTCTTAATTGGCGCGATAACCGCTTACGTGATTTTGGCCGAATTTAGCAAAGCGCGCCAGTCTTTTCTTTTTCGTGCTAACCGGCGCCAGTTGGACACACCAAGTGAAGCCAAGTCCTTCTCCACCTGATCTTTCCAACGCAGAGGAGGCCTTCCTCTTCCTGTGCTACCACCAGCTGGTACCGCATCGAATACTTTCAGAGCCGTAGCGTTTGTATCCATTCGGACGACATGACCCTGCCAACGTAACCGCTGGATCTTTATTCGCTGCGCTATGTCTACGTCGTCGTAAAGCTCATACAGTTCATCGTTGCATCGCCTGCGATATTCGCCGTTGCCAACGTACTTAGTCCCAAGTAGTACTTGTTGGTAAGAGAGATTCTTCGTTGGATTTCGAGGCTGACATTGTTAAAGGTGTTAATACTGGCTCCTAAATATACGAAGTCTTTTACAACCTCAATATAATAATTGTCAACAGTGACGAGGGTGCCGATACACGAGTGCGCCGACAGTTTCTTTGAAGACAGGAGGTACTTCGTTTTGTCCTCGTTCACCACCAGACCCATTCGCTTTGGCTCTTTATCCACCTTGGAGAAAGCAGAACGAACAGCGCGTTGGTTAAGGCCGATGATGTCAATATCATCGGCATACGCCAGCAATTGTACGCTCTTATAAAAAATTGTGCCTGAGCGATTAAGTTCTGCGGCTCGTACGATGCTCTCCAACATCAGGTTAAAGAAGTCACACAACAGCGAGCCACCCTGTTTGAAACCACGTTTGGTATCAAACGGCTCGGAGGAGTCCTTCCCAATTCTGACGGCGCTGCTGGTGTTGAGCAACGTCATCTTACATAGCCGTATTAGTTTTGCGGGGATACCAAATTCAGACATCGCGGCATAGAGAAAACTCTTTTTCGTACTGTCGAATGCAGCTTTGAAGTCGACGAAAAGATGGTGTGTGTCGATTCTCCTTTCATTGGTTTTTTCCAAGATTTGGCGTATTGTGAATATTTGGTCTATGGTAGACTTTCCAGGTCTAACGCCACACTGATAAGGTCCAATCAGTTGGTTGACGGTGGGCTTCAGCCTTTCACACAATACGCTCGCTAGAACCTTATAGGCGATATTTAGAAGACTAATCCCGCGGTAATTGGCACAAATTGCAGGATCGCCCTTGTTATGGATTGGGCAGGGCACACTTAAATTCCAATCGGCAGGCATGCTTTCATCCCACCATATTTTGCATAGAAGCTATTGCATGCACCTTACCAGCTCCTCGCCGCCATGTGTAAATAGCTCAGCCGGCAGTCCGGTGGCGCCAGCAGCTTTGTTGTTCTTTAGCCGCGTTATCGCTATTCTCATCTCGTCATGGTCGGGTAGCGGAACGACAATTCCGTCGTCAACGTTTGGGGTATCGGGATCTTCACTTTCTCGGTGACATGCGCAGCTGTCACTATTTAATAGGTTTGAGAAGTGGTCACTCCATAATTTAGGAATGCTCTGGATGTCAGTCACCAGATCGCCGTCTTTGTTCTTACAGGAAAACGCCCCGGTCTTAAAACATTCTGTAAGCCGCCGAACTTTTTGGTCCAATTTTCGGGCGTTGATCCCAATCCAGCATCTCAAGCTCCTCGCACTCACGTATTTAGGCCTCTCGTTTCTTCTGTCGGATGATACGTCTCTCTTCCTTTTTTAGCTCTCGCTAGCGATCCCACGTGGCTCGCGTTGCGCACAATACCAGCGTGGCGCTGTAGGCGGCATCCTTTCCCTCTGCGGCAGCATTACATTCCTCGTCGTACCACTTGTTTCGTACGTCGGCTGTACGTAGAGAACGAGAAATGTTGCTCCATTGTTCGTGCATGCCGGTGTGTTGGGCAGTGCTCTCCGAGAGCAGGAGTGAGAGTCGAGTGGTGAATCGTCTGGCTGTCTGTTGTGATTGCAGCTTTTCGATGATGAACATTCTTTGCATAGGTAGATGTACTTTTTTGCTGCACAGAGGCGTGTGCGCAGTTTGGTTGCAACAAGGTAATGATCCGAGTCGCTGTTGGGTCCTCGGATTGTACGTACATCTAATACACTAGAAAAGTGTCTTCCATCTATCACAACATGATCGATGTGGTTTCGCGTTTTTCGATCCGCGGACAGACAGATAGCTTTGTGTATATTTTTATGCTGGAATATGGTGCTGCAGACTACCATGTTTCGGGCCCCGGCGAAGTCGATCAGCCTCTATCCGTTACCGGATGTTTCGTTGTGCAGGCTGAATTTTCCGACTTTGGGACCGAAAATTGCTTCCTTGTCCACCCTGGCGTTGAGGTCGCCAAGCACGAGTTTTATGTCGTGGCGGGGGCAGCGCTCATAGGAACGTTCCAAGCGCTCATAGAAGGCATCTTTGGTCGCATCGTCCTTCTCTTCCGTCGGAGCGTAGGCGCAAATGAGCGAGATGTTAAAAAAGCGCGCCTAAATGTGGAGTTTTAAGTGGCTGATCGCAAACCCAGCGCACAACCAGCTATGCTGGGGGGTGTTCGGGAGCTACCCAGAGGATACTAGGGCTAATCCCGGAAGTTGTTAGCTGCTTGAACCATTAGCAAAAGAATCGTCCTGGCCCCTCCCAAGTGAATGGCGATCAGTAACTTTCCACATTTACGTGGACTTCTGAATGTGGAACCATCCCCCTTCGTTATATGCACTGATAGTAAGTCTACGATCGAAGCACTTTTTAACAGTTCGAACATGCCATATATAATTCCACA
The DNA here is from genome assembly GCA_037575425.1 of Anastrepha fraterculus. Taxonomy (NCBI): domain Eukaryota; kingdom Metazoa; phylum Arthropoda; class Insecta; order Diptera; family Tephritidae; genus Anastrepha; species Anastrepha fraterculus. The sequence goes on along the minus strand of JAYXIM010014526.1, from coordinate 203,754 downwards.
AACTCGTGACATTCTTTATCAACGCAAAAAATCAATAAAAATTATCTGGACATGTTGGTATACCAGGAAACGAGCTTGCAGATCAGGCGGCTAAGACTGATGCTAAATCGTCATTAAATTTTTTAGCTATTTTAACGGCCACGATGTCAGGAAGCTGGCAAAACAGCATATGCTTTCAAATTTTCGTAACAATTGGCCAATAGGCCCACAAAAGGGACTTTACAACATCACACTTTTGGATCCATGTACCGTATTAAGTCAAGGCAGAACCAACATATTTCAAAACCACAAACCTTCGGGTTTTCTTCGCAAAAGAGATGAAAGTTATTTAGATATGATTTGGAAATTTATGCTAGCTAGTAAATAATTATCTAAAAGGTATTTTTCTTCTATGTTCCCCTTTATAATTTATAATCTTACATATTTACTATACCACATATACCCTAGATCCTATTACATATACCAATATCATACATATACCTAGATAAGTAGTACAATGTAAAGCCAAAGGCCACAGTTGGCTGTGCGTTTGCTATTAAGTGCAATAATTATTTATAATAATTTTACTTTTAAATAAATAAATAATATTCATCTACATATTGTACTACAAGGCTTGAAATAAATAAAAGTAAATATATGTATGTATCGGCTGCCGTATCCGAATGGAAAGGTGCGTGACTATCATTTGGAAGTGCAGAGGTTCCAAGTATAGCACTCAGGCACAATTAAGTCCATTGTACTGCTCTCGGGTTCCCTTTTAATTTTCTTTAAATCTACTTGACATCCGAAGAAATCTGACTAGATCTCTTAGTGCCAAGGAGCCAAGGTGGTCGCTTCTTAACACATACCAAAGACCTTAAGTCTGATTCGAGCGATGGCTCGGCAGACGCACAGAAAGTGGCCCGTCTCACAGCTTTGCCCAAGTGGCCCGTCATCAGTCCAACCAGCTACCTACAGTCCCCTCTGCTTAGTGATAGGAGGAACTGCAACAGTCTTTCGGACATGACAGTTAACATCAGTTTTGTCTATCTGCAACCTCGCTCAGCCTGCCAAACTCGCTTGTGGGTTAGAGTAACCCGTTTGCTAACCGTGGCTTTGATGGCTGCAGAAGGAAGTGGCAGAATCGGCTTCGTGCCATGGAAGTTGGGCCTCTGGCAGTACTGCACTGTATCTCTTGTCAACCACGACTCTGGATGGCATGGAGTTAAGGGGCATGGCGAGGATCGATGGATCGAAGTCCTCGTCAGGCAGGGGCCGTACCAATTCCCAGTGTGTTGCAGCCTGCAGATCGCCTTAAAGGCCTCTCCTTGGAAGAAAACATCAGCAGACGATGGACTAACCAGAGAATCTAATGCCGGGCCTGAAGTAGTCGGAAATGCTCCGGTGCAGCAGATGGCCACAACGCGTTTTAGTTTCGATAAGGTCTTCCTGACTCCTCCGAGGGAGAGTCTACTCGTCAAGACCACTGATGCATAGGTGATAGCACGTTTTCCCAAAACCACCCTTGCTCTGCCAGAAGGCTGTCAGTGCTTTGGATTCAAAAATTGACTTTTAAAGGAGTTTACTATCGAGGATTACTCCAAGATATTTAATTTCTTTGGATAGCTGGATTTTGACTCCTTTTAGCTTAGGTAGAACGAGTCCATCAAGCCTCGTCCTTTTGGTGAAGAGGACAATACCAGTCTTGGTGGGGTTTGCCGATAGACCATTCGCACAGCACCAAGTGTCAATCATATCCAGAGTTTTCTGAACTTTCTTACAGATTTTCATGAGCGAAGGGCCTGTTCCCAAACAGGCAGCGCCGTCCGCATATGCTTGTGCGTAGACTCCCGAATCGTTTAAGGTGGTGAGCAGGGGATCGATCTCCATGCACCAGAGCAATAAAGACAGCACACCGCCTTGGGGGCAACCTCTATTACCCCCGGATGACACCAGTAGATCTTCCTCTGCTCGTACCTAGACGATTCTTTGGGCCACCATCGAACGAATCCAATCCACTAGCACCCGGTCTACGTCGTGCCTACTAGCAGAGTCGCACATACTATCAAAAGTGGCATTATCTAACGCCCTCTTTATGTCTAAAAAGATGCCCACAGCGTAGTTCCTTCTGTCGATGGCCAGCTGTACCCTAGCAACAAGGGTTTGCAGTGCCGACTCGCGGGATCTCCCACTTTGATAGGCATGTTGAAATGGAGACAGATAGTGAGCCTTCAGCGACTTCTGACGTATAAACAATTCCCCTACTCGTTCGAGACTTTCCAGCATGATGGGTCAAACGATTTGGGGGCTGCTGTAGTCATCTCTTCTCGCACCACACGGGCAGTCCCTGTTTTCAGAATCCAGCAGATGGCCTTTCTGAGGGGTACGCTCTCTTCGCTATAGACCACGAAGCGAGTGGACCCCATGGGGGACCTTATTGACCACGGTCCTGATCCACTCGAAGTTGGGCACAGACGTGCACGTCACCCTTATGGTGCCGTCCTCTGTCTCATAGCCCTTTGGGTTGGCTTCAGGACCCGAGGCAATAACCTGACGCATCAGTCGCCTTTTGCAGTATTTGATTTCTGCATCCGTCAGCTGATGGTCAAGTCCCAGTTTACTGATCACAGGCATAGGTGGCGGACCAGCAGCCTTCTTACTATAGGATGGTTTGGCCACACCCTTGGTTGTGCTCGGGCGAAGGTCGTGCTCGCCATCCTCGACTGGCGAAAATTTCGCCGGGCAGACAGCTGTGTGGGACTTTACACCTAGGCGCCGATATGGATGTAGCTTAGCAGAATCTTTTCCCGCCACATTGATTGGCGCAAAGATCGCGCTCGTACCTTGGGGGGTTGTGGCTTGGCCGTTGCAGATGCAGGGCGGGTAGGTGTACTGCTTTCAGCCCCCGTCTTTCTCCGCTTGCCTCGAGAGAGAGACGATTTGGGAGCACTCGTGCCAGCCGAGGACTCGGTGGCTTCCGTGGGCGTGACTTCTGCCGACCGAGGTCTTTTGGAAGACACAGACGCAGAAGGGCCGGTAGAGCCACAAGAAAATTTCTCCCGCATGAGCCTTGCCCTTCGCTTTCTTCTTTCCCTCCTCGCCACCCTTTTCGATTTCCCGGCTTCTTTGTTCTATCGTGCCGCCACCGCAGTGACCTCAAAGCTCAGGCACTCCGATACTGGCAAACGTTTTTCAGTCTCTGAAGAAGAGGAGATTGCGATAGCAGCTCCCATCTCCTTCAGGATCCACTCTCGTTCATACAGCTGAGAGACTTGAGTAATGGTTTGGGCCTCCAGAATCCATGACCCTGCCTCCAAAGCGGGTGGATTGCCACTTATGTGGGTTCCACCTGGAGTACTATTCTTAATTCGGCACTCCTCCCTAGCCAGTTTGGTTCGCGGATGGCTCTCTGATTCTATGCCAACTTTGAGTCATCACACGAGTTTCGATCCTACCCCATCAGGGAAGGCCATTCATGTGGTGCCAGGGTTTACCTATCCACCACCTGGGACGCGCCCGATGGAAGATCAGGCAACTTCTCGCGGGTATGAAACATCAAAATGATAGTAAAAGGTTTTTCTAATACCGGTCACGCCTCGGCAGGCAATGACAAAAATCCTAGTGTAGTTTTACCATGAAAAACCTTTTCTTTAAAATCATTTGCCGTTCGGAGTCAGTTTAACACTGTAGATTCCTCGATTTGTGGAACAAAATCAAGGCGCACGAGACAAATAGCAGGAGGGGCTCAGCCAAATACCCAAAAAGGGTGTAAGCGCCAGTTAATAAATAAAAATAATAAAATAATTGTATTTAGTCTGTAACGTTTTTGTTATCATAGACTTAAACATATCAAAAAATTAACTTGAATAATGGCAAAAACTCCCAATTACAACATCACCTTTTGTATGAACAACTGTTTATGTTCGAATTATAACAATTATTTCAAATACAAAGAATGATATCGATAGCTTTCGCGGCTACGACTCGGCGCTGAGTTGAAAGGGTTTGCTTTTAACGCATATGACAATGAATGGTTTTTTCGCAGTTTTGCACCCTTTCTTCCTTGACCGAACGTTATTCTTACAAATGCAAATGAAAAATAGAAATAAAACGAATACGAAGAAGAGTGAGTGCGCACCTTTGGTTGACAAGCAGAGTTGTACTAAATAGTATTAATTCCAATAATTACAAACTTTATATTTCATTTGTCAACACCCCTTCCCCCGTGGAGCGATCAGCTTCACCACTTTCCAGATCCAGGACTGCCAATTTAGATACCGCTCGTTGCAGAAGTCCGCCAAACGTACGCACGTCCGCATGCCGAGACACACCATCTGCGCCAGTGTACACACGCTCAACAATACCACGTAGCCGCTGAATCCTTGGCACGTTTGGATCGCAAATAAATACAACATCACCTTCTTTAAGAGGCGCGGTTCGTTCACACCACTTAACTTTTCGGGTTAGCGTTGGTAGATACTCCAGTCCCCATCGCTTCCAAAATGCATCTCGTAGGCTTCGTGCAATGAGCCATTGCTTGCGTAATAAAGGTATCTTTTCACCAGGAGTCTTAGGGATATTACCCACGCCAATCAGGAAGTGGTAAGGCGTTAATGGTTCGTCTTCGTCGGGAGAGATGGAAAGAAGCGTCAATGGACGTGAGTTTACTATGTTTTCCGCTTCTATCAGAAAGCTTTGTAAGACATGCTCACGTGGCGCTCTTTCTTTAAATGAATGTCGAAGAACCCTTTTAACGCTCTGCACCATTCTTTGCCAAATTCCTCCTTCAGATGGATTGGCGAGGCAGTTGAAGAACCATTCAACTCCCTGGGTTGACAATTCATTTTGTATTCGCTCAGTGTCAAAAACATCAGGAAAACGTTTCGCTTCTTCGTTGGCCCCGATGAAGTTTTTCCCATTGTCAGATCGTAGACGTGTTGGAACCCCTCTCCGATTCATGAAGTTGCGCATAACTATTATACAGGAATCCGTTGATAAGTCGTAGGCGATTTCTAGGTGGATTGCGCGCACGGTGACTAAACAACAACACGTAAACAACGCGACCCGCCCGATAGTAACCGAAATAGGCCAAAACAACCATAGTCTTGTTTACGAAAAAACGGAAATTGGATGGACTCAGTCTTCCAACACTGAAAGGTGTGACACTTGGTCTTTCCAACGAAGTTAAATATCTAGGAGTAATCTTAGATAAGAAGCTGACCTGGGAGACACACGTTTTACTGAAGGTGAATCGTGCATTGAAGATTTTTCAGCAATGCCGTAGAGCCTTTGGCAAAACTTGGGGTCTGAAACCTGCTGTGGTCCTATGGATATACACGGCACTTATCAGACCAATCATCACTTACGCTTCTGTGGTCTGGTGGCGACGGAGCATGGTTAAGTCCACAATCCGGGAACTATACAGGCTGCAAGGAAGTGTATGTTTATGCATCACGGGTGCCATGATTACAACCTCTGGTGATGCCCTAAATGCTATGCTTAATTTGCTCCCCCTGGATCTTAAGATACAACAGGAAGCAATAAAAGCAATGTGTAGACTCCATAAATATGGTTTCTGGCACGAAGATGGAACTTCGGGACACAGAGAAATCTTTAAGCTGCTGTCGGAGCAGTATCCACTGTTTTTGGCACCTAAAGATGACCTGATACCCACAGTTTCGTTCGGAAGGAAATTTGATGTCAGATTTCCATTGCGTGAGCAATGGAGCAATCCAGAATGCATGCAGGGAGGTTTGACGGATATTTTCTTTACCGATGGGTCCAAGACTGAAATAGGGTCTGGAGCCGGATGGTACTTAAACGATAGTAATAAGTATCACTATGCTATGGGGGGAATGGCAACTGTTTTTCAAACAGAAGTTTTTGCCATCCTAAAAGTAGCCGAATGGATAATCGAGAGGAGATGGAGCGGGAAACAGATTGGAGTCTTCAGTGACAGTCAGGCTGCATTGAAGGCCCTGGAGAACGCGAAGCAAACCTCGAAGATTGTTCAAGAATGTAAGAAGAAGCTTAATTCTGACAAAACAGGCTTGTACTGATATGGGTTCCGGGACACTCCGGTGTTCAAGGAAACGAAATTGCCGACGAATTGGCCAACCGTGGATCAGCGGTGCCCCCACAGGGGCCAGAGCCAATAATCGGAATCAGTCCCGCAGGAATCAAGAATTGGATGAACGATTATGTAGGCAATCTACATAAAGAGCGATGGTCCGGTCTAGAACTCTGCAGAACTGCAAAGTGTTTTGTGACGAGTCCGAACAGAAAACTGTCAAACTTTCTACTAAAACTTAGAAGGAAAGACATTCGGTTGATGGTCGGCATCATTACAGGACACAACCCATGGGGTCAGCATATGACCACCATTGGAATCATCGAGGACCCGGTATGCCTGTCCTGCTTGGAGGAGGCGGATAGCACTGAGCACTTTCTCTGTGAGTGTCCTGCCTTTGCTAGAGCGCGACTACGGGTATTGGGTTCCGATGTCATGGGAATGAGTAATATTCGTTCTCTAAAACTGGAGGATATTTACAGATTCGCCAAAGAATCTGGAAAATTCTCACAGGACTAACTATCTCTATCTCTGTCTCTATTCTTTCCTATCTCTTTCTCTGATACTTTTCTCCTTCCCTCCTTAACTATCTACCCCCTTTCCAGAGCTTTAAATACAATGGGCTTTTTAGCCTGAGTGTTTTAGGAGCCACCAAATCTCCTGGTGCTCCTTGGCTCGACCTCTTCAAATTCATAACCGAAATAGGCCCAAAATAGTCCAGTCCCGCATAAGTAAATAGTCGTACATAGGGCTTCAAACGATCCTCAGGTCGAGGACCCATCATAGGTGCGTGAGGTTCTGTCTTCCTGACTCGACAATTTTTACATCCGGCTATTACACGTCGTAGCATCTGCCTTATTCGGGGAATCCAGTATTTCTGACGTATATTGATTATAGTCGCCTCGTGATTCTGGTGCTTCATTGTGCAATGGTGATAATTAAGGACCAGATGCGTATATATTATATATGTCCATACGGCAGTATGATCGGTCTTCTGATGTTATACGGTAAGAAGCTAGCTGCATCTATGAGCCCTTGTACACGAAGTAGTCCCCTGTCGTCCAGATATGGCGAAAGTTGCTTTAATGCACTCTCATTTGGAATGGCTTTACTAATTTCGATACTGTTGCGTTCTGAAGTAAATGATTCCGATTGAATGCGTGAGCATAATAGGTGCTCCGCGGCTTCCAGTTCAACAGCAGTAAGTCCATTCCGGTTTACGCATCGAAGCACCCACGCTACTGCTCTTTTTAATCTAAGTAAATTTGAGAAACGATTGTAATCTATAAAAATATAGTTGTTGGAATTAAAGAAAATTTAGAACGGAGCTCTTCATCTGCTTCCACAAAAATCTTGCTGATGTTTTCTTCAGCAGGCCACGTCTTTTCATCTTCTTCTTCTTCTTAATTGGCGCGATACCCGCTTACGCGATTTTGGCCGAGATTAACAAAGCGCGCCAGTCGTTTCTTTCTCATGCTAACCGGCGCCAATTGGACACACCAAGTGAAGCCAAGTCCTTCTCCACCTGATCTTTCCAACGCAGAGGAGGCCGCCCTCTTCCTCTGCTACCACCAGCTGGTACCGCATCGAATACTTTCAAAGCCGGAGCGTTTGTATCCATTCGGACGACATGACCCAGCCAACGAAGCCGCTGGATCTTTATTCGCTGCGCTATGTCTATGTCGTCGTAAAGCTCATACAGCTCATCGTTCCATCGTCTACGATATTCGCCGTTGCCAACGTGCAAAGGTTCAAAAATCTTACGCAGAATCTTTCTCTCGAACACTCCAAGCGTCGCTTCATCGGATGTTGTCATCGTCCAAGCTTCTGCGCCATACGTTAGGACGGGCATGATGAGAGTCTTGAGAGTGTTAGTTTTGTTCGTCGATAGACGACTTTACTGCTCAATTGCCTACTTAGTCCAAAGTAGCACTTGTTGGCAAGAGAGATTCTACGTTGGATTTCAAGGCTGACATTATTATCGGTGTTAATGCTGGTTCCTAAATACACGAAGTCTTTTACAACCTCAAAATTATAACTGTCAACAGTGACGTGGGTGCCGATACGCGAGTGCGCCGACTGTTTGTTTGAAGACAGGAGGTACTTCGTTTTGTCCTCGTTCACCACCAAACCCATTCGCTTTCCCTCTTTATCCAGTTTGGAGAAGGCAGAACTAACAGCGCGGTTGTTAAGGCCGATTATGTCAATATCATTGGCATACGCCAGCAATTGCACGCTCTTATAAAAAATTGTGCCTGAGCGATTAAGTTCTACGGCTCGTACGATGCTCTCCAACATCAGGTTAAAGAAGTCACACGACAGTGAGTCACCCTGTCTGAAACCTCGTTTGGTATCAAACGGCTCGGAGAGGTCCTTCCCAATTCTGACGGCGCTGCTGGTGTTGAGCAACGTCATCTTACATAGCCGTATTAGTTTTGCGGGGATACCAAATTCAGACATAGCGGCATACAGGTAACTCCTTTCCGTACTGTCGAATGCAGCTTTGAAGTCGACGAAAAGATGGTGTGTGTCGATTCTCCTTTCATGGGTCTTTTCCAAGATTTGGCGTATTGTGAATATTTGGTCGATGGTAGACTTTCCAGGTCTGAAGCCACACTGATAAGGTCCAATCAGTTGGTTGACGGTGGGCTTCAGCCTTTCACACAATACGCTCGCTAGAACCTTATAGGCGATATTTAGAAGACTAATCCCGCGGTAATTGGCACAAATTGCAGGATCGCCCTTCTTGTGGATTGGGCAGAGCACACTTAAATTCCAATCGGCAGGCATGCTTTCATCCGACCATATTCTGCATAGGACCTGATGCATGCACCTTACCAGCTCCTCGCCGCCATGTTTGAATAGCTCAGCCGGCAGTCCGTCGGCGCCCGCGGCTTTGTTGTTCTTTAACCGTGATATTGCTATTCTCACCTCGTCATGGCCGGGTAACGGAACGACAATTCCGTCGTCAACGATTGGGGTATCGGGATCTTCACATTCTCTATGACATGCGCAGCTGTCACCGTTTAACAGGTTCGAGAAGTGTTCCCTCCATAATTTAAGATTGCTCTGTACGTCAGTCACCACATCGCCGTCTTTGTTCTTACAGGACAACGCCCCGGTCTTAAAACCTTCTGTAAGCCGCCGAACTTTCTGGTAAAATTTTCGGGCGTTGTTCCTATTGGCCAGCATCTCAAGCTCCTCGCACTCACGTATTTCGGCCTCTCGTTTCTTCTGTCGGATAATACGTCTCTCTTCCTTTTTCAGCTCTCTGTAGCGGTCCCACATGGCTCGCGTTGCGCCCGATCGCAGCGTGGCCCTATAGGCGGCATCTTTTCTTTCGGCGGCAGCATGACATTCCTCGTCGCACCAATTGTTTTTTCGGGCTCGCCGGAATCCGATTTCTTCTTCGGCGGCGGTACGTAGGGAACGAGAAATGTTGCTCCATTGCTCGCGCATGCCGGTGTGTTGGGCAGTGCTCTCCGAGAGCAGGAGTGAGAGTCGAGTGGCGAATCTTCTGGCTGTCTGTTGTGATTGCAGCTTTTCGATGTCGAACATTCTTTGCGTAGGTAGATGTACGTTTTTTGCTGCACAGAGGCGTGTGCGCAGTTTGGCTGCAACAAGGTAATGATCCGAGTCGATGTTGGCTCCTCGGATCGTACGTACATCTAATACACTAGAAGCGTGTCTTCCATCTATCACAACATGATCGATCTGGTTTTCGCGTTTTTCGATCAGGAGACAGGCAGGTAGCTTGGTGTATCTTTTTATGCTGGAATCTGGTGCTGCAGACTACCATGTTTCGGGCCCCGGCGAAGTCGATCAGCCTCTGTCCGTTACCGGATGTTTCGTTGTGTAGGCTGAATTTTCCGACTGTGAGACCAAAAATTCCCTCCTTTCCCACCCTGGCGTTGAAGTCGCCAAGCACGATTTTTATGTCGTGGCGGGGGCAGCGCTCATAGGAACGTTCCAAGCGCTCATAGAAAGAATCCTTGGCCGCATCGTCCTTCTCTTCCGTCGGGGCGTGGGCGCAAATTAGCGGGATGTTAAAAAATCGCGCTTTGATGCGGATTGTTGCGAGACGCTCGTCCACCGGAGTGAACGACAGTACTTGGCGACGAAGTCTCTCTCCCACAACAAATCCGACACCGAATTTGCGCTCCTTTACATGGCAGCTGTAGTAGACGTCACAAGGTCCTATGTTTTTCTTACCTTGCCCCGTCCATCGCATCTCTTGGATGGCAGTGATGTCAGCCTTTACTCTCACGAGGACATCAACCAGCCGGGCAGAGGCACCTTCCCCATTAAGGGACCGGACATTCCAGGTGCATGCCCTCAAATCGTATTCCTTATGTCGTTTGCAGGGGTCGTCATCAGTGTTGGAAGTTCTCATCCGAGGCTTTGTTGCTGCACGTCTCTTCATCGCGTCTCTGAATATTCGGTCCCTGTAGCCAGCGAGATTTTAGTAAAAAATGATCGTTGGCACCCATCGCTATTCGCGAACTTCACTCCCATCTAAAATCTCTGCAACGCGGTGCGCTACATACGGTTTGTAGCGTCGATGTTCGCTTCCAATCCGAGATAGTTCTGGAGTCGCTCCATAAGAAGGGCTCATCCCAACGGACATCACGACGCCATACTTCACGCATAAGAGATTTGGCTGCAACAGTAAAGTGACTTAAAAATCCCAACGGGTCGAACATTGACATAATAATATTGTACTAAAAAGTTCCCTTTTTGTGGGACTCCTTTCGCCTCTGATTACTGTTTGTTCAATGGAACTTCAGATTGAATTTAAAATTATCAGTTGCTGACTCCCAATATAACCCAAGAACCTTCTCCGTGCTCTAACCGACTGCGATCTGATTCGTTGCCGTACTACCACTTAATTCTTTAACTACCTTCTCTGAGTTCGATACGAATCCACGTAACTCGAATCCACCATCGCTGTGAATGTCACGAACCTGCTTTGAGATATCTACGGCCTCTTCAATTGCATCAAAACTGTCTACAAAATCATCAATATAATGATGATAAAAAATAGCTTTAACTGCACGAGGATGACTTTCGTGGTGCTCCTTGGCGTTCAGCCTCATGACATATTGTGCCGAGCAAGGCGAGTACGCGGCGCCGAAAATCATCACTCGCATCTCGTACTCCTGGTGGAACATCTCTTTAATAACTCCGCAAACTGCAACTGCACGTGTTCTAAAATTAAATAAAATCAAAGGTAGTGATATGTAGAGCTGTGGTCCCTTCAATAACTTGGAGTTCAGAGATACCCCTTCAAATCGAGATGCTGCTTCAAAAACAAACCGTAATTTTTGAAGTTTATTTGGGTTGACGACACCGAAGTGTGGGAGGTACCATTTCCTGGATGAAGTCATACTCGATTTCTTGGGCGTAAGCTTTCGAGCATAGTCTTTACTTAGGTACCCATCGATGATCTCTTTGTACGCGGTTGCGAACGTTTCGTCGCGTTTCATCTTTCTCTCAATCCCTTCAAGCCTAGGTAGAGCAGCCGTATAATTATCGGGCAGTTGTATGCTGTCGTCCTTCCATAATAGCCCTGTTTGAAATCGACCTCCCACTCGTTTAGTTGTGCCTTCAAGTAACATCTCAGCTCTGACGTCATCATTGCTTTCGACAGGTGCCGAAGATCTAACGCCAAGACTTTCAATATTGAAATAGTCGAACACAAGTTGACGCATGTCTTCTTCTTCTTCCTTTTCTTGGCTACGTAAAAAAGACAAGAGCGGGTTGCTAACGACGCACGACTGGTTGGATCAAAAACTACCCACCCTAGTTTAGTGTTGCAAGCGAACGGACCTTGCTCACTAACCCCTTTTATGTCAGTCGGCAAGCATAAGTCTGCATGATCGATTCCAATTAAAAGTTGAGGCACAGCATCAAAATATGGCTGGAGAGGCAGAGACGAAATTGATTTGTCACTCTTTAAATCATCATAACGTAAACTCTGCATGGGCAAACCTAGATTAGCTACGGCATACACGTCGTGCAGTAGGTAGCGCTTATTTTTACCAACACCGCTAATTTCAATATTGAAAACCCCAGTCGACTCTTGGGCTGTTCACCCTCCAAGCCATTGTATATCTAACGAATGTCGACGACCGCGTATTCCTAACTCCTTGGCCAAATCACTGTCTAACATCATAATTGAAGAACCTGCATCCAATGGGGGGTACGTATCGATGCGCTTATTATCGCCATACAAGGTTACTGGCAGCACACGAAAGAGCAGCTTGGGCTTAGTGCTGCTAACGTTTGCGCAGCTCAACACGTTTCCTCGTACGTCACCTTGTTTTTCCTTTAATAAACTTAACCCTGCTACTACGTTAGGGTCTTTTGATGACCCAAAATGCATATAACATCACCGTATTTCTAACTGGTGGAATATATTTGAAAGTTCTTACTACTCAGTGCATCAATTGTTGAAATATATTGAAATCAACTAGTTTTATCACAATTTTAGGCTTAGAAAATTGTTTATTGCAAGTGCTTACGCATATCATGTTCGGGTCATTTTATGACCCCTATCATATTTGTAAAACGAATAGTAAATATATAATGTAAATCCCCTGTTGCAGAGTCATCGTCTGGAATACCTCTCTGTTGTGAATGCTGGAATGCGTTTACAGTTACAATTTTTGTATTCAATAACAACGAAACCAAATACTTTCATTTCTGTGCTAAATATTGTAGTGATCAGTTGCTATTGTAAATCTAAGTTTATAGGCGATAGATTTTGATAAAACATGGAATCTAGACATACTGTAAGTATATATAATCTACCTTTTTTTTCTAAATTCATACTAGTATTTATACGGTAAAAATTCGTTGTTGTATTTACTTGTCCATAATGTCAGCGTGGACAAATGACTGAGCATGACATTGGTGCATTCTTGAGTGACCTTGAAGACGATGCAAGTGATGATTGTGATGCTAATTTTGTACTTGAGGAAGACGAATGTTTATTAAATGGCACAGAAGCCTTCATTTCATTGACCGTAACTAATAGAACAGAAGTTTTTGATAAAGATCGGATGTTAAAGTGGACAACAATACCTTCTTTGCAATGTCTAATATTACGTTTCCACCAAAAGCAAACACCGTGTTTGCAGGAGTTGCGTTTGGGAGAACTGTCAACTGTTTCCACCGAAATGCGTTCGCAAAGTGTATGGTCTTTGGTATGGTAAACAGATTTATGATACATTATTTTGCGGCGACAGCACAGCGCGATAGCCCAGCGGCTAGCAATGTGGGCTTCCGATCCGAAATCCTTGGTTCGAATCTCAAAAAAAATTTTTTTTTTTATACATTTATTTCATTTTGTTTTATGATATGTTTATGAGCAGATTTTTTTCATGGCAGAAATACACTCGGAGGTTTGCCATTGCCTGCCGAGGGGCGACCGCTATTAGAAAAATGTTTTTATTAATTTTGCTTTCACCGAGATTCGAACCAACGACCTCTCTGTGAATTCCGAATGGTGATCACGCACCAACCCACTCGGCTACGGCGGCCGTCAATCAAATGTCATATTGACAAATTGCAATCATTGTTGCCATATTTCGATAAGAATGCAATAGTAAATGAGGAAAATGAGCAACATTGCCACCACTTAATAATTAAATTAGACGCAAGCCCAACAAAACACGCTTTGAATTAGACGCAAACCCAACAAAACACGCTTTGAAAAGTGGGTTTAGGTATGGAGTTGTGTTTTAATTTTGTATGGGATTTGACAGGAGTTTTGTTTCGTGTTTGCGCTAAGAACACGATAGCGGCAGAGAACACGATAGCGGCTGCGGTGGAAACTTAGTATAAGTCGTGCAGCAAGTGAAAATATTCTTCACGGAAAACCTGTAGGGACTTCTTGTGTTATTCATCGTATTTCAAAAATTCGTGATACTTTTGATGTATGCCTTACAGAAGCTATGAAAAGGGATATAATTCACTAAAGCAATTTGCAAGGAAGTGCTGTTTTCGAAAATTTTCAAGCTATATATGCTACTGAGTTCGATGCTTACCTGGGACTTCTTATGCTTATTGGTATTTATTTACAATATATTTTTCCTATTATAATTGTATAACGGACATATTATTCTTTTAGGAGTCTACCGGTCATACGGTGAAAGTCTTAACTCCCTGTGGGACGAGTTTTTTTTCTGGACGTCCGTTTTTGAGAGCAATCATGTCTTTGGAGCGATTTAGCAATATTTCTCGTGTACTAGCATTTGACGATAGGCAAAGAAGAAGATCAGAACAAAGAGGAGATAAACTTGCTCCTATTCGCACATTTTATAAGCAATGGTCTCAAAACTTGCAGCTGCTTTACGTTCCAAGTGCTAACATAACGATAGACGAACAGCTTATTCCGTTCCGAGGTAGATGTCCTTTCAAAGTATACATTGCAAGTAAACCTGGGAAATATGGCATGAAAACGTGGATAGCAGCGGATTCTGACACCGCATTGTGCTTACAGTTCCAAAAATACTTGGGCAAAGTAGGAGACAATGCTGAAAGGAATCAAGGCGAACGGGTTGTTCTAGTCTTAGTGTCTTCATACCGTGGACGAAATGTGACTACCGATAATTTTTTTACGAGTCATAACCTTGCATTAGAACTTAGAAATTACTATTGTTGGCACAGTAAGGAACAGCAAACGTTTTCTGCCGGTTCATGCAACATCACAAGAATTGCGGAAGCTTCCAATACACTCAAGTAAATTTTTTTTTTCATGAAAAAGAAACTGTAGTTTTGTATGTGCCTAAAAAATACAGAATGATTTATTTGCTTAGCACCCTTCACCATAATAGCAACATTTTGGAAGATCATCAAAAAAAAATTCCGGAATTAATTGAATACTACAACTCGACAAAAGGTGGAGTCGACACATTGGACCAAATGGTTCATACATATTCGTGCAAAAGGAAATCCAATCGGTGGCCAGTTGCCCTGTTTTCTAATTTATTAGATATTTCTGCTCTAAACGCTTTTATAATATGGATCGCAATATATCCTGAATGGCAAAAAAATAAATTGCACAAAAGGCGCCTATTTTTAGAGCAACTCGGTGAAGTTTTAGCTCAAGAACATATCAAGAGGCGTAGTCGGCTTCCTCGCGCAGAAGCCTCTGCATCATTGGTACGAAGAATTCGAGAAGAAGACATTGCATCACCATCTACGAATTCGCCTTCTCCAAAACGAAAATGCGCTAGTGAACGGAAAAGGTGCAAATTTTGCCCGTCGAAAAAGGAAAAAAAGACCTTTACTGAGTGCATAACTGGCAAAAAACCTGTTTGTCCGTCACACCGACACACAACCACTCTTACGACGACATATTGCATTGATCACAAGCCTTAAAAATATTTTTGAACTGTACAAATTTGAATTTTCTCAATAAAAAAATGTGGGGTCAAAATAAGACCCGAACATAACATGTGTATTTTTTTTCTAACATAGTAGCAGGGTTAAGGTCGGCGTAATAGCATTGGCCTCGTGCAATAAACTGTGGTGTCTACGCTGGCATCCTTCTTCTAAACAAAGCCTTTACGGCGACAGTTACGCGTGTTATGGCCCACGTTCAAGCATGAAAAACCAGTGCGATGTTTCTTCGCGAACTCCCATCTATTAGACACTGCAGCATTTAAAAAACGACGGCAATCTTGCAGTTTATGTTGCTCCTGGCACAATGGACACTTAACGGGAGTTACACCTGCATAACCTGGACACTGTTTTTCGGATGTATGTAACTCCGCACTACGCTTTTGATATTTATTGTCGATGTTTTGCACTGTACATATCAGATTAGCAAGTTCACTTACCCAAGCGCTAAAATGTACAATTGTCGGATACGGCTGTATTGAGGCGGCGACTCCAGTTTCTTACTCATAGGAAGCTTAGCTAATAGTTCCTCTAATAGCGTAGGATTGGCAATGTGTTGTTGTTCATTCGCTGATTGTAAGAATGTTGCTAGGCTTCTCACTTTAGTGGCAAAGGGTACCAGTTTGGACAACGCATTCTCCGAAATACTAGGCAAATCCCTCGCTTGACCCTGAATTAATTGTTCGGGTCGGCCAAAGCGAAAACAGAGTTGCGCTATGGCGGCGCTGGCATTGTCTGGATGAATTAAAAGCGATTTAATCACTTCCCGCGCTTCTCCTTTAACAGCTTTCTGCAACCGCTGATTGTTTTCCAGATTAGTGTAGTTGTACATTGAAGTCGATTGGATGTAGGCTGTATAAAAAATTGGCCAGTCTTCTGGCTCGCCGCTAAATTCGGGTAAATCTTGCAACTTCCGTGGTACTGTTGCAGAATTGTTAAAAAATGAAAAATTGTTTAAGTCATTTGTTGGCATAGGACCATGAACAATACTGTTATAATTATTAAAAACAGGGGGCGAAATTATCGACGACGATGTAAACGGCACGCCATAGTTACCTAGTGTGTGTTTTACCCTTTATTGAATACGTTGGCGCAAAGACGGCGCTCGCAGTTAACGACGGCAGCGAAAAAAAACTACCACCGTTTTCAGCGGCTTGCTGGCCTGGTAGCATGGCAGCGCTGCTCGTGATGGTCGACGTCGCGAAATCTGCATAACTGTTTATGGTCGATGGCGTGACGTTATTTGTTGTTGCGTTAACCGACAATTTTTGCATACGTGAAGTACATGAAAAATTTGGGAATTCATATAACGGAGCACCTATAGCTGGTGCTAACGATGACGCAGCGACGGGTATTGTTGTTGTCGTGGCGGTGGATGTAGCACTATCTAAATGACCTGAGCTACGCAAAACAATCTCTAGCCTTTGGCAGTGGCGGGTTTGTTCACTTAATCTTACCTGTGATTCTTCTAGCTGTCTTTGAAGAGTGACGATTTGATTCTGCACTTCCAATCTTAAACTTACGGATTCTGATGAAAGGGCGGTATTTGTGACGTTTGTATACGTGCTGGCAGCAGTTGTGGTGTTGGTATGCGTGGCGGCGGCGGAGGCGGCGTCGTTTATGATGGCGGTGGAGTTAGGCTGAACTTCACCTGACTCTGGTTCTAATTTGTTGAGCCGAGGACTGCGGCGTTTTTCTATGGTTTCCTCCGGATCATTCATTTAAACGGCCCCAAACTTTCATTCTTTTACGGCAGGGAAAAATACGCAGTTAATGTCAAATAATTAAAACTGTGAATAAAGATGCCGCGGCTACGACTCGGCGCTGAGTTGAAAGGGTTTGCTTTTAACGCATATGGCAATGAATGGTTTATTCGCAGTTTTGCACCCTTTCTTCCTTGACTGAAAGTTATTCTTACAAATGCAAATGAAAAATAGAAATAAAAGAAATACGAAGACGAATGAGTGCGCAACTTCGGTTCACAAGCAGAGTTGTACTAAATAGTATTAATTCCAATAATTACAAACTTTAAATATCATTTGTCAACAATAGTATTAATGAATTCGAAGGCAACTACTTCCCCACGATAGATAATCACTCTTTAACAATAAAAAACAGTTTACACTAGACGTGATTTTTACTGCACTCCGCCTTTTTAAGTTTGGACAATGAACATTTATTTAGCTAATTTTTATAATTCAATGTTTTTGAGATACTGACTATTTCATTTGACCTTGAAAATAAATTCAATTTTTTCGATTTCCATAAAAAAAAATTGCACTCTTTATATATATTTGACTTCTTTTTTGTACTGATTTATCTTTATTCACAGCATATAAAGGGAATTAAAAAAAATTTAAATTTCTTTGGGAAAACAGTAGTACAGGAAACAGTAGTAGTTAAAAGCTTACCTAAACTTATCACCAAACTTTTACAGCACTGGAAGTGTAACCAACTTCAGACAGCTTGCGCACCCGGCATCAGATGTCTATTAGTTGGCTAAATGAGACCCCAGGGTGATCACACCAAAGCAGCACCAAGTCAGACTTGAGATAGCGGAGGAATTGCTTCGCGGTCAATTTCCGAACATTGTGTTTTCTGACGAGAAAAGTTTTCAAATTGAGCAATTCGTAAACTCCGAAAACGATAGGGGTTATTTGACCGAAGGCTCATACGAGAATTTGAGTCATCGAATGGCCACCAGAAGGTAGCACCCGCCACAGGTAATGGTTTCATCGAGCTTGACGTCAAGATAAATGAGAAATATTATCGGGAAAGTATTCTGGTGGTTGCAGACAAACATTTTGGTGGCAAACCATGGACGTTTCAACAGGACTCGGCACCGTCTCACAAAGCTTGAGTGAATTAAGAATGACTAAACAAATTCACCAGACGCGAATCCGATGGATTGGGCTAGTTTGGAGAGCAAGGTCCGAACTAAGAGATTCACCAGTCTCGACGCTCTGAAAAAAGCCATTGCCCGCGAGTGGGCCAAAATACCTGCAAGTCACATTCGGGCAGCTTGCGATTCATTGTCTCAAGACCATAGTCAATGCAAATGGTGGTCATATCGAGCAAAAGTACATTGATTCTTAATTTTGTATTATTTTCACATTTAATATTTTTTTTTACTTTGAATTGAATAAAAGTAATTTTCCAAACTAAATTTATGGCCTTTTTAATTGGTTACTCTTCGAGTGGCGGTCCATGTAGAGATAGTAAAAAAAGTTCCATTATCGCTAAACTTTTCTAATTTTTTTTTTTCACTGTCACTATATTTTCAGTTATGCATGATCTTTAACTAAATACATTTTAATTTATATATTATGCCCCATATATATCCGTGCATGAAACATCAAAAAGATAGAAACAGTTTTCTCTAATAGCAATGGCAAAAAACCATTTGCCGCTCGGAGTCGGGACTGTAGGTCCCTCCATTTGTTGAACAACATCAAGCCGCACACCACAAATAGGAGGAATCACGCAAAAAGATTATATACGAGGTATTGTCAAAAAGTACCGCGAATTTTGTGTTGTTTTCAAAAATTACTTATTTATTCAATAATATCTATTTTGACCTCTTCAAAGTAATCCCCATGAGATATTATGCACTTGTGCCAACGTTTTTTCCAATCTTCGAAGCACTTCAAGAAATCATTTTTTTTATCTTGTCAAGCTCCTCGTAGCGTGGCGTCGTCCTTTCAAGGGCCTCTTCAGTTTTGGGAACAAGAAAAAGTCACAGGGGGCTAGATCTGGGAATGCGGTGGCTGTGGCATCATTAGTGTGTGGTTTTTGGCGAAAAAGTCGCGCATAAGCAACGATGTGCGAGCAGGAGCATCGTGATGCAAGAGCCAATTTTTGTTCTTGCACAAATCCGGGCGTTTCTGGCGGATTGCTTCTCGCAATTTGCGCATAACCTGCATAACGCCTCTGCAATCGAAGAAAACGGTAAGCGACGATTGGCCAATACCACTTTCTTCACTTCATCAATTTTTTCGCCTGTTGTTGAAGTGCTCGGGTGTCTGGCACGCTTTTCGTCGTGCACATCTTCTCGGCCTTCTGAGAACATTTTGTACCACTGATAAACGTTGCTTTGGTCCAAAGAAGCTTCTCCGTATGCCACACTCCACATTTGGAATGTATCCGCGCACCTAATTTCGTTTTGTTCACAAAATTTGGTACAGGTTCTTTGATCCCTCTTTTTGAATAGATAAAAATCGAGGACGAGCTGAAACACGCGCAAACAAAGCAACAATAAACTGAACATTCAAAATGGCCGAACTCGTCGGCATGAGTGAGAGACATGAGAACCAACATTCGAATATATGTACGTAACCTGCGAAAATTCAAAATTCCCGATACTTTTTGAACACACCTCTTATATGTAAGTATAATCATATACCATACTTATATACCATATTAGTTATCAACTAGTTTGTCGATAAAAATGATTTGATCTGATCAAGAGAAATAAATAATTTTTTGGTGTCAACAGCAATCACATTTATTTGGTACTCTTGAAATTGCAATGCACAGCAATAGTAATACAAGTATTTTCATAGGTATGTTTGAATGAATGTTTATATGTGCCTAAGTGCATTCATGCGAAAGAGATATACAAGTAAAACAAAGGAGAAAAATTCTAATGAGCCTTTATCCTAGTTACATACATGCATACATACTATTGTATACATACTCTATGTGCAATGTCCTTATTTTATTATTTTTATTTGTTTATTAATCAGCAAACAGGTTGCTTACAGACTATAATATAGTTAGATACAAAGAAACACCTTATGAAAAGGGTCTTATAAGTAACTTTTTAAAAGTAAACTTGGAGTAAGAAAAATCAAAGTCTAGGTTAGGTTAGGTTATGGTGGTAGTCGGTCTGCACGACCAACTCACTTAGACCTTGCAGGTCCATTGTGATACCACTGTGCTGCACGGGAACCCCACTTACCTTCCTTCGTGGAACCATTCTGTGGTCCTTATAAAACATAGAATTGATCCCAATCCCACACCAGACAGCTCTGTAAGAGAATTAAAAAAGTATTTACTTTGACAACCAGCTCTGATTTTAGCTAGGGCTGGACAGTTTCAAAGGAAGTGCTCAACTGTTTCCTCCTCTTCCTCATCTCTACACCTTCTACAATAATCATGGGATGAAACTCCTAGTCTTGTGGAATGCCTGCCAAATAGCCAATGACCTCGAGGTATTATCTTTTAAGACTAAGCAATTCCTTTATCCTTTTCTTGTTTATTTCCGGCCATAGTGGCCTAGCTGTAACACATGTATCATCATCTCTCCATGACCTATTGGCCTCTTGGATAACGTTGTTTTTTTTATTATTAGTTTACTTCCGGCCATGGGTATTCCCAATACTCTAATTTTATCACAGAACAATTGGAGAGCAGTACCTTTTCTGTTTAGCTCATCAGCTTTGCAGTTTCCCTCAATATCTCTGTGCCCCAAAACCCAAATAAGGCGGACCTTGATTACGACACTAATATCATTTAGGGCTGCCCCGCATTCCTGTGCAACCTTCGATTTGAGTATAACCGCTTTCATTGATTTGATGGCCGCCTGACTATCCGAGAATATATTTATAGTTGTTTTTGTTACGGCATGCGTATTTAGATATCTAGCCACCTCCTTTATAGCTAGAGCCTCATCCTTAAAGACGCTGTAGTAGTCTGGTAGTCGAACGGATAGTTCCAGTCCAAATTCCTTCGAAAAGACTCCATAGCCAACCTTATCGTCTAGCTTGGAACCATCTGTATAAAAATTTAATTCCCCCTTCTCCATGGCCTTGGTGCCTTGACGGTGTACTCGACTTGAAGAGCCTTTCAAAGGTGAGTCTAGGAATAGAGTAGCCTATTTCCTGTTTGGGACTATTTAGAGAGTGCAAAATAGAACCGTGGTCTTTCGATAGCGCCATACTATTGAGTCTGAGTGCCGAGGTGTTCTTTGAACCTTACTCATGATTTAAGCTTAACTCGACCTTTGAGAAGATGGCTACCATACAAGTATTCCATATAATAAAATTGGCCTAACTACAGAAGTATAGAGCCAATGTGTAACACGAACCTTTTAATACCGACCGATTTTTCGCAAGTATATAATGCAACGTTGCCCTTCTTTACTCTTTCCTCAATATTAAGTTTCCACGTGAGTTTCCTGTCTAATGTGAGTCCTAGATACTTAACATTCTCTTTCAAAGGAATCTCCACACTCTTAAAAATTAGCGGGGAGATTATGGGAGACAACCAATTCTTTGTTTTTACGGGCTGCCTCTTGCACCAGCGTTTGAACTTCATCCGGCGGGCCATATTTATCGTGGCCCATATAGGCGGATGCTAGCCAAAAACCGGTTTTTCCGAGCTCGATGCTCGCCCCCACCATGTCGCCGCTACTAAGCTGTGGAAGCAAAGAAATGTTTATATTATATTTTGCATGCAGCTACGAATCTTACCTGTGTGTTGTACGGCAATCAGTTTAAGCATTTTACACCGAGAAAGCAGATCTTATTGCTGTATATCCACGGCTCTTGGATGAACTATGTCAAGTCCACCGCCAGCAAAGCGGACGGAAAGGTGCGCAGACGCAAGCTTAGAGTGGTGGAGATTTATTTGGATCAGCTTCATGCGAGTCTGTCCATTTCATCCCTACCATCAGGACTTTGCCCTTTACCTCCAAGATGTCCCCACCTTCAGTGTCAGCCAGGAGATCCTCTTCGTTAAAAAGCGGCCCACACCGGTCAGCCTCTCCGAGTCGGTTGAGCAATGGCTGATCGCCAACCCTTCTGCAGTATCACGGCGCAAGCAAGCCTTGTCACTCTCCTCATCTGAGTCCAAAGCTGGCACGTCGCTGCGATAGACTCGAATGGTTGCGTCAACAAACCCGAACCTCACGACGTTGTTTCTCTGCGCCAGTTGGGCGAGCGATTCTCCACTGAGGATGAGCATCACCTGTCGCCTACCTTTTACTGGCTCTTCTATTCTAACTACCTCCACTTATGGGTTGGCAGGTCTCTATTGCCAGATTTGAAAATCTAGTCAATTTTTTTGGCTCTGCCGGCTTGGTCGGAACCCAAGATCGAGCTCGAGGCCTGTTAGGAATTTCATCCTTGCTGACCGCTTCGAGTTTGGCTGCCGGCCAAACTTCTTCTACCTTACTTACAGCCAACCTGTAGAGCGTGGCTGATCTAATATCTTCTCAGGCGATGAGTTTAGCTCTACCCTGATACCAGCCTGCGTCATGACAAAGGGGAGGAGGTCCGGGGTGTTCCTCTAGGACCTGAAGGTACACTTCGGTGATAGCCTCCTTAATCCACCTCCATTTTTCCTTAGGAATGATTCCTTTCTCTTCTCCCCTCTCAATGATGGCCAGTATCTCACCGCCAATCTTACTGAAGGTTGGATATTTGTGGCTACCTACCTTTTGTCTTTTGGCGACCCTTTCTATTGTCTGCTCTGCAGACCGCTGTCTTTTAGAAGTAACACCCGCCGATTTTCCCAAGTCGGATATTACTCCCTTTGCCCACTCTAGCAATTTAGCCTGGTCTTCTGTTAGCTGTTCTATTGCTACCTATTCTAGTCTAAATAAGACCCCACTGGTCGCCTTCTTCTCGTAATAGTTCTGCTTGCAGGCACGGACATGTTTAGCCGGGCCCCCGTCCTACGCTTGTAGACTGCCTAGAGGTACTAGGCCCTTCTACGACAACCTACCGGTTAAACCTAAAAGCAGGTGCCGACCCCCACCCTCTATAAGAGGTTGAGGTGAGATGGGGATGACTTGTCTTATGCAGTATTGATCCTGCATCTCCTGCTATCGAGCTACTTGAGGCAGGTTTACCCAAGCTGCCTCCTGCAGTACTCGTACTGGGACCAGCCCTTTCGCTTAGGCGCCCTCTAGCTTCCAATAGCGGGTGTCTGACCACTACCATGCTTTCAGCTGTGGCAGTGGTCGGAGTCAGGTTTTTTGGGTTTTTGGTGGTCCGACCTTTTTGTAAGAAATATTTTTCTGGTTCAAAGTCATTTTTGGTTCCACGAGTGTCGGACAAGAGAAGTCCGCCTGTGCAGATGTCCGTGTGCAAAGGTAAGGCTAGATAGCGACTGGGCAATTTTTGGTCCAATTCTCAACAAATGTTTGACTCTGACACAGAGTGAAAGAAAACATTAGGATATGTTATTGTTTCTATCCGCCTTTAACATATTAAAAGAGTCATCGATTGACACTGGACGTATCCGGTCGTGCTCTCAGTGTTATTCTGTGCTATACAAGTTTTAAAATTAGTGACACACATACACACTCCTTTTTTCGCTATTGTTTGCCTAAAAAGTGTCCATATTTTTCCAACCCATTAAATAAAATAAAAACTCGTGAAAACTCGTTGGGTACCCCATTAGAGAATAATAGGTTCGCCCTATTATCTTCTCTACCTCCACCCAAAAGAAAACATTAAAACAATGAAATACGAACTCTTCCCCGCTTTACCGTCATAAATAAAAGAAAGCCCTAAAAATACAGTGATAAGTTCAGCTGATATAAACAAATTTATGAACAAGTTTTCTTGCTTTGCGTGCCTCTCTCATTGAAAAATATTAGCTCTGAGATAATAAAAATCACTGTAGAGACGGAAATTTACTACTACTTGTGAAAAATGGTGCATTTGCTAAGCACTTTACAACAGCTAAACAGCTTTTCAGAATTTGTATCGTGAAAATTGAACTGCACAGGAGTTTAAATTCCACGAAAGGGACAATTTACGTTCCATGTTTATATGAAGTCGCAGAAAATGAAGTAAAATAAAAAAAAATTTTAAAGGAACAGAATGTGGTAGAAAGGAACAAATTTACCGCTATTACCTTTCGGAAAAAATTGATGTTTCGTGGTACACGGCCAAGGTAAGACCGTGCTATCCAAACCAGATGAGGTGTAAGAAATGTCAATTTCTAGGCCACATAAAAAAACGCTGTAATAAGCCACCTACTTGCGATACATGCGCTCACCCACCCCATAACCCTCGACCATGCACTCATTGCATAAACTGTCCATTGACCACGAAATTCGTGCAAATGAAAAGTATAGTAACCATAAAAACTGACAATAAATAATGTTCATTTCGTGAAGCAGTCACAAAGGGCTAATACCACCAGCTTTCAAAACTTCATCAGCCTCATTCCCCATCATAGCTAACCAAGAAACCGTAACTACCGAAAACTCACCTCTCAGCAAACAAAACTGCATAGACTCCTCACAAATACACACGTGGTTACTTTCACAAACTTCCTCAAAATAGATCAGCTTAACAAGGAATTGCCCTTTTGGTAAAAAAATATAAATATAATCCACAAGCAAATCGCCATTGAAATTGGAATAATCTTCAAGAAATCGGTAGCCACGTTTCACAACCCTCCTCAAAAAAAATTCCGTGTAGGAAAACTTATACACATTACAAATACACTCTCTACACCCACAATAATTGTAGGTGATTGGAATGCATGGATTCCACTTTGGGGATCTACTACCTCAAATAACAGGGGTCAAACAATTGAAGACTGAAGACTATCAAAAAACCTCGTTGTCCTGAAGGAAAGATCTCCAACCCACTTTTCCAGCCACAATTCCTTCACTCATGTAGATATTGCCCTTTCTTCAGCATCCATAGTCCCTAAACTTAGTTACATGTTAGACGATCTCCACAATAGCGACCATTTCCCCATTATAACTACCCTCAGTTTTGAAAGACTTGACCCAAATTAAAGCTCACTTTGTTGAATGACGTCAACTATGATCCATATTTGCCTAAAAGGGTCATAACTAGTGACGAATCATAGGTATATGGTTATGACATCGAAACCAAACCCCAGTCGTGGGGTTTGGTTCAATGGAAGAGTCCAGGAGAGCCAACAGTCGGTAGCAGAAAATCACCGTACACGTAAAACACTTGTCTTTTTTATTTGCCTCTCCCCCCTTAAAAAAATGCATTTAGCACCTTTTCACCTTTTTTTTTCATTTAACTTTTGGTTCAGTGCCGCAAGTATGATATTTTCTAACATTATAAAATATTGCAAAGTGTTCGAAGTGTTTAAATTTGGTAGTGGACAAAAATTATATTTAATAAAATGAGTGATACTGAAATATATGAAAGCGAGTTGAAGAATTGGATGGATGGTTCCATGTGTAGAAGTCCATGCAAGTGGGGAAAGTTACTGATCGCCATTCACTTGGGAATGGCCAGGACGATTCTTCTGCATATGGTTCAAGCAGCTCACAACGGCCGGGATTAGCCCACGTATCCTCTGGGTATCTTCCGAACATCCGTTCGGGAGTGAGCTAACGTGAGAAGGCGAAACATTCCAGGATAGATGGTTGTGCGTTGGGTTTGGGACCCGCCACTTAAAAATCCCCCCCAATGAAAAGTGTAAAAAAGCCTCGGATGAGACCTCCCTATACTGATGACGACCCCTGCAAACGAACTAAGGATTATGATTTGAGGGCATGCACCTGGAATGTCCGGTCCCTTAATGGGGAAGGTGCCTCTGCCCGGCTGGTTGATGTCCTCGTGAGAGTAAAGGCTGACATCACTGCCATCCAAGAGATGCGATGGACGGGGCAAGGCAAGAAAACCATAGGACCTTGCGACGTCTACTACAGCTGCCATGTAAAGGAGCGCAAATTCGGTGTCGGATTTGATGTGGGAGAGAGACTTCGTCGCCAAGTACTGTCGTTCACTCCGGTGGACGAGCGTGTCGCAACAATGCGCATCAAAGCCCGTTTTTTCAACATATCACTAATTTGCGCCCACGCCCCGACGGAAGAGAAGGACGATGCGACCAAAGATTCCTTCTATGAGCGCCTGGAACGTTCCTATGAGCGCTGCCCCCGCCACGACATAAAAATCGTGCTTGGCGACTTCAACGCCAGGGTGGGCAAGGAGGGAATTTTTGGCCCCACAGTCGGAAAATTCAGCCTGCACAACGAAACATCCGGCAACGGACAGAGGCTGATCGACTTCGCCGGGGTTCGAAACATGGTAGTCTGTAGCACCAGATTCCAGCATAAGAAGATACACCAAGCCACCTGCCTGTCTCCTGATCGAAAAACACGAAACCAGATCGATCATGTTGTGATAGATGGAAGACACGCTTCTAGTGTATTAGATGTACGTACGATCTGAGGACCCAACATCGACTCGGATCACTACCTTGTTGCAGCCAAACTGCGCACACGCCTCTGTGCAGCAAAAAACGTGCATCTACCTACGCAAAGAATGTTCGACGTCGAAAAGCTGCAATCACAACAGACAGCCAGAAGATTCGCCACTCGACTTTCACTCCTGCTCTCAGAGAGCATTGCCCAAAAAACGGGAATGCATGAGCAATGGAGCAACATTTCTCGTTCTCTACGTACCGCCGCCGAAGAAGAAATCGGATTCCGGCGAGCCCGAAAAAACAGTTGGTACGACGAGGAATGTCATGCTGCCGCAGAAAGAAAGGATGCCGCCTATAGAGCCACGCTGCGATCGGGCGCAACGCGAGCCATGTGGGATCGCTACCGAGAGCTGAAAAAGGAAGAGAGACGTATTATCCGAAAGAAGACGCTTGAGACGCTGGCCAACAGGAACAACGCCCGAAAATTCTACCAGAAAGTTCGGCGGCTTACAGAAGGTTTTAAGACCGGGGCGTTTTCTTGTAAGAACAAAGACGGCGAACTGGTGACTGACGTACAGAGCAATCTTAAATTATGGAGGGAACACTTCTCGAACCTATTAAACGGTGACAGCTGCGCATGTCACCGAGAAAGTGAAGATCCCGATACCCCAATCGTTGACGACGGAATTATCGTTCCGCTACCCGATCATGACGAGGTGAGAATAGCGATAATGCGGCTAAAGAACAACAAAGCCGCGGGCGCCGACGGACTGCCGGCGAGGAGCTGGTAAGGTGCATGCATCAGCTCCTATGCAAAATATGGTCGGATGAAAGCATGCCTGCCGATTGGAATTTAAGTGTGCTCTGCTCAATCCATAAGAAGGGCGATCCTGCAATTTGTGCCAATTACCGCGGGATTAGTCTACTAAATATCGCCTATAAAGTTCTAGCGAGCGTATTGTGTGAAAGGCTGAACCCCACCGTCAACCAACTGATTGGACCTTATCAGTGTGGCTTCAGACCTGGAAAGTCTACCATCGACCAAATATTCACAATACGCCAAATCTTGGAAAAGACCCATGAAAGGAGAATCGACACACACCATCTTTTCGTCGACTTCAAAGCTGCATTCGACAGTACGGAAAGGAGTTACCTGTATGCCGCGATGTCTGAATTTGGTATCCCCGCAAAACTAATACGGCTATGTAAGATGACGTTGCTCAACACAAGCAGCGCCGTCAGAATTGGGAAGGACCTCTCCGAGCCGTTTAATACCAAACGAGGTTTCAGACAGGGGGACTCGCTGTCGTGTGACTTCTTTAACCTGATGTTGGAGAGCATCGTACGAGCCGCAGAACTTAATCGCTCAGGCACAATATTTTATAAGAGCGTACAACTGTTGGCGTATGCCGATGATACTGACATCATTGGCCTTAACAACCGCGCTGTTAGTTCTGTCTTCTCCAAACTGGATAAAGAAGCAAAGCGAATGGGTCTGGGGGTGAACGAGAACAAAACGAAGTACCTCCTGTCTTCAAACAAACAGTCGGCGCACTCGCGTATCGGAACCCACGTCACTGTAGACAGTTATAATTTCGAGGTTGTAAAAGACTTCGTCTATTTAGGAACCAGCATTAACACCGATAACAATGTCAGCCTTGAAATCCAACGTAGAATCTCTCTTGCCAACAAGTGCTACTTTGGACTAAGTAGGCAACTGAGCAGTAAAAATCTCTCTCGACGAACAAAACTAACACTCTACAAGGCTCTCATCATGCCCGTTCTAACGTATGGCGCAGAAGCTTGGACGATGACAACATCCGATGAAGCGACGCTTGGAGTGTTCGAGAGAAAGATTCTGCGTAAGATTTTTGGACCTTTGCACGTTGGCAACGGCGAATATCGTAGACGATGGAACGATGAGCTGTATGAGCTTTACGACGACATAGACATAGCGCAGCGAATAAAGATCCAGCGGCTTCGTTGGCTGGGTCATGTCGTCCGAATGGATACAAACGCTCCGGCTTTGAAAGTATTCGATGCGGTACCAGCTGGTGGTAGCAGAGGAAGAGAGAAGGACTTGGCTTCACTTGGTGTGTCCAACTGGCGCCGGTTAGCACGAGAAAGAAACGACTGGCGCGCTTTGCTAAACTCGGCCAAAATCGCGTAAGCGGTTATAGCGCCAATTAAGAAGAAGAAGAAGAGTTGAAGAATTTCTTCTAGAACAACTTCTCGGCGTGAATAAAATTCTTTTTCATGGAGAATTTTTTAAAATAGTGGTAAAGGTATTTTTAAAGTTCAACATTTCCAATTAATAATTTACACATGTTCGCAATGTTTATTTAACAGAGAGCTTCAACTCCATGTTAAACGAAAATGATAGGTATCATATAATCACTATCTGTCAAAGTTTGCGTGCTAGACCTGTAACTGATCGAGATCTTCTTTTGTTTGCCAAGCGTGCTCTTTATTGTCTATTCTCGAGCATACTAGTCTCTTAAAATTGTTTACCGGAAGAAAGAGACCCAATAAACGTACATTATGCAGAATGCTTTGCGAGACCTACGCGGAGTTTAAACAAAAGTTAGCAGCAGATCTGACCAAATTGAATTTTATGTACAACAGCTGATCTTTTGTCTGGAAGAAAAATAGCGTTCTGTGAATACACCTACGGCTAGTCACTTAGAGTTGCATAATAGTACAATATACACAAGGATGCCACACACCAGTACGCAATTATGTCTACAACTCGACTGGCCTGACAAATTGAGTGCAAATATTTACAAACTTAAGGATGACACTACATTTAGTTCGAGAACACTATTTGCGACATACTGCAAAGAGCTTTGAACCTGACGAAGAGATGGTATGCTCGAGTGGTTCCGCATATAAACCCGTCCAAAATAGCTATCATTCCTTTTATCAGGGAAAGTTGTTTTTTTATTTCTTAGTCTTCTCCTGGATGCCCAGCTTAGCTGAAAGAGACATGCTGACGTCACCTTGTTCAAAGCAACAAAACCTCTCATGATCTGCAAACGTCTATCAGGGAAATTCTGAGCTTATAGCCCAAGACTCCTGAGATGGATATACCTCATGACAATAAGACCAATGGTGACATATATCATATAATATATTTACAAACAATTGTAATTTTATTGTGGTAAATATCGGACGTGTTTTAATAGCCGCTCTGCATTTTTGCTATACATAAGGTATTTTCATATAATATGAAATAACATTGTAGAGTTAACATCAAAAATTATAAGACAGTGACTTTATGCTATACTTGTTATAGTCTGAACTAAATTCAAAATATCGTATTATAAATAAAAAGTGCGTGTAGCGTAGTACGCATAACAGAAGTGAAACTTTCAAGGTAGACAAAGAAAGAGGGAGAGACCCGAGAGAGAATGAGAGAGAGAGAAAGAATATATATCTGAATAAATTTACAACATTTGCAGAGAATACAAATAGACAAAATTCACAAAAATAAAATAATTCAATTCATAGTTTATGTATTCGACGGCAAATTACATATGTATGTGTGTACATTTGTGTATGAAAAACAATAACGCTCAAGCGCAAGAACATCATCTTTCTTTCATATGTACATATGCATGAATACCCAAATAACCTTGACTTATTTATTCACATGCCACAGCACATCACATTCCTACAAGAAATCAGATACACTTA
Organism: Anastrepha fraterculus; assembly: GCA_037575425.1. Classification (NCBI taxonomy): domain Eukaryota; kingdom Metazoa; phylum Arthropoda; class Insecta; order Diptera; family Tephritidae; genus Anastrepha; species Anastrepha fraterculus. Next base: position 173,444 of record JAYXIM010014526.1, on the reverse strand, counting down.
CGCACTAGTGAACGAGTTTCTTCCTAACAAGTGCAAAAACAATTCTGCTGTAAGGCCTATGTAGGTGTGTATGTACCTATATATACCCACTTTAAGTCAAGCACACATACACACATACCTACTTGCCTTCTACACCTCCTACAAAATTATTGTATTCATATGTAACTACATCCATGCAAGTTCAAACATACATGCATATGGATAACGACTTAGAAGTTGGGGCCCACACAAAATGAATACAAACAATACAAAACTACAAACGACAGAAGAGGCTGAAGTATCAGCAAAAATCACAACAGCTATTGCAGATGGCAATAATGGCTGTGGGGACTTCCTTAAAAACCCCTTCCAAAGGAGTTCAAGGCTGACGCACTCGCCACCAGACACAGGAAGGACTAGATCGGCGTCACCGTGTATGCAGCACTTCGGTTTCGTGAAGGCGATTACGGCTGAAGAAATTCACCAAGCAATTGGCGATAAAGTCAAGGAGTTAGCGGAAATGATGGAGCTTCCAAAGCGAAACATCAATCAGCCAATGAGGGATCTGATAGCGAATATAGCGGATCTCCATAAAAAACTAGGAAGATCTGTCTTTACCTCGATGAACCAGGCACCAAGAGGGACGAATGAGGCGAAACCTGTCATTCAAGACAAAGGGACGCAAACATCACCTCTGATCAAGCGCACAACGGATTGCACGCCAAAGAGGGCAATTGTTAACGCCGCCGTAAGCTCAGCCAAAAGAAGCAAAACTAGCCGGGTTGAAGGTCTGAGGAATACGCCGGTTACAACGAATGAGCAAACAAGCACGGAAAAATGGCAATTGGTTAAATCGAAGAAGAACCAAAAGGGGAGAAGACCACCACGTAAGGACGCTATTGTAGTCAAAAGCGCTGGTAGCATCTCATATGCCGAAATCCTGAAGCGCGTTAAGGCAGAGCCAAGTCTTAAGGAGCTTAGCAATAATATACAAGGAGTAAAGAAAACAGCCAAAGGAGAGTTACTGCTGCTGCTGGAAAAATCATCAGACCCAAATACCTAGAAGGTTCATGAAGCTGTTAAGGCGGCCCTAGGGGAAACTGTAGATGTCAGGGCGCTTACAGAGCTGAGGCAGGTCGAAATTCGTGACCTTGATGAAATCACGACAAAGGAAGAAGTCCACGAGGCGGTAGCAAAACAATTTCAACAGCTAGAGGTACCTATCTCAGCCATCCTGGGTCTGCGAAAAGCTTATGGAGGAACACAAACGGCAACGTTAAAGGTAACACCGGAAATCGCTACCAAACTGGTGGAAGCTAATAAAATCCGTAAAGGCCTCGTAATTTGTCGCATACGGGAGAAGATCGAGCCAAAAAGATGCTTTAAAAGCACAGCTGACCTTACAAACACCTGCTTCAAATGTGGCAATAAGGACCACCAAGCCAAAAACTGCACACAAACAGCAAGCTGTATAATGTGCAAGAAGGAAAAGGCAAGTGATACGGCGCATGCGATGACCAGCAGTAAGTGCCCTCGATATCTGAGAGCTCTTAAAGATATTCGGCAGAAATGAGGGTCTTGCAACTAAATCTTAACCACTGTGAAAGCGCCCAGGACCTACTCGAGCAGACTATACGGGAACACAAAATAGATGTTGCTAAACTTAGTGAGCCCTATAAACACAAAAAAGGTAACGGCTGGGCCTCTGACACAACAGGCAAGTCAACGATTTGGAACTGTGGAGCAAATAGATCCCAACTGATGAGCGTGAATGCAGCCCGCGGATTCGTACGTGCACGCGTTAAAGGCACATACATTTACAGCTGTTATCTACCACCCAGCTTAACTCTGCTGGAAGCAACATGCATCCTGGAGAACCTCGCCCAGGATAGGAGCAGGACCGTAGCCGGTGATTTCAACGCTTGGGCTGTTAACTGGGGATGCCCACGGACAAGCCCTAGAGGGCAAGCCCTGCTGGAAGCGTTCGCTATGCTAGATATAGCCTTGATGAACACAGGAAGTCGACAGACGTATCAAAAGGCGGGAACGGGGTCTATAATCGACCTTACCTTCGTGAGTTCTAGTCTTGTTCGCGACACGAAATGGTTCGTCAGCCAGCATTACACTCGGAGCGATCACCTCGCAATAGTCTGTGAAATAAGGAAGCACGGCGAAGAAAGGTTCTCAAATAACTACGACGCGCGGTACAAAGTTAAAACAATGGAGGCTGAGATTATCGAAATCATGCTGGCAGATTTAACTCTCGGAGGGGATGCATTTGAGAAAACAAAACAAACCATGAGACACCTAACAGAGGCATGCGACGCAGCCATGTCCAAAACGAGGCCCAATAAGCGCAACAGCAAACCTGTCTACTGGTGGACAGCAGACATTGCTGAACTGCGCAGCGAATGTTTAGGAGCAAGGGGAATCTACCAACGATCTAGGGGTACGGACAGTTTTCAAGAAAACCAACTCCAATATAAGCAAAGAAGGAAGGCCCTAAAAAAGGCAAACCGGTGTTTCCTGCAGCTATGCGACGATGCCGATAATGACCCTTGGGGCCTTGGTTACAGGCTTGTTATGAAAATACTCAAAGTCTTTAAGCCACTCCCAACTACATGCCCAACTACACTGCGTAATGTAGTAGAAACTCTGTTCCCCGTCCAAGACACTATACGAGACCACGAATTGGTAGGATCCTGTGAAGGCGACCAAAATTTGCAGCTAACCAACAAAGAAGAACTCCTGATGATCATAAAACGGATTAATAATAATAAAGCTCCTGGACCGGATGGAATCCCCAACGAGGCCTTAAAAGTTGATATTCAAAGTCGTACCGACATTTTTGTAGATCTCTACAATACATGCCTAAAGGAAGGTACATTTCCAACCCAGTGGAAGTTGCAGAAACTGGTTTTAATACCAAAAGGATCCAAGCCTGCGGAAGATCCTACAGGCTACCGCCCCCTGTGCATACTCAACACTGCAGGAAAAATCCTGGAACGACTGATTGCAGTCCGTCTGGAGGCTGCTATAGAGGATGTAGGCGGTCTATCACCCCGACAATTCGGATTCCGGAAAGCCCGTTCAACAACAGATGCTGTGTCTGCAGTCAAGACCATTGCGCAGAAGGCAATTGAAGGTACTCGATGGCTAAACGGTAGCAAGGAGTATTGCCTAATTGCGACACTAGACGTCAAGAACGCCTTCAATACGGCGAATTGGATCAAAATTCTCATCGCCCTTGATAATTTCCACGTCCCAAGGTACATTCGCAGTATTATCGCCAGTTACCTTTCCGACAGAACCCTGCGCTATAAAACCGATGCTGGGGTAAAAGAGCACAAAATAACTGGCAGAGTTCCACAAGGCTTAGTCCTGGGACCCTTACTTTGGAACGTCATGTACGATGGAGTCTTGCGCCTCAGTCTGCCTCTAGGGTCGCAAATCATTGGATTTGCTGACGACATAGCTGTTGTGGTCGTGGCCAAAACACTCCGTCGAGCCGAAGAAACATGCAACCGGGCTGTCGGCATGGTAAAGAGATGGTTTTGCAACAGTGGTCTAACTCTTGCAGCAGGAAGACTGTGGAGTCAGCTAATATAATGGTGGGCGACCATGGTATAGAATCGAAGCCATTCATTAAGTACCTGGGCGTAATAATTGACCGTAGGCTCAATTTCAAAGAGCATTTGGTGTACGCGAGCAGCAGGGCAACAGAAGCAGTAACTGCGCTAACACGACTAATGATGAATATTAGAGGCCCTAGGCAAAACAGCAGGAGACTTCTTAATACTGTGGTCTCATCGATTTTGCTGTACGCAGCTCCAGCATGGGCGGAAGTCACAAACTACAGCTCGTATGTGAAGTGTATGAAATCGGTGTACCGATTGAGTGCCCTCAGAGTGTGCTGCGCGTTTCGCACGGTATCGGAAGACACCATTATGGTTATAGCAGGTCTACTCCCAATCAACCTAATGTCAACAGAGTATGCTGAAATCTACAAAACAAAAGCTACTTCAGAGCTGGTGACAATACGCAGGATAGCAAGGGAGCGTAGCCAGCGTTTATGGCAGGAAAAATGGAGCTCGTATCCCAACGGACGCTGGACGTACCGTTTGATTCCCATTATTTCCAAATGGATTAACCGTGAACATGGACAGTTAGATTACTACCTGACCCAAATACTGACAGGACATGGGTGCTTCAAATCCTACTTATACAGGTTTAAGCACGAAGACGACCCGTACTGTTCTCATTGTGCACCAACTGCAGAAGACGCAGAACATGTTTTGTTTTTCTGTCCGCGATTTGCGTTAGAAAGGGGGGAACTAAGCACTAGGGTATGGAAGCCAATTACGGCTGATAACCTAGTCGATATTATGATAGAGTCCGAAGAATATTGGTCCGCTGTATGTAATATGGCAAAAATAGTGATCTCCAAACTGCGTAGCGCTGAACAACAGCGCAGATCTTCATGAAGAGGCAATAGGCTGCTCTCCTTCCCGTCAAGTGATACTAGACGGTTGACGTCGCTAAACAACACATCGCAAATTTTCAAGAATTGGTAATAGGCCGCTCCCCCTCCCGCGAAGTCATGATTAACGGTTGTCCCGCGGTGGGAGGGAAACGGAGCTGGGGTGGGTTTTTAGTGGGTGAGCCGAAAGGCCAGTCTCACACTTTTCGGCTTTCAATGCTTTGTGCCACCTCCACAAAAAAAAAAAAAAAAAAAAAAAAAAAAAAAAAAACATACATGCATATATGCGTGAGCACAGCGCTTCCTTCTTGCTTCCGTGTAATTTTGTGTTCCACCAGTCGATATTCCGAATATTGCACTTACAAAAACAAAATACCTTGATTGACGCAAAAGCAGCAGCGCATTCACTTCATGCCTCAATATGTGTATGTCGTCCAAGACCAAAATCTAAGCCTAGCCACTAAAAAATAAAATACATTCGTAGACGCAGTCGTAGCGGCCATGATTCTTTTAGTCGCGACGGCGCTGAGCAATTTAGAATATTATATGGTTCAAAAACAAGAAAAGGAAGACATGAATAGCCTAAAGTGCATCTAAGATATACATAAGGTATATCTCTCTCTCCCCTTTTCCTCTACGTTGTATCTTTTTTCTCTCTCGCGGAACGAAAATGCCCAAAACATTGCATGGCCTTGAAATTTTACTCGCTCGTCCATCGACGCCTAAGAAGTTTCACTTCAAAAACAAGATAAATATGCCGTGTGTATGTGGACAAAAAATTGATCGTCCTGAACCGAAAGTCCAGTGCGCGTAGTGTCATTCTTTCACTTTGACTGTGTTGGTTTAATTAAGGCAGGTGTGGATTTCTTGCTCTCATCTACCATATCTTTTTATTAGGTGTCAAACTTCATCAGTACTTTCGGCCGAAATAAAAAATAAAGAACATGATGACACAAATGTGCACAATAATAAGCAACAAACTACATTGCTTGTTGTTTTTAAAGAAATAACTGCGGTTAGAACGCAAAATAGTCGCATACCAAGGCGAATTTATTACAGGTGACAGCAAACACATATAAGTAAAACCCTACATGTATTTGTTGTTGCGTTTGGTCTAAGCATCACGTCAAAATCAGTAATCAAATGTAAACATACGAATGTGAACATACCAAACATACAAACAAAGCATATCATTTTGACGTAAGCCATACCTACGGCGAAAAATTCATCTAGGTGAATGCTGTCACCTTAATAAATCCACCTTGTCGCATACTATCTGCAGTACATGAAGAAAAAAACAAATAATACGAAAATCAGATGATCTTCTCGTAGAAATTCGCTCATTGCACTCTAAGCCTCAAGCAAAAGATGTCGCTCTCTCTACATTAACAACTGCGGTAAAAAATCTCAGAAGCATTGTTGCTTACTGTGCTATTAGCTATATATAGGGTTTTTCAGTAAGAGCGCTTCAACTTTTGATCTTTTTTGAATAAAACACAAACGGTTTGACTTTTTTAACTAATTTGTTTTTATTATCGAGTTTGAACATATACATTTAAGTATGAAATTCGATTTCTTTTGCATGACCACCGCGTGCACGTTTTACGAAATCCAATCGTTGAACCCAATTTTCGACCACTCTTTCGCATAAATCGGCCGAAATTCCAGCAATTTCGCGTTCAATATTGGCTCTGAGCTCACAAATCGTCGCCGGCTTGTTACTGTACACCAATGACTTCACATAACCCCAAAACGGGGCGGCTTGTTAAATGGACCGTAAAATGGCCGTAATGCTCTTAAAATAGCAGCAACAGAACGATTATTTTCATAAAAAATTTGCACGATTTGCAATCGTTGCTCAAGTGTGTAGCGTTCCATGATGAAATGTATACTAATGAAGTTTACAAATGACAAGCGAAAAATAAAAAATATTGCGTCGTTCGCCCTCCCTATCGGAAAAAAGTTGAAGCGCACCTATTGAATAACCCTATATAAGGACTAAATTGCGAAATGTAGAAAATTGTGAAATTAGCTTAAGTATGAACCAGAAGAACTTGGAATTAAGAGACTGATAATTGATAAATGCTTTTGATCTGCAGCTAGCTGGTTTACTGATGAGTGTAGAGAACATAGCCTAATTACGATAAACTGCTTAAGCCTGAGATTTGGCCTTTTAATGTATCTATTCGTCCGTTTAATTTTTTAAGCAAGCAAGTAAATCAACCGCCGCAGAATTAGCTTCCTGTGCCAGGCTTAATAATCGAATTAAAATTTATTATGAAAATGCGTCTGGACTAAGAAGTAAGTCAGAAGAAGTGCGATTGCTTAGTTCTTGTTATGAGTATGCTGTTGTGGTTATAACTGAGACTTGGCTCAACTCAAACTTTTTTGATGCTGAATTTTTCGATCCAAAGCTTTACGTTCTTTTTCGTAAAGACAGAGGTGCCGTTAAAACTGGATGTAGCAGAGGAGGCGGAGTCATGAATGCAGTTCGCAGTAATCGTTACGCATCACTCATTCAATTACTTGAGACTGATACTCTATTAGACCAGCTATGCGTGCGAATACGTGGTGCGCATAGTTTTCTTTATATAATATTTGTGTGGCATACATTCCACCCTTAAGTAATGAGTGCTTGTATAAGTTGCATGTGAACAACGTGCTAGCCCTTTAGGAAGTTATTGGGAATAACCAATTATGTGTCTTAGGGGGTTTTAACTTAAGCAATATAAATTGATCATATTTAGATAATAACGCATATCTAACGCCCTCAAACGTCAATAGTCCTACAGAATCTTACTTTATTGATATTTTACTGGGCATGGGTCTAACTCAGATTAATGGGTTAACTAATAGTATGTGTCGTTTACTAGATTTGATTTTTATAAGCGACAACATTAATTCTGTCGTATCGCAGCCTTTTTTTTCAATATCGCCGATCAACGTTCACCATATTCCTTTAAAGATAGACTTGGAATTTTTATAATTTTTTGAACTCAGTCCTGATAGTGCTCATCCTTCCTTTAATTTTGCTGGGTGTGGTTTCCAAACTCTTGATAATGCCTTACGTGAAATTCATTGGGAAGTATCTCTAGGCAATACTGAAGTTGCTGAATGCTTTAAGATATTTAAAACTTTAGTCTTAGATATATGTTCTCAACATGTTCCAATTTTTAAGCGTGTAAATTAAAAGTTTCCGTGGTGCACGAAAGAACTTAAACATCATACAAATTTGAGAAATAAGTTTTTTAAGAAGTCCAAGTTAACTAACGAAACCCGCTATTATGAGTTTTTTATCCTCCCCAGGAATAAATTTCATACTTTAAATAAGTCTTTGTATAAGGAATACATTCACAAATTTGAGCTTAATATAAAAAGTAATCCGAAGAATTTTTGGCGATATATAATATTATTCGATTAAAAAGGCCTCTTCTATTCCTAATTCTGTTTTTTAGGCAGCGAATTTATTTGCAGATTTCTTTTCATTAATCTTTGTGTCTGATGAAGATATTCAGGAAGTACATTTGGCAGCCATTCGCCATAATTTCTTGGGGAAAGGGTCTTCTTCAGTAGACCTCGGAACACTTGTTGTATCAGATGATGATGTCATTGAGGGATTGTTAATAATTAAAAACTCTGCTCATTCGGATGTAAATGGGCTTTCGGTAACTTCGCTTAAAAATTGTCGCTCTTTGGTACAACCTCTTAAGCTAAATTTTAACAAAGCTAACAAAGGAAGCTGTCACTCCTATTTTCTAAAGCGGTAATACAAGCGATATTGCAAATTATAGACCAATTTCCAAATTATCTGCTGTATCTAAACTTTGGAATGCATTATTAAAGACAAGTTATATTTTAGCGTTAAACATCTAATTAGTCCTCGACGTTTTTTGTTGCTGCAAGATCTACGTTATCTAACTTATCCGTTTTTACTGATGATTGCCACACAGGCTTCCAGAATGGTTTCCAAACTGCCGCGACTTACACGGATTTCTCTAAAGCCTTTGATAAAATCTCCCATACGATTTTAGTAACTAAATTATGCCATTTCCAATTCACTTGCTATGCTCGCTTTTGTTAGACGCCACTCATCGCACTTCACTGACCCATATACTCGTAAGATTTTATACTCTGTGTTTGTGCGGTCCAAATTTGATTATGCCTCTTTTATTTGGATACCTTATCATGCAGTCCATATAAATCGAGTGAAGAGGGTTCAAAAAATGTTTGTGCGTTTCGCGCTACATTCAATCAATTTCTCAGACCCCAAACTATCAAACGACTCACGCTGTCGTTTGATTAGTCTTTATCCATTAAGTGACAGAGGTATGCTTCAGGCAGCTTCTTTTAACTTCGATCTCGTTGATGGACAAATTGACTGCCCGTTTCTTCTAGAAATAATACATTTTAATGTTCTTAGGAATTTTCGCAGTTGCAAAATTTTTCATGTTGGCTTTTGGAGGACATTATATAGTGCTAATGCGCCTCTCGTTAGAACGCTGTCTGACATTAACTATCTCGCCTCCCTTTTGGATTTAGACTTTTCCAGGGCGAAACATGTATTTAATACCCAATTCAAAATTTCTTTCTTTGTAAGAAATCCAAATAATTACCTAGTATATTTTTGTTAATTTAGTTTCCTAAGCTTTAATTTTGTTTATTACTTCTATACAAATACTCTTAGTTCTATGTAGTCTGTAAGAAACTTTGTATTTCTTGACTTACTAAAATGAAATAAATGAAATAAAAATCTTGCAGCTACGTCCACGGGAAGGTTAGTGGCTGCTGAAGCATTTACTTACAGAATATTCAATAGGAAAGAGGAGTAAAGGTCCCATAGACAACACGCTTTATTTGGAAGAGAACTTTTCACATTTCCACACACGACTCTAAGATTTTACATGGAGTGGGGCCGGGTGTTTGCGGTTCAAAACTAAGGATTAGGCAGCCAATCACGCTACCGGATCAGAGCAGTATTTTCCAAGCGGAAGTTTTTGCTGTTGGGAAAGCCGTGGACAGTCAATCTACAATAAAAGCAATATTGTATTAAGTCCAAAAATGTTCAACGGACCAGGGGAGCCATAGAAAAGCTAGCCGCAAACAGAAGGCTGCACATCTATTGGATACCGGGTCTCAAAGGCATCGTAGGAAACGAAATAGTGGATGGGATAGCTAAAAGTGCTGTCAACCTACCTTTAAACAAGAGAACGACATACAAAAACCGCTAAATATATTGTAACTTACAACGAAATAGCCGACCGTATGAAAAAGCAAGCAAACGCTAGGTAGACTGATCTGACCAGATGCAAAAACAGAGAAGCTGAAGGCCCAACCTCGATACAAGGCCACGGTCAAAGTATGTGACCGATTTGGCAGCAAGTTCAACCTGACGAAGCAAGAGGAGGAACGGTTGGCTTGGGACAGAGAGGAGATAAAAAATGGCCGGCCTTTCTACGCAGCAAAACCAATATTCGCAGCCACCAATCCAAAGTATGCGAACAAAATAGAAGAAGAGCTAGCCATCAAGAGGCAGCGTTCTGCGGATAGCGAGGCCTCAGTGCCATCGAAAAAGCATAGGCACAGGCTCGAGATGGCTAAACCGAAAAACGCAGACCAAAGGCCTACGACGTCGAAAGCAGCAGAAGCGGCCAGTGAAATTGCTAAGAGGCACCTCATAGTGGCACTAACTGACCGTAGTGACCAGCTGGGGGAATGTCGCAAAAACGGTGGCGGAGCCGAGCCCACCCATGCCACATTCGACGGAGCAGGGTGGTTCAGCGGCGTTAAAAGTATAAATTGTAAGGATGACCCCACGCTCACATGGCTAAAGAAAGCAGTAAAAACAGGGTCTGTGGGAGGGGGTATCACTAGAAATTGTTGATCGCAGCTGCCTTGCCTCAATACCGAAGGAAAGGGTTTTCATTACGCGAGTGGTAAAACCGGAAAATACACTGCGACTACTACAAAGATAGAACACAGACGTGCCGGCCGACGACTGGAAAGTGTTAAGCGTGGCAAAAGCAGCATGATCATAATCTCTCTTCAGACGATCTGACTGTGGTGGAGCTGGAGGGCTGCAAGTATGAGACGTTACTCTTTGGGTCTTGCTACATGCCACATGATGAAGAAGCACCACAGATAGAACTTCGAAAGCTGGTAGAAACAGCTGCCAGAAAGAAGAACGCTGTGGTGGTTGCAACTGACGTTAACCCACATCACACGGTCTGGGGTAGTGCAGACATAAACGACCGAGGTGAGTCACTATTTAACTATATTCATCATAATAGCCTAGAAATAGCTAATAGAGGTGAAGAACCAACATATGCTGGACCAACCTCGAAGAATGTACTGGATATAACATTTTACACAAGCAAGGATGTTATGGTACAGGAATGGGAAGTGTTGAGTAGGAACTCATTCTCTGATCACATATACATAAGCTTTCAGGTTATATTCCGCTCAAAAAATAAACTTATATCCTTTAGAAACCCTAAGAATACGAACTGGGACTTGTATAGGGATATACATATCGCAATCACCAATGATACCCCGGAAATACAGGTCACACGTGGCACTTGCGAAAGAGGTTGAATTGTTTGCAACTACTGTCGTTAACCCGGCGAGCGTAAGGTTAATATTTATTACATTGAGCGTAAGCTGGGTGTAACAAACCCATATATTGAGCTAGATATTTTAATGTGTTCATAATATTTTTATATGTTTTTATTTACTAGTACAATTATGTAATAACCCAAGAACTGATTGGGAAGGAAAAATAAAGCAAACAAATATTTTTAAATCTTTATTTATGAAATTAACAAAAATATTTTCTTTCATTTAAACAAAGTGTAACACTTAGTATTATAATTTTATAAAAAAAAGAAACTAAAAAAAAACAAAACGAATAGCTTTTACTTCTAGCTTATAAAATTAGGAAACATATGAGATCAAAACTTTTACTATATAGTTATTCAGAGTTCTCGTAATCATCTTCAGTTTGAGCGCAATCTTGACACGTGAAAACAGCATGTTCCATACATAAATAGCGATTGCATTTATAACAAGTGTGTTTAGTCTTGCGATCTTTTTTAGTAGGGCATATTTGACATCTCCTGATTGGCTTAGGAACTTTATTTGGAGGTCGTTGTGAGTGTGAGGGTTCATCCACTTGGTCCAGAATTCGTTTGCGAAGCTCTCGGGGTAAATGCTGATTTTCCTTTCTGTTTTGTAAATGTTCTGAAACCAATCCAATACCCAGGTCTCTAAGAAAATTTCGGCGTGACAAATTGCTACTATTATTGGACTTGTAAACTATTATGCTATTTATACCAGCCATGTTCAAAACTGCATAGAAAATCACCATTGGCCAGCGCTTTGTATTTCGCGAAACATCGTAGTTGGTGCACAGCTCATCTACAACATCAACGCCTCCCTTGGTCTGATTATAAAAAATAATCATTTCTGGTTTTTGTGTGCCATTAGTATCAGCAACAACGCTATCATCGTGATGTAATGTTGACATCAACAAAACAACCTTGTTTTTTTTGGCACATGGGACAATAAAGATATATCCTTTTGAAATCCAAACACTGTGCTGGGGATCTCTCGGTTACGCGTTTGGAGCATCTGACTTGGAATCTCGGGCTTATTTTTTCGAACAGTGCCTGTGCTTGTCAAACGATGTTCTTTCAATAAGTGTAACATCAACGGATAACTGGTAAACCAGTTATCAAAGGTGACATTGCGATTGGTTTTGGAAATTGGAGCCACAAGTCTGTCCACAACATCATAAGCTTTGTTACTGAGAGCGTAAGGGCCTGTTGGTTGTTTTCCTGGGTAAATTTCAAGATTGATGACGTAAAACGACTTTGCATCAACCAAGGCATATATTTTCAAGCCATATTTGTTTGGCTTATTGGGCATATACTGGCGAAAACTGCAACGGCCTCGAAACGATGGAAGTTGTTCATCTATAGTTGTATACTCAGATGGTGTATAAACAATTTGGCAATTTGCTACGAACTTCTCGAAAAAAGAACGAATGGCAGCCAAATTATCAGTAGCTTTTCTTTCGCTCCGAGTATTCTTATCATCAAACCGTAAACAGTTTTGAATAAATTGAAATCTCTTCAAAGTCATCGTTGTCCTAAAAATCTCAACCCCTGATCCATCACTTATCCACAGATCCTTCAAATTCAGCTTATTTGCTTTGAACTGTCCTGCAAGATACAAGAGACCGATAAAAGCCTTTAATTCTGACGATGACAAGTCTGCCATGATATATTTCTTTACGTGACTATTTTCACAAGCAGTTCTCTTCAGATTTATTTGACTATTTGTATGTAACAATATTTCTTGCAAAATCTCATCAGTAAGAAAGAGTTTCCAACATTCAACAGCTGTCTTTGCATTTTTGCCAATATCTTTTACGCCCTGCCTTTCCCTTATAATGTTTTCTGATCTCGTACGCACGTTAGACCTTTCTGGTACACTAAACCACTTTGTACCATTCTTTCCAGTAAAATATGGTCTGTTATCATTGCTTTCACGTTCTTCAGATCCCTCAGCTTCGTTTTCTTCCTCATTCGGTAATCCTACCTCTTGTTCCGAATCACTTTCAGAGCTTCTTTGGCCAACATTATCAATTTCGAAGTCACGACCAGAATCATCACAAGAATCATCCTGATCAGCTGCTTCGAAAACCCTCAATAATCTTCTTTGGGTTTCTTCGTATGACATATTAATTATTTAGCTGAAAAAAAAAAATAAAAACTAAAATATAACGAATATAAAACAAAAAGTATTTACTCGAATTTGTAACACGAAGCGTAAGGTGGGTGAAACTTACCCGGTCGCAACTTTGACAACATCTAAACACCTCGCCAGTCGGCGGTCAACTGCGGCATGAAACACAACGAATGCCTACCTCCCCCGCGCAGCTACTCAGACGCACAACTTATTTTGACGTACGGAATAGAAAATATCAAACGGTTTATTACAGGCTGGGTGAATTTCACCCAACCTTACGCTCGCCGGGTTAAAGCCTTCAAAAGATCCTGCCCCCAACACGTAATAGACGCAAGGTGAAGCCTCCTTGGTGGAAGAAGGAATAAGGAGCACAAAGGCGTATGGTACATGAATTCTATAAGTTAGCCAAAGTTGCTGACAATGAATTCTGGTTGAAGGAATATAAGGATCTACTAATAGTATACAAGAAAGAGATACGTAAAGCCAAGAGAGAATCTTGGAAAGAGTATGGAAGACACTAACGAAGTGAATCCGTCTATGCCAAGAACAATACGTAAAATAAACGGGGAGTGGGCTGAGAGCTGTGAGGACTCTTTAGAAGTGCTAGACAGCACACATTTTCCAGGGTGTGCGGATACTACAGATCTCGAAACTAGAGGAGATATTGTGCACGACACCCCAACGAACGTAATTGCGACCAATAAGATAGAATAGGCTATACAAACTTTCGACCTATATAAATCGCCAGGAGTGGATGGAATCTTCCCAGGCATGCTCCAAAAGGTACGCCATCTTGTTAAGAACGATATTCAGGGGAGGCTTGAGGTTCAGCTATGTTCCTGTATTGTGGAGAGAAGCGACAGTTGTGTTTATTCCAAAAGCTGGGAAAACCAACTCTCTCTACTCGAAGGATTACAGGCCCATTAGTCTGACCTCATTTCTCCTGAAAACGAGAGGATTGTAGCCACATACATTAGAGATACAATTGCGCCAGATGTATTATCCAAGGCGCAACACGCCTACACCAAAGGCAGATCTATGAAACTGCACTTCACTCACTTGTACTAAACATAAAAAAGGCGTCAGAATTTAAGGAGTACGCTCTAGGAGTATTTCTAGATATATCAGGTGCCTTGATGAAAGATGCTATTTTAAATACTTAGTGTGCAACCCGCGGTTTATCTATGGATAAGGCAGCTATTAGCTAGCAAGAAGATAAGAGCGGAACGGAACGATCCGAGCGTCACCAAATATGCAGGCAGAGGCACTCTGCAAGGTGGGGTACTATTGCCGCTATTATGGTTACTTGTAGCAAATGAACTGCTCAAGGAATTTGACGGAGGGTCACAAAACTTGTGGCATATGCAGATGACATAGCTATAGTAGTTACGGGAAAGTACCTGGACACCATCAGTAATGTGATGAATAACACACTTAAAATGGTACACCAATGGACACCTCGCGCAGGGCTAGGGATAAACGCCGGAAAAACGGACATGGTACTTTTTACCAGGAAGTACAAGGTCCCAAAGTGGAACCTCCTGAAGCTAAGCAACGACGAACTACTTCTCATGCAAGATGCCTCGGAGTAATACTAGACAGTAAATTGCTGTGGAAGGGTAATGTTTAGGAAAGGATGAAAAAAGCTAGTAACGCCTTGTACGCATGTAAAAGAATGCTGGGCGTTACTTGTGGTCTATCACTCTCTCTGATGCAGTGGTGCTACACGGCAGTAGTTAGATCGATATTGCTGTTTGGGGCCTTAGTATGGTGGACTGCGACAAGAAAACTGACATACTTAATGTCACTAGAAAGGATTCAACGACTAGCTGCTCTGTGCATAACAGGAGCGATGAAAACCACTCCAACGGCGGCGCTGGAAATGATACTTAGCATGCCACCTATTGATATTATGGCGGAAAGCCTGGCCGCGAAGACCACAGCAGTTTTTTCCAAGCGGAAGTTTTTGCTGTGGGGAGGGCCGCGGAGCTAGCCTACACAAGAGCAAGAAAGAACTCAACAACTAATATAATATATACGTGGACAGTCAAGCAGCAATAAAAGCAATAAGCTCATATTGTATTAAGTCCAAAAATGTTCAGCGGAGCAGGGAGGCTATAGAAAGGCTAGCTGCAAACAGAAGGCTACATATCTATTGGGTACCTGGTCACAAAGGCAATATGGGGAACAAATGAGATGAGATAGGAAAAAGTGATGTTCGACTACCTTCTGAACAAGAGAACGACATACCAAAACCCCTAAATACAATATACAATGAAATGGACGACTACATGAAAAGGCGAGTGGAAGCTAGGTGGACTTAATCTGTCCACATGCATAACAGCAAAAGTCATGTGTAGAACTAACGACAAAAACTGACTCAATTCGTACTTACGCTCTCTATGCGTGACTGGTTGCCAACCAGGCTAACCTAACCTAATTTAACCTAATCTATAGATAAATTCAAATATGTGTGGTATTTCATTTTTATTTAAAATACACAAATCTTAAAATAACAATATTAACAACCTATGGTGTGGCCTCGTCGCCGGTTAAATAGAGAAGAAATTTTTCATTGAATTTTAAGGTTGACATTATGGTGTTGACGAACTGACATAAAATTGATTGAGCAGCGGTGCTGCCACATGTCATAAATTAATTGAGCAGCGGTGCTGCCACATACTCTTCCACCAGTGATTGCATATAGTAACGTCAATAAAGTCACAAAACGATCGGGTTTTTTTGATACTCGACCTGAGCGTGTTGCAACTTCCGTGGGTGCACTGTTAATATTAATATGTTCTTTGGAATTACAATTTACATTTGATGTCTTAATACTATTTTGTACAATTTTCTGTTTATTATCTTCTTTGTTGACATTAATTGCATCATCGTCTATTATTGCGGCTTTCAGTCGGTCCAGAGATACTGTCGATACTTTGCCATTTACCAGAACGTCGAAATGTTTTTCTTTATGTTTCACTACTTTAAATGGGCCATCATAGGGCTGCTTAAATGGTGGTCGCACAGAATCATCGCGAATGAATACATGCGAACAATTCAAAAGTTCTTTTTGCACGTGAAAATTGTTATTTGAATGATTAGACGTGACAATGGGTTTTAATTGATTCATTGATTGTTGACAAAATCTGATGTGTAAACTAGGTGTTTGTCATCGAAGAAATCGCCTGGCCATTTTAGCGTCGTAGCGTAAATTAACTCTGCCGGTGAGGTTTCAAGGTCAGCTTTGAACGTTGATCGAAGACTAAGAAGTATCAGAGGTAATGAATCATACCAACGCTTGTCTTTGTGACACATGATCGCAGTTTTAAGGGTGCGATGGAAACGTTCAATCATGCCATTAGCTTGTGGATGATAAGCGGTAGTGCGTAAATGCTTGCATCCAAGAAGTCGATTTAACTCCTTGAACAAATTAGATTCGAACTGTCTACCTTGATCAGTGGTAATAGAACTGGGTGTCCCAAAATATTGGACCCAACCATGAATAAGAGCTTCGGCCACAGTTTCAGCCGTCATATTTTCGATGGGAATGGCTACGGGCCAGCGAGAAAAATGATCAATACACGTCAAACAATAACGAAAATTGTTGTTGGTAGGGAGTGGTCCTATCAAATCGATGTTGATGTGTCTAAAACGACCATCGGGAACATTGAAATTAACCAGTGCAGCTTTGTTGTGTTTATGAATTTTACTCTTTTGACAAGGTATACATTGCGCTGACCACTTGGCGACATCAGATTTGACATTTGGCCATATGTAACGTTCAGTTACAAGTTTGATGGTAGCTATTTTACCGGGATGTGACAATCCGTGCACAAGGTTGAAAACTTGTCTACGGAGGTTCTCGACAACAAAAGGTCTAATAACTTTTGTTGAAGTGTCACAATATAAGTGTAGTTGTGAATTAGGTAGAGAGATTTTGCTCAGAGCGAGAGAATGTTTGGATTTTCCATCAAGAATTAGTTGCAGTTCGTGATCATTAATTTGTGACTGTGCAAGAAGGTCGAAAGAAAATTTTTCACAACTGACTTCCTCAATTCTAGATAAGACATCTGCTACTATGCTGTCCTCGCCTGAAATGTGGCGTATGTCCGTGGTCATTTGACCGATAAAGTCCAATTGTTGTAATTGGCGTGGCGAAGCTTGTTCGGGTTTTTGAGAAAATGCGAAAATGAGTGGTTTGTGATCAGTGTATACAATGCATTCACGTCCTTCGATCATAAATCGATGATGTTTAATCGCTTGAAAAATTGCAAGAAGTTCACGATCGTATGTACTGTAACGTTTCTGAGTGTCTGTCATTCGTTTAGAATAAAAACTAAGGGGTTGCAACTGATCGTTTGAAACTTGATGAAGAGCTGCTCCAATGGAAAAATTACTGGCATCGACCAGAAGTACTAATTTCGCGTTTGGAATAGGGTGCGCTAAAAATGCGACGTTAGCGATATCAGATTTACACTGTTCGAAAGCGTCAGAGGTTTCATCGGTCCAAATAATTGGGGGAGTGTCTTTTTTCTTGTTGCCTTTTATAAGAGATTGAAGTTTGCCTTGAATAAATGCGGCATTTGGCAAAAATCTACGATAGAAATTCAAAAGTGCGATGAAACGTCGGAGTTCGAAGGCTTTTTCAGGTTTTTTGAACGTTTTGATAACTTCAACTTTGTCAGACAATGGTATGCTTCCGCTTTTTTTGATTAAATGTCCCAAAAAATTTATTTCGCTTTTACCGAAGGTGCATTTTGCTAGATTGATTTTAATATTAACTTCGCGTAAACGTTCAAAAACTAAGCGTATATGATTTTTGTGCTCCTCGGTGTCTCTAGAGGCGATGCAAATATCGTCGATGTAGACTACTACGAAAGGTAAATCATGGAATAAATTATTCATGAAACGTTGAAAAGTTTGAGATGCGTTTCTCAAACCAAATGTCATTACATTGAATTCGAAGAGACCAAAAGGGGTTATAATTGCTGTTTTTTCTTTGTCTTCTTCGGCAATTGGAATTTGATTGTAAGCACTTACGAGATCAATCTTTGAGAAAATTTCCTTATTAGCACAAATGTGTGTCACATCTTGAATGTGAGGTAAAGGGTATCGATCAGGCGTGGTGATAGCATTGAGCATGCGATAATCGCCACAAAGGCGCCACTGTCCTGTCTTTTTTTGAACCATATGCAGTGCCGGATTTACACAAAATGCCGCCCTGTGCACCATTAAGAATGCCGCCCTAATTTTTTAAATTTGTGTGTGCGTGTTTGTATTATAGTACAAAAAATAGTCGTTATACAATAAACAGGTGTAACAAAACAAATTTTGGGTAGTTTTATGCATCAATTAACAGATTATAGAATAATATTTGTTATATTTTAATTTTTATTGTTGAGCAAAATTTTTATTGTTTAATTATAAATTAAGTGCCAGGAAAATGTAATAATAGCATAAAATATAGTAGTACATCTTAAAAAATAGATTCCAATTGAATCTATATAACAGCATACTTACTTAAACATATTATCAATCTTTATTAGAAGAGCAAAAAAAAGGAATGATTGCTTTTATGAGATCAAATTTTTACACATCACCTTAAATGCGAACACGTCTGGCTTTTCGTACTGCAAACTGGTGTATTAAATTGTCACAATTCAAGCGTTCAAGTAAGTCAGACTCAATGCACAGTAGAGCCAGACTATTCAGGCGGTTTTCAGACATTGTTGAACGCAAATGATTTTTTACTCTATTCAGACATGAAAATGAACGTTCTGCGCTGCAGTTTGTTGACGCTAATGTGTTAAATATTCGATATGCTATCTCCACATTTGGAAACTCAGTGTATAACTCGTTCGTCCGCAGAAGTTTCAGAAGGTCAGATGGCGAGTTACGTTCTATTTTTCATTCAGAACAGTACGCGTGAAAATGAATCATTTCGACAGTGAATGAAATCTCAAGGTCTGAAGTATAAGCTTTTCTCAAATATTCCGATCTTTCACGAAGCTCTTTGAAATTCAAACCTCCAAAATTAGTAATCACTAAAAATTTCTCGTATAACCTTTCATATGCTTGGTTTCTCTTTCTCAATTCTGAATCAACGTTGTCTAGTATGATATTGAAGGTATTTATCTCTTGATTCGTCAGCTTGTAACTTTCTTCTTCTTTTTCTCGAAACAATCGTCTGATATTCTTGTATCTGCTGCTACTTTTATTAGTCCACGATAGTCATTAACTACATCAGTAATGTTGATTTCAACTTTCTGTAATCTTTTACTAACCGCGTGGAATCGTGATAGTAAAAAATGCCAAAGAATGTGCATGAATGTTATCTCAAGTCTCTCTAGTTGAATCCTCAGTACTCTAGCTTCTTGTCTCGTTATAGCATTCTCAGTTACATCTTCCTCGAATAAGATCGGAGTTTCAATGATTTTGCCATAGTAGACAAAATATTTTGTTACATCAATACGGTTATCTATGTATTATTAAGAACATTTGTCAATAAAAAAGTATTTGAATGCTTTTACTGTATGTACCTGCTTTCTAACCTTGTTTTAGAAGGACTGTCGGTTTTTAACAATTTAATATACAAAATCGAATGAGTGATGTATTTTTTCCTGCGCCACATTTGCGCTAACCGCACTCTCTCCAACTTCGAAATATTTTTGTTATTGCGAATAAAATCAATTTTTATGCCCTAAAGAAGTCAATGAATAAAATCGCTCTGGCGGGTATTGTGGGCTACGTATTATATAACCATAGATAATGAATATTTCGGTGTGTACGAAGGTTTCTGAAGATGGAATTGCAAACAAACTACTAATTACAACAATTATCATGAATCAACATTGTTTGATAAGTAATTCTCAAAAAAACAGTTTTTGTCACTCGAATCATATTTATTTATAATATATGAAAAGAAATACTTCATTTTTTCATACACACTAATGCATTCGAGAGATTTTACGTAATTTAAGTAAAAATGTTATTTTATACATTAAAACCATAACGTTTTTCAATAAAAGGTTTGGTTTCCCACAATTTCCGACACTGTCGGATAATGTGGGCCAAAACACTTTTTTTAGGAACGTATAATTAACGTTTAGAAATTAACTTTTATGTTCTTACAATTATTTCTCCCATAGATGAATGACTAAACTTTCACTAACTGTTAGAAACTAATCCGAGATCAGCTTCTTATTTTCTCCATAAGAGTTTTCCCTAAGGTGACCCCTAATACCCGCCGCTCCTCGAGTATAATTTTTTTTTTCAATTTTCTTCTCCTAGTTTTGCCGCCCTTCTAGAATCTGCCGCCCTGTGCGCAGGCACCGTTGGCACTTAGTGTAAATCCGCCACTGACCATATGCAAGGGGCTTGCCCAAGGACTTTTGCTTGGTTGACAAATACCAGCTTTGATCATCAGTTCGAATTCCTTTTTTGCTATTGCTAGCTTTTCTGGATTAAGACGCCGAGCACGGGAGAAGACTGGTTGTCCACTTGTAATAATCTGATGTTTGACTGAACTTTGTTTCAGATTATTACCTTTATTGAAAGTAGGGGGAAGCGTAAGATCTTTGAATTGTTGCAATAAATCGCTAAAAATCGAGTTGTCGTCAATTGTGTTGACTCTTTCATATTGAATTAATTGAGCATTGCATTTGGTGCGTAACTTAGTTTTCGCATCGATTAATTGCTTGTTCTTGATGTCAACTAAGAGGCCAAATTCATTGAGAAAATCTGCACCTAATATTGGCTTTGCTACATCGGCGATGAGAAATGACCATGTGAAATTACGTCGAAGTCCAAGGTCGACTGAAGAAGTGAAATAACCGAAAGTAGCTATGGGTGTGCCATTTGCGGCGAAAAGTTTATAGCTATCGGGAATTTTTAATTTATTGAACAAATTTCGAGGTAAAACGGAGAAATCTGCTCCGGTGTCAACTAAGTATTTGCGGCAATTTGAACGATCTGTGACAAATAAGCGGCGAGAATAATTCAGACCCACTTCGTCTACCGCAAATGATGAAGTGAAATTTAGTTTTTTGAATGTTCATCACATTTATCGTCGGACTTTTTGAATGCGCATGGCTGTTCACACTTGCGTGTCATGGCCCCAAAACGATAATGAAATCGACAATACGGTCTTTTATTACGAGATTTGGACCGTGAACGACTCGAACTGTGTGACTTCTGGGATTTATTTTGACTATTGTTTCTGCTCGCTCTAAATTCGCGAAAAGATTTGGCTAATTCATCGATACGAGCGTTCAATTGAAGAAGTGTGTTATCCGATTTGATCTCCGAAATTAGTTTTGGGGCAGTCAATTCGACAACTTTATCTGCTAAGGTAGCACAGGTGTTGAGGTCGTCGTTTGAAATTGCCACGACGGCACGAACGTTTTCCGGTAAACGTTCAATCCAAAGGGACTTGATTGCCTCATCGGTGAGAGCATTTTTGGCTAAATCACGCATTTTGCGTAACAAATGTGACGGTTTGTCATCACCAAGTTCGACTTCAGTGAGTAAAACTCTGAGTTTCCTTTGATCAGATTGAGTGTATTCACTAATTAGACGGTTTTTAAGTGATTCATATTTGTTTTCCGCGGGAGGACTACGAATCAAGTCAGAAACCATTGATAAATACTCAGGTTCGAGAACAGATATTACATGATTATACTTCGAATTGTCGCGAGTAATGCTACCGTTAATGAATTGTGCTTCCATTTGTATAAAAAATAAATCCGGTTCTTTCTTAATGAATGTCGGTGCTTTTATTGTAATTCGACTGATTTCTGGTAAAGGCAT
Source organism: Anastrepha fraterculus (assembly GCA_037575425.1). Lineage (NCBI taxonomy): Eukaryota > Metazoa > Arthropoda > Insecta > Diptera > Tephritidae > Anastrepha > Anastrepha fraterculus. Next base: position 151,426 of record JAYXIM010014526.1, on the reverse strand, counting down.
AGAATTAACAGTACTCACGTTTGAGGTGTTGCTTGACTGTGAAGTCCCGCTCGATTCGCAATCTCCAGGCATGTTGAATGCACGAAGTAGACTTTCCAAAATTTTGTCACGATTTGACTTCCAGACGAAAGATCCCTCAAACAATTTCTGCTAACGATCGCTCATGCAAGTCCACTTGAAAAAATACGACGAACAAACCCTCGCAAATATCGGCGCGTTGAAACCACGTGGCGGCAATAAGGTCTTCTTTTCCTTAATTGCGTTTATGGATAGCGTGTTAAATTTCGTCCAAAAAAATTGCGAGTTAATTACGAGTGAATTGTGTTGATTATTTAAAAAAATTATTTTCAAACGTCGGGGTCACCAATATGGTATTTAATTTTTATTTAAAATACACAAATCTTAAAATCACAATATTAACAAGCTATGGTGTGGCCTCGTCGCCGGTTGAATAGAGAAGAAATTTTTCATTGAATTTTAAGGTTGACATTATGGTGTTGACGAACTGACATAAAATTGATTGAGCAGCGGTGCTGCCACATGTCATAAATTAATTGAGCAGCGGTGCTGCCACATATGTATGTACATGTATGTATGTATATAAATCAATATTAACTCAAATTTTTTATCTCTTGATATACATATAAGATCCTCTAACTCCTAACCTAGTTGGAGCATAAAACGTTTAATGTTAATGCAGAGAACGTTAATGTATAGAGAAGTCTCGCCACAGACACATTTGTCACCAAAATTTTACAGTAAGGGACTGAGTTATGTAAATTTAGCAGCAGTAGATTAAAATTTGTTGGTGATTACAAGCAAAGAATGTTAACCGCTGTAGGCTGAGTTTTTTGCAAATCATCAACATAATATATATAATGCATATGTATATATAGATATATTATGTCTGTCTTAGGCATCTTCTGTAAATTTTGTTGCATTCCCTTCAACCAAATCAAATCCTTCATAGAGAATTGCTTCATTACAAGGCACGCAGGAAGATGGCATCTGCAAATACAAATATGTGAAATTTTATATGCATATACTTCACCACGTTGGTCTCCTTGCCGCGGGGATGAGGCTTAAGTGGTGGTTTGACCCCCTTATCATGGGGACCAATCCAACACAAACTAAGAGGGAAGCTCTATATGAGGATTGGCTAGCCATCCATCCGCTTTACGGCAAAATTGGTGGTCATCCAATCACCATATGAAGATCACCGTACCGACGAAGATCCCCTGTCAATCCTAAACCCCCTTCATCCCATCATCTCCTCTCCTCGACCCCGAACCCTAGGTGTCATGCGACCTGTGCCTATTGGGTGGTTTCCAGTCAGTGTTTTACTGTCCGACTGTATTTCTACGGAGCTACCTTGATACCGGGTCACCTCGGGGTATAACCATGGCCTTGCCGTGGTATGGGGCGCGGTCGACCATTATGTTTCTCCTTCCTATTTATAAGATCACCATGTCTGCCACAGTGGACGGTGATCGTAAAAAACACTCTCCTTCAAAACAATAACCTCTATGGATGAGCAGTCCTTAAATGCAAAGGAAGCTATACAGAAGTGGCGGTACCAAAAATAAAACTCTGGCCAAAGAGTCAATTTCCAGGACTAGCCCTGGTAAAGGTGGCAAAACTAAGTAGCAGAGCCTGCACGGCATGGCTACAGAGGGGGAGTGGTCTGTCAAACAGAAGCACTCATTCAGCGGGGCGACAAGGGTAACGGAGGAGTCCTCTCGGGGTTCCGAACCGAACCCAAAGCGTCAGTTGTCGGACGACGCACCCAGCAACCCCAGCACGTTGCAGAAGCCCCGAAACACCAAGACTTCCCCAGCTACGTACAGCGAAGCTATCAGAGGCCAACAGCTATGGGCGGTGGTTGACAAAAACAACCCCGACGGTACTATTTCGCCTGACAATTGAAAGAAAGTGGAAGCCAGGCTCTCAAGCGTTTTCTTCGAAATTCTCAAAGAAAGGCATCTGCTGACGGCAGTATATCTTCCTTGTTAGATAGAGTACTTGATACTACTCTCACTGATGAGGAAGAGCTACTGGCGTCAGACTCAGATGATCCTAACATGTCGATGTCGAAATAAACCTCCCCCACTCAACGGTTGCGTCCGCCAACCTCATAATCCACCTGGCCAAAGATAGACATCATATTGTCCTGATTCAAGAACCATGGGTATCACATGGACTTGTGTGCGGACTAAGGACTCAAAACTATAAACTGATGTATGCTCGCAACAAAGGTAGTCCTAGAGCGTGCGTACTAATAAGAAAAGGGATAAATGCTTTCATGCTCTCTAATTACATCGACACCGATCAATTGACCATGAGCCTGCAGTCGGGAAATGAACGGATGTGGCTATCTTCCTGCTACTTCGCACATGACCACGAGGAGCTACCGAGATTAATATTCAAAGATCTGGTAGCGCAGGCGCAGAAGCTTGGCGCAAAGCTAATTATTGTTGCGGATGTAAATGCGCATCACGAGATATGGCGCAGTACTGATACTAACGCTAGAGGTGAGTGTCCCTTTGATTATCAGATAGGAACTAAACTACAGATTTGCAATAAAGATAATAAACCTACTTTTGTCATTAGTAATAGACAGGAAGTATTAGACGCTACTTTTGCTTTTGACTCCGTTATTAACAGAATCAGGAACTGGAAAGTCTTCTCTAATCATAAATATATCTCGTTTGAGGTTAGTAAAAATCTACCGAAACCTAAGCCTGGTAGAAATATCATTAAAACATCCTGGGAAAAGTATGTAGATTGTATCGGGGTTACCCTAGGAACACGTCCATCTGTGGTACCACAAAGTATAGAAGGACTAGAAAAATTGGTTGACAAGATTACCTACAACATAAATGCTGCCTTAGCGGAAGCCAGTCCCATAAGAAGACTGAGGGGTAAACCCAAGCCTAAGTGGTGGACGGTTGAACTGAGCAAGTATCAAAAAACAAGCAGAAGCGCTTTTGGTCAGGCAAAGAAAACACGTCTCGCAGAAGATTGGAAAGGCTATAAAGATGCTCTGAGAATCTACAAGAAGGAAATCAGAAATTCCCAAAGGCAATCTTGGAAATCCTTTTGTAAAGAGATTGAGGGGGCAACTGAGACCTCCAGACTTCATAAGATTTTAGCGGGAAGTTCTCAAAACCGGGAACTGCTACAGAAAAGTGATGGTACTTTCACTACAACCAGTAAAGAGTATCTAGAGCTTTTACTCGACACTAATTTTCCAGGCTGCTCTGGCATTACTGGGCATGACATGGAAGATGCAGTACACTGTCGTGAAGTCAGAATAGACGCTATATCTGAGGATCGGCTCTTATGGGCGATTGAAAGTTTCATACCTTTTAAATCACCGGGTCCAAATGGCATTTAGCCGGTGGAACTGCAAAAGGCCGCCGGATATCTAGCACACTGGCTAATAGCAATTTTCAAAGGTTGCTCTCTTTACGGTCATATACCTCTTAAGTGGAGACAAGTCAAAATTGTTTGCATTCCAAAAGTTGGTAGAAACTCACATACCCATCCGAAAGACTTAAGACTGATATCTCTTTCTTCTTTCCTATTGAAAACTTTAGAGAGGTTGAAATCTTATCTCTTCGTCACAACATGCCTACACGAAAGGGAAATCGGTAGAGACAGCTCTACATAACCTTATTTACACGGCGGAGAGTTCACTGCACAAACAGGAATTTACTTTAGCCGCTTTCCTTGATATTAAAGGGGCCTTTAACAATGTCGAAGGCAATTACTACCGGGCTTGGTAGGCTTCATTGGCAAAATGCTAAAAAGCAGAATCATTGAAGCGAAACTACTAGAATCGTTGCACAGGAGATTGGTAAGTAGAGGTACACCGCAAGGTGGAGTCCTCTCACCGTTTTTATGGAACGCAGTTGTAAATAAACTTCTGTTAATACTGGAATCGGTGGGCTGTAAGGTGATGCGTGACCAAGTACTTGGGACTAAACATAAATAGGAAGCTGACTTGGAAGTCGAACATCTTAGAAAGAGTTAGGAAAGCGAACCTAGCTTTTTATGCCTGTAAGAGAGCTTTAGGTAAGACCTGGGGAATTAAACCTAAAGTTGCTCATTGGCCTTACACTGCTGTCGTCAGACCCATTCCTCTATATGGAAATGTTGTCTGGTAGTGTGCTATGCAGAAAAAAACCTATTCTAATTTATTGAATAAGATGCAGAGATCAGCGGAATTAGCAATATGTGGCGTCATGAAAACCACGCCATCCATGGCTTTGGATATCATGCTACATCTGTCACCGCTAGATCTCTTCTGCAATTACTCAGCGGCCTGCTCCGATTTAAGGCTCAAAGCGAGCTCACAGTAGAGGAATGTCACATATGGACAATCAACCATCTTAGATTCCTACACGGATATACCCAGTGACTATAATTATAACCCTCCCATTCTTTGCTTCGAAAGGAATTTCCTAATGAAAATGCCTTCTAGACTGGAATGGCTTGAAGCAGATCCAACACGCAAAACACCCGTTAAGATCTACACGGACGGATCTAAAATGGACACCAGTGTAGGATCAAGGTTATTTTGCGAAGAGCTTTCTATTAGTGAATCCTTTAAACTACCGAATCACTGTAGTATTTTTCCAGCTGAAATAAACGCTATTCATGAAGCCTTAAAATGGTTAAAGATAAACAGAATATCATCAACGGATATCTGCATTCTATCGGAAATCCAAGCTGCCCTACGAGCCCTGGATGCATTCCAAGCAACATCAAAGAGTCTCTTACGTTGTCGCCAATCTCTAAATGAGATGGCCAAGCAATATCGTATTATCTTATGCTGGGTTCCAGGCCACAGAGATATACCAGGGAACTGTAGGGCAGACCAACTTGGAAGAGACGGTACCTGTATACCAAAGATAAGTAATTTTATGGAGATGCCTCTCGCAACTTGTAAGCTTCTCATTAAGGACGCACTAATCAGTTCTGCAAATCAAAGAATTGCCAAGCAAACATGGCCAAGGGCTAAACTTACGTCTGTCCAAGAATATTATAAAACTGAGTAGACTTCAAATCAGGACCTTAGTAGGGGCCCTCACAGGACATTATCTCATAGAAAATCATGCAAGGAGATTAGGCGTTTACACGCATGATTTCTGTTGTAGCTGCAGAAATGAGGAGGAGTTGGAAGCAATTCAACACCTTTTTTGCACATACCCAGCTCTAGCCAGAAGCAGGAACCGGTTTTTAAAATCATGCTTCCTAACGAATAACACTGCCCTGCATCGGTTTTGCGAATAAGATGGGACCTAGTGATCCCGAAGGGAATTTTCGCGCTAAGCACGAATCCGAGTTCAAAAATTTTCCATCACGTCAGGTTTTCGAGAAAAAGGGGGTTGAAACCCCTAAAAATAGCGTATTTGGCCATTTTTCAAAAATTGTGGAGCAGAACCCTAACGTGCTACGATCTTCGTTATTGTCAGTAATTGAAGGTTGAACTTTGCTCTTTGAAATAAGCCCAAACCCTAATTGTTCGCATGCACCCTTAGAGTAGGGGGTGTACTTATGTCCACGGGGGTAGGGAAAAAATGAACATAGGAACTTATCTACACCCAAGATAAGATATAATGAAAATTGCAGTATTGCTAAGGTATTTAGTGTCGCTGATTACAAATCTGAAGTGAAACATTCCATTTAAAAAGAAATAAAAAAAAATCGAATTCAAATTTTCAAATCTAATACATCGTCTGACACACGATAAATTTTTAAACATTTTCGTCCGCCATTTTGAATTTTGGGAATCTGACTACAGGTTTGTAATCAGCGACACTAAATACCTTAGGAACACTGCACTTTTCATTATATCTTATCTTGGGTGTAGATAAGTTGCTATGTTCATTTTTTCCCTACCCCCGTGGACATAAGTACACCCCCTACTCTAAGGGTGCATGCGAACAATTAGGGTTTGGGCTTATTTCAAAGAGCAAAGTTCATCCTATAATTAGTTATTACAAAAAGGATATGTAATTATATATTTTTACAATTTACTTACATCTTGGGTTGAATACGATCGTTTACGGCCGGTTGTCGGTGACTTTCAGTGACGAGTGATACGTTCGCGGATGTGATGAGTCGACGCACAATGCGGCCGATTCCCGAAAAGCTGGCCAAAACTAAAAAAATTAAGTAATTGATTCAAAATTTCTTACTCGGGGGTTGTCGGGGTCGCTGATTACGAATTTGATCTTAAAATTTTGAAAATCCACCCCCTTCCACCCCTATTGGCCACCCCCTCACGTGAAATAGCGTATATTCTAGAACATAATCAAGATGCATGTTAATTTATGTTTTCAGGGTCGCTGATTACGAATTTGATCTTAAAATTTTGAAAATCCACCCCCTTCCACTCCTATTGGCCACCCCCTCACGTGAAATAGCGTATATTCAAGAACATAATCAAGATGCATGTAAATTTATATGTTTTCGGGGTCGCAAGGTAGCAAGTGGTAGCAGCTGAATCTTGTTTTATTCAGTAACCATTACTTTTTTGTAACCTTTAATAGGTTTCAAAGCAGCATATGACGGCGTTGTATTACTATACAGTTTGAAAACTCAAATTTTATAAAAAAAATTGCAAAAAATGTATCTACGTATTGCTGCAGCTAAAAATTTTGTGTCGAGGTATTGATATGTACTAAAGATTTCTCGTATTTTACTAACCTTCCGAAGATGATTCCAGTTGGTTTTGTTCAATTTACTCCATTACAAAATCTTTCAAATGTGTACAACTTTCACTATTCATCGACAGTAATACGATGCTCAAACGAAGGCCACGTTGCGACTGAAAATACAGAGGATACTTAGGGTACAAGACGTTGCTATGAACGGTTTTCACTACTCAAGGCATTACTGTAGCCAACCCAAAGACAAAAAAACTCTATCTAGAAACTTTTTTTTCGACTTTTGGCCAGCTTTTTGGGAATCGGCCGCACTGTGCGACGTCAGGTTGATATCCTCATCCTAAAATCAAAAATACATTAGGAATTACTCTTCTTTAAAAAAAAAAAATATAAATTAGTTCATTCTACCATAGATTAGAACTAAACATAATAACAAAACTAGTGTATCCATTTAAAAAAATTCTTTTAGTTATTATTATGTATTATTAGATTCACTAGAAGTAAATATAAGAGTACAAATTCAAAAACTTAACAAAATGAACCCATAAGAAATAACATGAAATCCTAAAAAATAAGAAATATTTACAAAATAATTAGTACAATACTTAATTAGAATGAAAAAAAACTTACCAAAGTAATAAACTTTGAATTGTTCAAAATCAATTTATAATGCAACAAGAAGGTATAATAAAAATTATTATAAAAATTAATTTTAGCGTTGTAATACATTAAACGACGGAAAATAATCATTTCCCCTTAGTTCGAATCATAGAAACTAAAGTTCACAAAGACTAAAATGTATTTATTTATTTCTGAAATCAATTAACAATTGTTGTTACTGATTACTTTATAACAGAAGTATATTTAAAAAAAGGAAAAAAAGGTAAATTACAATTATTCTTACTCAGCACATATTACATAAATATCATTTTCGAAAACTTAAATTAATAAACAGTTTATTTCAGCAGAAATTCATAGCCTAGATAAAGTAAAATCAAATTCAGTAGTATTCGAGATCTCATTGAGTTCATGAAGAGAGCAAGCAGTAGGAGCATTGCAGGCATAATTTGTTCTGTACCTTTTCAAATGGAACGGATATTTAATTTGTAAAGACCTGGTAGGGACAGAAAAGTTAACCACTTCTAAAAGAGAGGAACAGTCAATATCCCCCCTGCTAATATTAAACAGAAAAGACAGCGACAAAATCGACTTTTTAGCTGTTTGAGATTAATTAGAAGCATGCGGGATTTACATGACGTGACAGGATCAGAGATATTTGGAGAAGAAAGAAGAGAAAAACTTTTTGAACTCGTTCAATTCTGTCGATGGGGAATGGGTGGTAAGGTCTCCAAATGAACACGTCATATTCTAATGTATAGCGAACAAATGCTGTAAATGGTAACTTAAGAGTATAAGGGTCTGCAAAGTTCGAGTTTTTCCTTCTTATAAAACCAAGGATAGAGTACGCTTTAGATAGAATAAAGTGTATATGATTGGGAAATGTAAAACGTGCATCAAAAACGACCCCAATATTAGTTATTTTTTAAAACGAGAGTTTAAAACATTTATTAATATTAAACGATAATCTTACATCAGTAGATACAGTGGCTAAAAGCTATTTCATGCAGACGAACTACTAAAACTTCGAATGCTGTATTTTGAAAGCTAAAACTTTTTTTTGAAAAAAATTAAATATGAAATAATTTATAAGCAACTAGCTGTACCCGGCGCGCGTTGCTACGCCAACAACTAAAATAAATTTAAGAAAAATAACTTTAAAGAAAAATCAGTACACAAATATTTAATTCATTCTAAACCATTTTATTGATTTTGTTTATTTCGAAAAAATCGGTTGAACGGAAGTTGCTACTCTGCAGCGCCACCTGGTGGCGATTGACAGCAATGAGCATATTTTACAAACCTTCTCCGTGGAAAAATACATATATATACCAATTTTTGTAATAATCGGTCCAGTAGCTTTTGAGTTCATGCAGGCAAACATTCATTTTTATATATAATATAAAGATTGCAGTATAAAAAAGTACCTTTTTTAAGCTTTAAATAAAAATATAAAAAACAATAACACAGAACAGTTCAAAATTTAATGTAACAGCTTATTTCATGCACTGTTAATTTTTTCTTAAATTTAAGTTTAGCTAATGATTAAAAAATGATTCAGTACTTTGTGCGGTATCCTTTGGCTTTATAAACAGCTTTTAACCTTTCTGGCATTGACTCCACTAGCTTTTTCGTTACTTCCGGTCTGATTTTGTTCCACTCCTCCAAAATTGCGGTTTTTATCTGATCTTTATTGCTTATGTGATGTGTGCGGATTTTTGTTTCCAGTAATGACCATAAATCCTCCGCGAAGGCAGGGACCTTGCCGTGATGCGGAGGCTTAGCCGAATCACTAATCAGACCTTAGCAATGGATGGTAGTGTGGTCGCTTGAATACATTCCAGTATTGAGCGGATACACTTCATTCCCTTGGTTCGGGCTGCTTTTTGAACGATGACCAAGGTCTGTTCTGGGTTGGAACAAGGTGTTATACGACCCGTGCCGAGGGACCCAGACCAAAAATAGCCCAGTCGCGAACGGAGTGCTCCGGATACCTGGTGATCTCCGGTTCTATCGAGTCTTACCTGTGCACACGGACCTCTACACAGGCGGACCTCTCGTGGGACAAAAACGAATTTGAATCAGAAACACTTTACTTATAAAGAGGTTGGTCCTCCTAAACAACCAAAACAGGTGACTCCGACTACTGCCACAGCTGAGAGCAAGGTAGTGGTCACACCGCCGCTCTTAGGAGCTAGAGGGGGCCTAAGCGCAAGGGCTGGTCCCAGTACGAGTACTGCAGGAGGCAGCGGGGGGCGAGGAGGCTTGGGTAAACCGGCCCCAAATCGGTCCATAGCAGGAGCTGCGGGGTCAACTCTACTAAAGACATATAATACCCATCTCCCCTCAATCTCTTGTAGATGGTGGGAGTCGGCACCTGCTTCTAGGTTTAACCGGCAGGTTCCCATAAAAGGGTCTAGTACCTCTAGGCAGTTTACAAGCGTAGAACGGGGTGGACCGGCTAAACGTGTCCGTGCCTCCAAGTAGAACTATTATGAGAAGAAGAAGGCCAATAGGGTCTTATTTAGACTAGAATAGGTAGCAATAGAACAGCTAACAGAAGACCAGGCTAAATTGCTAGAGTGGGCAAAGGGAGTCTTGGGAAAATCGGCGGGTGTTACTTCTAAAAGACAGCGGTCTGCAGAGCAGACAATAGAAAGGGTCGCCAAAAGACAAAAGGTAGGTAGCCACAAATATCCAACCTTTAGTAAGATTGGCGGTGAGATACTGGCCATCATTGAGGGGGGAGAAGAGAAACGAATCATTCCTAAGGAAAAATGGAGGTGGATTAAGGAGGCTATCACCGAAGTGTACCTCCAGGTCCTAGAGGAACACCCCGGACCTCCTCCCCTTTGTCATGACGCAAGCTGGTATCAGGGTAGAGCTAAACTCATCGCCTGAGAAGATATTAGGTTAGCCATGCTCTACAGGTTGGCCGTAAGTAAGGAAGAAGAGGTTTGGCCGGGAGCCAAACTCGAAGCGGTCAGCAAGGATGAAATTCCTAAAAGGAATCGGGCTCGATCTTGGGTTCCGACCAAGCTGGCAGAGCCAAAAAAAATTGAGGAGATTTTCAAATCTGGCAATAGAGACCTGCCAACCCATAAGTGGAAGGTAGTTAGAATAGAAGAGCCAGTAGAAGGTAGGCAACAGGTGATGCTCATCCTCAGAGGAGAATCGCTCGCCCCATTGGTGCAGAAAAACAACGTCGCGAGGTTCGGATTTGTTGACGCAACCATTCGAATCTATCGCACCGACGAGCCAGCTTTGGACTCAGATGAGGAGAGTGACAATGCTTGCTTGCGCAGTGATACTGCAGAAGGGTTGGCGATCAGCCAATGCTCAACCGACTCGGAGAGGCTGACCGGTGTGGGGCCACTTTTTAACGACGAGGATCTCCTCGCTGCCACTGAGGGTCAGGAGATCTTGGAGGAGGACGTCGAGGTCACGATGGTGGACATGAAATGGACAGATTCTCATGAAGCTGACTTAAATTAATCTCCACCGTCCCATTGACTGCCCATGGAATTGACATAACCCTTAACCAAGAGCCGTGGATATAAGGCAATAAATTCTGCGGTCTCGGAGTGAAGAGCTTTAAACTGATTGCCGTACAACACACAGGTAAGATTCGTAGCTGCATCCATGCACAAAATTATATGATCATTTCCTTGCTTCCACAGCTTTGTAGCGGCGACATGGTGGCGCAAGCATCGAGCTCGGAAACACCGATTTTTGGCTAGCCTCAGCCCATATGGCCCTCGATAGAAATGCCCCGCCGGATGAAGTTCGAACGCTGGTTCAAGAGGCAGCCCGTAAAAACGAAGACTTGGTTGGCTCCTGCGACTCAAATGCTCCTGTGGGGGAGGAACGAGACTAATGCTAAAGGTGAGTCCCTACTTGACTTTTTTCTAGAAAATAAAATTAGTGTTTTGAGTTAGCCTCAGATCCGACTTTTGTTACCATAAAAAGAGAGGTAGTTCTGGACATCATCCTGGCTTCCGACATTTTTTCTAACCACATTAAAAGAGGGCGGGTTTCAAACGAAAATTCGTTCTCAGAGCATCGGTATATAGAATTTGAAATCGACACTATGTCTCCAGAAGTAAGTCAATTCAGAAATATACGGAAAACTGACTGGGGAGTTTAAATAAATAAAAAAAATAAATAATTGGCGCGTACACTTCTGTTAGGTGTTTGGCCGAGCTCCTCCTCCTATTTGTGGTGTGCGTCTTGATGTTGTTTCACAAATGGAGGGACCTACAGTTTCAGGCCGACTCCGAACGGCAGATATTTTTATGAGGAGCTTTTTCATGGCAGAAATACACTCGGAGGTTTGCCATTGCCTGCCGAGGGGCGACCGCTATTAGAAAAATGTTTTTTATTAATTTTGCTTTCACCGAGATTCGAACCAACGACCTCTCGGTGAATTCCGAATGGTAATCACGCACCAACCCATTCGGCTACGGCGGCCGCCAACTGGGGAGTTTACAATAAAGAAATTAGAGCTTTACTGCCAAAGAGAGCCCCTACAGACCCCATTACATGTGTGGAGCTGGATACACTGGTTAATCAGGTAACTAAACCAATGAACAGCTCCTTAACATCTAGCTGTCCGGTGGAACAAGCATCTAACCTCGCTACGAGAATCCCATAGAACATTATTTAATCTGGCCAAGGCCACGAGAAGGTCAGAGGACTGGCAAGCCTATAAGGCTGAATTGAAAACTATCGAAAAGCAGTTAGAATTGCGCAGCGTGAATCTTGGCAAAATTATTGCAAAGGAATCGAATAAACTTCAGAAGCGTCCAGATTAAGAAAAGTTCTCTCAAAGACGCTATGCAACCCAGGCTGTCTACAAGGTCACGGGTATACATGGACTACGTCAAGTGAGGAATCACTAGGTCTTCTCCTGGACACGTACTTCCCAGGAAACAAGCCGGTGGAGCAAAACGATTCCGCCAATAAAGGAAGGCAATCCGACCTAGGAAGTCTCTTAGTTACAAAAGCAAAGATCGAATGGGATATTAACACTTTTAGTCCTTATAAATCGCCAGATACTAGACAGTATCTACCCTGCTGAGCTGCAACAATTACGGGACATCATCTTACCGTTTATTCAAATTATTATTAGAAGATGTCCTAACATGGGCCACATTCCGATTGGCTCGAGGGAGACAAAAGTCTCCTTCATACCCAAGGCAGGTAGGTTCTCACGCACAAAGCCCAAAGACTTCAGACCCATTAGTCTAACGTTTTTTCTGCTCAAGATCCTGGAGAGAATATTGGATGAATATTTACACTACAAACGCTATAGTAGATTCATTAGAAGATTTTGGAGTTGAACCACCCGTCGTTGCCCTGATAGAAGCTATACTCGTCAAAAGAAAGGTAACGGCTAAGTATCCTAATACCCTTATGGACATTCTGCGCTCTAACATGGCCACGCTTAGGAGCTGAGAATGTTAAGTACCTAGGACTCATATTAGACAGGAAACTCACGTGGAAACTTAATATTGAGGAAAGAGTAAAGAAGGGCAACGTTGCATGATATACTTGCAAAAAAGCGGTCGGTAGCCGAATGGGTTGGTGCGTGATTACCATTCGGAATTCACAGAGAGGTCGTTGGTTCGAATCTCGGTGAAAGCAAAATTAATAAAAACATTTTTTAATAGCGGTCGTCCCTCGGCAGGCAATGGCAAACCTCCGAGTGTATTTCTGCCATGAAAAAGCTCCTCATAAAAATATCTGCCGTTCGGAGTCAGCTTGAAACTGTAGGTCCCTCCATTTGTGGAACAACATCAAGACGCACACCACAAACAGGAGGAGGAGTTCGGCCAAACACCTAACAGAAGTGTACGCGCCAATTATTTATTTATTTTTTATTAAAGGGTCCGTGTAACACATTGGCTCTTTACTTCTTTAGTTAGGCCAATTTTAATATATGGAATACTTGTATGGTAGCCATCTGCTCAAAAGGCGAATTAAGCTAAGATCATGAGTAAGGTCCAAAGAACACCTTTTTTATGCATCTCTGGCGCTTTAAGGACTACCCCACACAAAGTGCTGGAAGTGCTAATCAATTTACCTGCACTAAATCTGGTAGAGAAACACGTGGCCGCCGCCGCGGCACTCAGACTCAATAGTATGGCGCTATGGAAAGACCGTTGGATTGGCCACGTTTCTATTCTGCACTCTCTAAATAGTCCCAAACTGGAAATAGACTACTCTATTTCTAGACTCACCCTGGAAAGGCTTTTCAAGACGAGTGCACCGTCAAGAAAGGAGTGGCCACCAAGGCCATGGAGAAGGGGGAATTAAAATTTTATACAGATGGTTCCAAGCTAGACGATAAGGTTGACTATTGAGTCTTTTCGAAGGAATTTGGACTGGAACTATCCGTTCGACTACCAGACTACTGCAGCGTCTATCAGGAAGAGGCTCTAGCTATAAAAGAAGTGGCTAGATATCTAAACACGCATGCCGTAACAAAAACGACTATAAATATATTTTCGGATAGCCAGGCGGCCATCAAATCAATGAATGTGGTTATACTCAGATCGCGGTTACACAGGAATGCCGGGCAGCCCTAAATGATATTAGTGTCGTGTTCAAGGTCCGCCTTATTTGGGTCACGGGGCACAGAGATATTGAGGGAAACTGCAAAGCTGATGAGCTAACCAGAAAAGGTACTCCTCTTCAATTGCTCAGTGATAAAATGAGAATATTGGGAATACCCATTGCTACAAGTAAACTAATAATAAAAAACAGCGTTATCCAAGAGGCCAAGAGGCCAATAGGTCATGGAGAGATGAAGATACATGTGTAACAGCTAGGCTACTATAACCGCAAATAAACAAGAAAAGGACAAAGGAATTGCTTAGTCTCAGGCATTCCTCAAGACTAGGAGCTTTCGCCAATGAATATTGTAGAAGTTGTAGAGAAGAGGAAGAAACAGGTGAGCACTTCCTTTGCAACTGTCCAGGCCTAGCTAAAATCAGAGCAGGTTGTCTAGGTAAATACTTTTTTAATTCTCTTACAGAGATGTTTAGATTAGATAAGATTAGATTTGTGGGCGTTGGTCAAGTCCAAGCACTCAGTCAGTAGACCATTGTACTTCTTCCGGATAGATATCAGTAGAAAGAATAGAGATAGGGAAGATAAAAGGATTCATTGATGAATTTTAAGAGATCCGGAAGAGGAAGAGTATGAACTTTGTCCATACTAAGTGTATCGCAACCCAATATCTTAAGTCTGACTCTGGAAATGTAGGGCAGCTACAGAGAAAATGCAGTGTCGTCATTCTCACGACAGGATAGGCATATCGGGTTGTCCACGACCCCCATGGTAGCCATATGCTGACCACAGACGTTGTGCCCTGTGATAACACCCACCAGAACTCTCAGGTCCTTCCTGCTGAGTTTTAGGAGAAAGGTCGCTGTTTTTCTGTTTGGTTCTTTCACAAAGCATTTGGCTACTCTGCACGAGTTCAACTCAGACCAACGCCCTCTGTAGGTAAACCTCATGAGGTCATCAATCCATAGTTGAATCGATGCAGAATTGACACCTAGAAAGGGTTCAGGACCTAGTGCCGTACTTGCAGAGCCTTCATTTGCCAATTTATCAGCTAACTCGTTCCCTGCAATATCACAATGTCTAGGCACCCAAATAAGACTAATTTTGTTGTGTTTTGCAACACTGTTCAGTTTTGTTTTACATTCATCGACTAACTTCGAAGAGCAGCGTGGGTTAGCAAGGGCTTGCAGCTTGACTGGTACTACAAATTCCAATACTGTTGCCCCGCCACTTTTTCTCAATTAGGCAGTACGCCACATTCAAGATGGCATAGACTTTCGTAAGGAATACTGTGGCCATCTGTCCTGTGGCATAGGAGTACTTAGTGTCTTCGTCTAAGTACCATCCAGATCCGCTTCCATCTCTGGTTTTGGATCCGTCGGTGTAGAAAGTGTGCTGGTATCCCGTTAATAGGTTCTCTGGACTTAACCATTGATATCTATCTGGGATCAAAACATCATACTTCCTACCGAGCTAACGACAGGCACCCGATTGTCCACCGGCATCGAGAACAGTGTGCACCGTTCCGACTACTGGTGGTATATCTGACAGTGGCCAGTGCTTACTTCATTTCCCCAGACTCCGTTTAACTTGAGCCTTCGTTTCTTCCTTTCAAATTTGAAGATCTAGTGGTTGTATGTTCAGAATGGCATTAAGGGCATCACTAGATGTCGTACTCATGGCACGTGTGCTACCCAAGCACACACTTCTGAAGAAATGACCATTGTGGCTTTCCACCATACTACAGAGGCGTATGTAATAATGGGTCTAATCAGGGTGATGTACAGCCAATGTACTATCGCCGGTCTTATACCCCATGTCTGGCCAAAGGTTCTCTTACCCTGCCAGAAGACTTTTAGTGTTCGAAAGACCTTCTGCTCGACGTGCTTCTTCCAGGTAAGTTTACTATCTAGGATCACTCCTAGATATTTAACCTCAGTTGCAGTGTTACTCCTTTCAATGTGGGTAGTAACAGACCTTCCATATTGCGTTTCCTAGTGAAAAACACTAAGGCACTTTTTGTAGGATTCACTAAGAGACAATGCAATTCGTACCAATACTCAATCTTGTTTAGAGCTACCTGCATTTTATTGCACATAACTTCAAGTGATCGTCCTAAGATTAATACGTACACATCGTCTGCGTAAGCTTGGATGTGTCCAATTTCCTGCAGATCATTAAAAAGAGAGTCCTCCACGAAGCACCAAAGTAGGGGAGAGAGTACATCGCCTTGTGGGCAACCCTTCTTAACCTCAACCCTGACTCCTGCATCGCTTTCTCTATCCACGGTAAGCAGTCTTTTGGATAGCATAGAGTGGATCCATCTGACAATGATTTTTTCTACTCCATGACTTCTGATAGAAGAGCATATAGAGTCAAAGGTAGCATTGTCGAAAGCTGCTTCAATGTCCACAAACACACCAAGAGTGTACTATCTTGTTTCCAGCCCTTTTTCGATTATGCTAACGCACTCGTGCAGAGCCGATTCGCAAGATTTTCCACTTTGATAGGCATGTTGTCTGACGTTTAGAGGAGTTCGACTTAGAACCCTCGTCCTAATGTGCTTCTCCACCATACGTTCGAGACCCTTAAGCAAGCTTATAGGTCTGAAACTTTTTGGCCTTGGGACAAATACAACTTTCACCAAACGCCACAATTGTGCAACATAAGCGTGCGCAAAACATGCCGTAAAGATTCTTTTCGAAGCCTTTATTAGTTGTTCTCCGCCTGGCTTGAGCATGATTGGGTAAATGCCATCGGGTCCTGGGCACTTAGAGTCTTCGAATGATGAGATCAGATTGATCGATAGAGCTTTGACCAACAACATTCCTGAAGCCAGGGAAATGTGTTGAAAAGAGAACATCGTACACTTCTGATTTTGAGTCCGTATAAGTACCATCTGGTTTGAGCAGTGAGTCTACCCCAGCTGTCCGGTCTCTTTGGAGGGCTTTGCATAACCTCGCTGAACTCTTCCTTTCCTCCAGTTTACTGCAGAAGCTTCTATAAGAGTCCAATTTAGATGATCTAATTTTATTTTTATATTCCTTCCTAAGCTTTCGGTAGGCAGTCCAATTTTCTTCCAACTGAGTTTTGAAGAGCTCTGTTAAGAAGTTTCCTCGAAGTTTTCCGGAGTTTCGAGAGTTCGGTGAGGTCGTCTCGGCCGCAAGCCTGAACTCTATATAACGATGGTCCGACAGGGAATCTTTATCGGGTACTTTCCAACCAGTGATATGATCTGATATTTTATCGTTAATGTCATATCAATTACTTCCTGCCTTCTGCTGGTCACAAAAGTCGGACTGGTGCCAAGCGTTCTGTATGTCCAAGCGAGATGACAGAATGAATTCCATGAGTTTATGCCCCCTGAAGTTACATTTTGTGCTACCCCAGAGTGTGTTCTGTGAATTTGTCTCACATCCCACAATTAGACCTAATCTAATGGATTCAGCATATCTTTCTCCTTCCATAAACTCCCTCGTAGGGGGAGGGAGAATGGAGTCGCAAGGAAAATAGGCCGAGACGACAATTGTCTGTACTTCTTTCCCCTCTAATCGATACTTTATTTTGACTGCAACTAAGTCTTGAAAGCAGAATTGTCTTAACAAAGTGCAATAATAATACACTTACGCGGACGGACCTCTCCCTCTTTATAAAGGATAGAACCCCACTTTATGTCTCCCAAGCCCTGTATTTGTCCTTTAGACACCCACGGTTCTTGAATTAGTATTATGTGAGGATTTGTGTGAAGTTTCGCTTGACTGTGGCATAAAAGAGCCGTAGCTGATATGCTATGCTGCAAGTTAATTTGCGTAAATGAAATATTTGATGTCATATGGAGAGCCATAATTCCAATCTTACATTTCTCCTATATCTGAGTCAAGGACGGTAACTAGTATCCGTCCCAGATTCAAATATAGGTGCATTCCATACCTATACCGTATGACCTTCAGCGATTCTGGATGCACACTAAGAACCAAGTGGGAACAATTTGCATATTTTGGATCCGTCCCTCTTTTGGTGTAGTGGTATGATCTCCTGTGCTTCGTATCAAATCCCTCGTTCAGGGCATGGATCCCAGATATGATCGCATGCGGCTCCCATGGATCAGCATGCTCACCCTCACCAGTTTTTGAATTTTGTTCATTTGCCGAATGACAAACTTACATCCCTCAAACGCTGGCATCGCAGCCACAGTTTTGGTCAGCTATTCGAGCGATTGAGTGTTTAAGCATTGCATCTTCAAGATAACTTTCTCAACTCTCACTTGCGCGAATCTAGGTACACCTTTCGATTTCCCCATCGCATCCCAGACTTGACTGTCGACAAAATCCAATTGGTTTTGGGACAATTGGATATGCCCATCGCCACAGGTCTCCACTATCATGCCGCTGGCTGCTGCCGCAGCATAGTTACCTCCAACGGACAATAGTGGATCACTAGGCGGACCGGTTTCGCGTTCGCCACTGCGCTCTTAGCCCCACGGCACTCGTTTCACTGGGTTGGTTAGTACTGCTACCAAGTGCTTGATTGCTGCAAGAGGCTCCTCCTGCAGTCACTACAACCTGTTGTCTGAGGTTGCTTACTTCGGATTCCGGTTTATTGCTATTCCTCCTTTTTTTCCTCCTCGTGCCAATTGGTGAGCTCACCGTCGCTTCATCTGTTAAGGTGGCCAGATCAGATGGGTCATCATTAGATCTGTTTCTCTTGGCAGATTCAGCTACAGGAGTGGATGTAGACAGATGAGCTGCACCTCCGGCTCGAGTGGCAGTTGACGTGGCTACGTTAGCCGTAGGCATACCTACTGTTTCTCTTACCTTCTTTGCGTTCCTCTGCTTTGCCGCTTCTTCTGTCTCTTACACAGATTTTCTCCTGAAGCTGGCATCTGCTCCGTGGCCATTGGTGTGTTGGTACTTTCTGAGCGTGAACTCTGATTAACCATAGCCCCAACAGTCGCCAAAACTGGTGCCTGGACAGGAACCAATTTGGTTTTCTCGGTCGTGGTGACATGCCAG
Source organism: Anastrepha fraterculus (assembly GCA_037575425.1). Lineage (NCBI taxonomy): Eukaryota > Metazoa > Arthropoda > Insecta > Diptera > Tephritidae > Anastrepha > Anastrepha fraterculus. The sequence goes on along the minus strand of JAYXIM010014526.1, from coordinate 132,546 downwards.
GCAGGGGTTACCTGCGTCATAACCACGTCTGCGTCCTCCAAATTGCATCCCTAATCAGACGTTTTGTTAGCCGTTAGTGCAGTGGTACTTTTCGGATTTGCATCCAAATTAACCACATTACTTCCGTCCGCAGAGGAGAGCGTCAGAGCACTGAGACGTAAATGAATTAGCGCAGCCTCCCCAGGATCAGCTGAAGGGTTGGCAGGGGTCACCTGTAAATCCATTGCTTTCGCTGGGTCCACTGCGCCAAGCGCATTTTCGCCCAGTAACAGGCTCTCTATAGAGCTACGTATAGAGCCTGACGAGGATGCACCGTCCAACAGGTGTTCATCCTCAACCAGTAGCTTGCTTCCTCTAGGGCCCTGATTTTCAGCCCTGGTCGTCTTGGTGGTGAATGAGTTTTGGGCCTGCACATCCGGTGCCCAAGCCGCTGGAGAACCAGCGGGAGGATTGCCACAAGTGTGGGTACCCCGTGCAGAGTATTCCTGGTTTGAACTCATTTTCGTTTTTGGCCATATTCATACTCTTCAAGGGAGCCACTGTTGAAGAGGAACCCGTTATCGACAGTTCAGGTCTAGATCCGAAGTGTTCTTTTTTAACTCAGTAATCATTCTAAAGGGTGATTTTTTAAGAGCTATAGGAAAGTTTTTCAATAAAACACACGTAAAATTCAGAAACATGCATGAAATTTTTATTTAAATCGATAGTACAGTCCATACAATTCAATGTTTGAAGATTATTTCATGCAAATGTTGACTACGACTGCGCTTCAAATGGTCCATCCGCGTAGCCCAATTTTGGCATACTCTTTCCAATGTTTCGGCCGGTATCTCACATATAAATGCTTTAATGTTGTCTTCCAATACGTTAATTGAAGCAGGCTTGTCTGAATAGACATGATCTTTAACATAGCCCCACAAAAAATAATCAAAGGCGATATATCACACGATCTGGGTGACCAATTGACAAGCCCCGAACGTGAAATCAAATGTTTACCGAACTCGCCTTTCAACAAGTCCATTGTTACGCGTGCTGGGTGGCATGTGTAATAAAATACACAATCGTAAACTTTCTCCATGCTGCCATAACATTCAAATTTCTTTTTTCTACTGAATCTGGAATATATTTGAACGTTTGTTTCATGTAGTACATTTTAAATGCTGCCACAATACCCTGGTCGAGTGGCTGAATCAGCGAGGTGGGGTTAGGCGGTAAAAACAGCAATTGAATATTTGAATGATCCAGCACTGGGTGCAGGGTGTTTAATGTTCCTACCTCTTAAAGATCGTGGTAACAATTTTTTTAGGGACTCGTGCTAAAACAAAAAATTCGCCTGAAAATATGTATTAATTCTTATTGGTGAAACGCGTTATTTCAAACTCGTGTAGAAAGAAACCGTGTAAAAAACAGTTGGGTGTACATACATATGATGCTTTCCACTTCAATTCAACCGGGCTATTCGGGACATGTTCTTCGATTCCGATTTTTCGAAACGATTTTTTTAATTATATAAGACATTTTTGAAGTGAAAACTTCTTTAGAATCGTTGGGAGAGATTTGAGACCCGATGAAACGAAAAAGAGACACTACGAAGCGTTATATGTTGATATACGTATATGTGTGTGGCTGCGTACTGCTGAGCCACGCTAGTATAGTGAGTATTGTAGTATGTATACTACACTGCCTATTACTTGCTTTGGTGTTTAGTTCACGCGTCATACGTATGTATGTTTGTATGTATGCTAGTACGTATGTGTGCGCGCCTGCGTATTACGGAGCCACGGTGAGCGAGAAGGCATTATGTATACCTATACTACACTACCTAATACTTGCTTAGACCAAGCGTCCTACGAATGTTTGTGTGTATGTTAGTACGTCTGTGTAATATACGCGTTACGACGCTCATAATAGCAACCGCGTGTGCTGTATTGCGTCCGTATTTTTATATTCGTAAATATTTTCATTTTTAAATATTATATTTACCGCAATTGCAGGCCGTGTTGCGATACACCACAATTGAAATGACGGTGCTCGTATTGTACCTCCACAGATAGATCTGAATGCACAGCAACTAGAATCACTGTCTGTTCAGCTCTCTAAAGTGGGAGAAATATGTGCATGCGAAACCAAATTGAGCAATGGAAAAACAGTTTTAATTTTGGCAATTTATATTTCACCGAATCAATCAATAAATAGCATCACGGAATTCATTCACGAAAATTTAATAAAGTATACACCAGAAGTATCGCGGATACTTAGAAAAGATTACTATAAAGTTCCAATGATTTTAAGTTGCGATTTTAACGTAAATTTTGCATTGGACACAGCGGTTCCTTTAATTGACTTTCTCAATACAACATTCAATTTAAAAATGTGTAACAATCGCACTGAATCGACAATACGATCAAAAACAACAATTGACGCGGTATTTCAAAGATATGTTGACAACATCGGAACCAAAGCATTTGTATCATATTTTAGCTATCATAAGCCACTCGTATCATTTGTTGAAATTGAAAACATTGACGATGAATAATAATAAAATGAAGAAAATAAAATATGAACTTTATAGCAATATTATAATGAACCTATAATTATCCCGCTCCTAAGGCCGGATTCACACTATGATGCCGATCACGGTTCGTTCTCGGTCCAGTCTCGGTCCGGTAAAATATTCACAAGCGAAAAACAATGACTGTATTCACACTATCCGTGCTGTTCAAGTTTCGGTACAGTCACACTCCAGCATCGATCAAGTTCAAAGAATATTTTGCTGGAGCGTGATCGAACAACAACAACAAGATCAAAATTGAATGCCATTTTTTGGCGAAAAAGAGATCTGTTTTACGTGTTCACGCGACGAACGATGAATCGCGACTGGACCGATGTAAGAACACAAATGTAGATGTCGAAAGATTTTACCGAACCGAGACTAGACCGAGAACGAACCGTGATCGGCACCATAGTGTGAATCTACCCTAATGCTGCTTTCGTCTCATTCTCTCTCAGTTTGTTTTACGGAAGGTTTCACTTCTATCGCGTCTAACCGTTAGACTGGTTTTTTTTTCAATTGTTCATAACTTAGTCAAAAACGAACCGATTTTAGTGATTCTGGGTTCAAAATGATCGCCATTACTTGCACGAGCGACTTCATGTACGCTGCTGGACAGCAAATGCATGAGCGTGTTGCCGTAGCTATACGCTTGCGTTTATGAATTTAATAGTTTTTGTTGTATTAAAGAACATTTTAGTATGCTGCTTCTGCAACTATAAGGGTATTTTGTTTTTGTAAGTACAATATTTTGAATATCATGTATATATGTACAAGTGTGTATGTATATAAGTCAAATCTTTGATCTCTTCATGTATAAAATCCTCTAACTCCTAGTTGAAGCATAGGACGTTTAATGGTAATGTATGGTAGGTATAAAATTATCTACTTTATTGCGACATAAATATTTAAATACATTTTTTCTATTTTATTTATTTATTTATAAAAGGAGAAACACTTACAAACAATTGCTACACTTAAATATAAAGCACTGGCTGCCGGAACCGTCGGCTAGATAAAAAAATATTATACTTAAGTAATAATATTTAGTACAGGAAGGTGCAGTAATGCGTGTATTTATAACTGATGTAAGGTTGGTTGTATTTGGTTATATGCTTATTTTTTCATATAAGAATTCTACAAAAATTAAAAATGGGCAAATCAAAATTTTGCCATAGTATCAAATATGATAGATTAGTGCCAAGGATGATAGATATCAGGTTTGCTCGTTAGGTATGGTGAAAAAAAAATTTTGTGGAGAACTTTGGACTCTACGTTATTCGTTTTGTGTTTCACAAAATTTAGCTTTAGCTTAGTGAAACACAAAACGAATGACTTTGGCATATCTGTCAAATTCGCTCAGAGCCAAATAACGGTCTGCTTGGTAGTACACCTCTAAAAATCTTTTCACCTTGCGTTAGTACGTTTACCGTACGCTTACTCAGTGCTTAGGCACGCATTCGCATGTACTTCTACTTCGTGTCGATTTCTTTTTGTGTATAAGTTAACACCGGCTTCAAGCTCACTTTTCCATAATTCGAAAAAATTCCAGAAGCAGCACCTCCTCATCTGCTGCATAAGCAATAAAGGCAGATGATCAAACATTGCCATAAAATTGCAAGTGAATGCGACTAAAATTGCAACAACAAACTGCGGCAGAGGCGAAGGCGTTGGCGGCAGCAGTGACAACAGAATGGATAGTGTAATATAGAAGATTAAATGTTTAGCTTTTGGTTTCCTAAATGATGCTAATAGTATAATAATTCACCTCTTGGCAAACTATCAGAGAAAACACTTCGTAAAAGCAGCAAGAGCAGAGGCAGCAGCAGCACAAGTGTTTGTATCAGCTGAGATACAAGATACGTAAGTAGGAGAACCACCGCACTCAGTTGAGAGTGATGCTGCAAACAGTCACCGACGTAAACGCAGTCCCTTACCGCAGCTTCTATATATATATATAAATATATTTGGCCGAGCTCCTCCTCCTATTTGTGGTGTGCGTCTTGATGTTGTTCCACAAATGGAGAAACCTACAGTTTCAAGCTGACTCCGAATGGCAAATATTTTTTATGAGGAGCTTTTTCAAGGCAGAAATACACTCGGAGGTTAGCCATTGCCTACCGAAGGGCGACCGCTATTAGAAAAATGTTTTTATTAATTTTGGCCATTCGGCTACCGCAGCTTCTAGAGAGAACAAACTTGAGCAAAACTCATACCGTAGAGAACAACTGCGTTCTTTTCGTTACATATTTACACAGTACATCGGTTTTTGTGCGTATGTGTTTGGTTGTATCTTCACAATGTTGCCATTGATATTTTTGCTTACACACTTTTCCACACATCCGCGTTATCAGTTACAATTTTTATTGCTCAATAAATCAAAGCCAAAAACCAACAAATGAAAATAGTTCATTCATTATTATTCAACATTGTTTTTAAGTGATTTTTTACAAAAATTAAAATTTTTCCAAGTTTATTTTGTAAATGATTTCAAAATGTACTGGTTGGCAACACTGTGTGGTAAGAGAGCAATCCTGAGAGGAATTTTCAAAAATCCTACGATAAAATTTACGATACTACGGTACGGAAGGGAAGAAATTTTTCATGTACATGGGGTTCTCATTAGTTTGATCGTAATAGCTGAGAGGGTCAGCGCTTACGTCGGTGACTGTTTGCAGCATTATGGTGCTCAGTGTGCACACACTGACCGTCGTATCGTGCTGAAAACAGTCACCGACGTATACGCAGTCCCTTACCGCAGCTTCTATATATATATATATATAATCGGCGCGTACACCCTCGTTACCAACTTGTTTACCAGTTATTTACAGCATGACTATATCCAGTCTGCCCTTGGGGGAACCTGTTATCCCTATAGGGCGCGTCCCCAGGTGGTGGGTAGGGGAACGCCTCCCAGATATGGAAGGCAGGAGAATCGGTCTCCCGCGAACCACACAGGTCGAAGACGTAAACTTCGTTAAAAAAACTCCCTCAACCCAAGGTGTAACGCGACCCGTGCCTATTGGGTGGGTTTGGCAGCCGGGGGATAAAATTAGGCTGTCTCCTAACGGAGCCCTCCTGATATCAGGCCGCCTCAGGTTGTAACGGTGGCCTTACCATGGTATGGGGCGCTGCCATGGCGGACCGTTTATTTCCCCTCCATCCTCATTGGTCACCGCACATGGCGACATGGGCAGCTCTTTGGAACGGCAGGTGACCGTAAGAAACAGAGAAATGAACAAACAACAAAAAAACAAAAAATCGGATGACGCTACCAAACGGACAGACAAACAGACGGACAAACGGACTGATACAAAGACAAAACGAACCGACAGTCGGACAGACAAGCGGACGGACCCAATGACAAAACGGACAGACAAACGAACGGACACAATCGAGCTGAGGAAGTTGGGAACTCCCTCAGAGGACGAGCTCTTGGCTTCTAGTCAAGAGACAGTTGATGACAAAGCTGTGGGCCACAGCACGCCATCAACTATAAATCAACCGATCACATCCGCTGATGCCAAGGGGCAAAAGCGTCAATACCCAAAAAAAGGCCCGTCTAGGTATAAGCTTTACCAGCGGTCTCTAGCTATTCTCGGCAGAATAAGCAAAAATGAGGCCGAAGGTAAAACTCATCCCAAAGATGCGGCCGATAAGGCAAGGTGCCAAAAGGTGGTCGATGAGTACCTGGCGTTCCAGGCCACCCAGAAGGCAGAAGCCGCAAAACGCAATCGTTCGCAGGACGAGGGCTGTAAAACTGCGAAAAAGCACAAGACGTCTCACACTGCTCTGACGCCCAAACCAGCCAAACGCGCGTTTAACGAGGTGGCACGGGATCACCTGCAAACGGCGTTGGTGGACGAGTTAACGAACCGCGGTAAACCTGCGTTAGAAAGGTGGTCCGAAATCGAGGCACGGCTGTCTCGCATTGTCGTTGATCACGTCATGGCAAGCCCGGAGGGTCAAGTGCCAGGTTATGATTCAATGGAGGTGGTCCGTGGATACAGGGTGATCAAATGCGACGATCAGTTCTCTGTTGATTTCCTTCAAAACGCTATTAGCAAAATCCAGAGCGAATGGGAAGGTTTGAGGCTCAAACTAATCCCAGCCAGTGAGATCCCAAGACGACCAAGGGCCCGTATCTGGATACCGAACATGGAGTTCGAAGCTAAGCAGTTAATACCATACCTGCAAGCACACAACCGCACTGTTCCAATGGATGACTGGAGTATCATCAAAGCGGAGGCTCCGCAAATGAACAGTGTGTCCTTCCTTCTCCAAATCTCGGAGGAGAGCATTGAGCCACTGGGAAAAGTGGACAACAAACTTCGGTTTGGCGTGAGGAAAGCGCATCTGAAGTTATTCCGTTCTGCAAATCCGGAGGATGAGCAGGACGAGGTTGACGACGCTAATGAGTTGCTCATGGGCATGCAACTGGAAGAAGCCGGGTCCACCCAAAACGATGGCGCTAATGAGCAGCATACGGGCATGCAGCTTGACGCCCCTAAAAACGACCAGTAAGTATGGGTCTCAAGGTTGTCCAGATCAATCTGCAGCACTCCAGGACTGCAACGGACAACCTAGCCGTGCTCCTATCGGAGGAGGACGTAGACATCGCACTGATACAGGAACCCAGAGTGCGGAGTACTGAGGTAAGCGGATTATCTCTCAAAAACTACAACTTGTACTATAAGCGGACCCAGGGTAACCCCAGGGCATGTATTGTAGCAAAAAAACATCTAAATATATTTTTAATCCCATCCTACAGCTCATCGGATGTGACGGTCATCGAAATGGAGGCTACTGACGGCGTCAGGATCAAAATTGCCTCCATCTACATGGCACACGACCAACCAGCACCACCTGAAGAGGCTCGTAGGCTTGTGCTTGACTGCAAAAACAGTATCCTGCTACTAGGATGTGACGCCAATGCGAGGCATACCCTATGGGGGAGTACCGAAACGAATGATCGAGGTGAGTCCCTATATGAATTTATCATCAATACTAACCTAACAGTATGTAACAGGGGTAATACCCCGACTTTCACCTTTCCAAGCACGGAAAGCTTTAGAGGATGGGCGGAAGTAATAGATGTGACACTACTGTCTGAAAATACTTCAGTGAGGGTAGAAAATTGGAGAGTCTCAAGCAAAAAGTCCTTTTCGGACCACAGCTGGATCCTCTACCACCTGGATCTTGAGGTAGATCCACCCTTACCATATCGAAACCCACTTAGAACAAATTGGAAACGGTTCAAAAATGTAGTAGGGAATAGGATAGGAAGGATTCCGATCCATCAAATCACTCTCGCAGAAAACATTGAGAGTAGGGTCACAACATTGGAAAAGACATTCAGTAGGGCCTACAAAACGTCATGTCCAATTAAATATAGCAAAAAATCCTATCCTCCTTGGTGGAGCAATGAGCTCTCAAAATTAAGGGAAGAAGCCAGATCAAATTTCAATCTCAGCTACTCAACAGGTAATTGGCAGTTGTATAGAGAAAGTCGGAGACAATACAAGAAGGCAATCAGGGCCGCCAAGAAAGAGAGCTGGAGAGATTTCTGTTCTTCTATCGAATCTACCAGAGATTCTGCGAGACTTAGCCGTATTCTGTCCAAGGATCATTCAATGGCTTCTTGGGTCAAGAGGCCGGATGGCACTTGGACTTCTACGGCGGAAGAGTCTCTAGAACTTCTTTTAGATACACATTTTCCGGGATGTAGCACCCATGACAGTGATGCTGGGAGAATCCGGCGGAGCCGATATGACCCACAGCATCTTGTCGATGTAATAGTTACGAAAGAGAAGGTTGCATGGGCAATCAAATCATTCTCACCTTTCAAATCTCCAGGCCCTGATGGGATCTTTCCTAAGATGTTACAGGAAACTCTTGATAGTATTCTACCATAGCTAATGGAAATTTTCAAAGCGTGTCTAAATCTAGGTTATATTCCAAACAGCTGGAAACTTGTTAGGGTCGTCTTCATACCAAAGGCAGGCAGAAGAGGACATGAATCAGCGAAGGACTTTAGGCCGATCAGTTTGTCGTCCTTCCTTGTTAAAACTTTGGAACGGCTTTTAGATATGCACATTAGAAGTTCGCTGGAGAGCTTTAGTATATCAACTGCACAACATGATTACCTCAAAGGCAAATCGACGGAGACAGCGCTTCACGAGGTAATCCGAACAATAGAGGGGTCTCTAGTAAACAAACAGTATACGATGGCAGCTTTTCTTGACATAGAGGGCGCATTTAATAACGTTAGCACGAATGCTATCCAAAGGGCGTTAATAGACTTAGGGGTGGAAAATTGTATCACCAATTGGATCATCTCTATGCTAGAAACCAGGATCATTAGAGCTAATATGGGTAACATCAACATAACTAAGAGAGTCCACAGGGGTACTCCACAGGGGGAGTACTATCTCCACTTCTTTGGTTATGTGTGATTAGCAAAATCCTAATAAAACTTAATAGAGGAGGGGTAAAAGCGGTGGCGTACGCTGATGATGTGGTGCTAATGGCGTCAGGACTGTGTCCTAATACGATCAGTGGGATCATTCAAAGGGCGTTAGGCGAGCTTAATTCTTGGGCAACAGGTTGTGGCTTAAGTTTAAACCCGCGTAAAACAGAACTCATGCTCTTTACCACCAGATACAAGGTACCAAGCTTTACCCTACCAAATATTAATGGACAAACCCTCTCACTTTCACCCAGTGCAAAGTACTTAGGGGTAATTTTGGACTCCAAACTTAGCTGGAAATTAAACGTCGAAGAACGGGTAAGGAAAGCTGAAATTGCTCTATATGCCTGTAAACGTATGCTTGGAAGAAGATGGGGTCTTCAACCTAAGCATACATTATGGTTGTACAAGGCGGTTATACGACCAATTTTATCGTATGGTTCGGTAGTTTGGTGGAAAGCTCTAGGGAGAGATTACAACATCAAATTACTCGGCAGAATACAAAGATCAGCCTGTGCAATAACGGTCGGTGCAATCAGATCATGTCCTAGGGAGGCTCTGAACGCACTGACACACGTTATTCCAATAGACCTACATATTAAGAAGACGGCAACCATGAGTGCATTTAGGTTAAACGAAGCGGGCCGCTGGAAAGAAAACACTTATGGTCATGCCAGTCTACTATTGCGGCAAACTCAGTTAACCTCGGTGAGGACTGACTACATCGTCCCGACGGTAACATTCAATAGGAATTTTGCCATTCTCTTTCCATCTAAGGAAGAGTGGAATAAGGGATTCTCATTAAACAACTTCGACACTACAGTCTATACAGATGGTTCTAAAATGGATTGTGGTGTTGGAGCTGGTATATATTCTCATAGACTTAAAATTGAAAAATCTGTGCGCCTCCCCAATACCTGCAGTGTCTTCCAGGCGGAAGTACTGGCAATTGGGGAAGCTTGTAGGCTACTAATTACAGACTTCTCTTTTAAGAGCAATATCGCTATTCTCTCGGATAGCCAAGCTGCAATCCAGGCACTGGATTCAGCGACTACAACCTCAATGGTGGTGGAACAAAGTAGGTCTAGCCTTTCCACCTTGAGCGAAAAACATAATGTTACCTTAATCTGGGTCCCAGGACATCGGAATATTGAAGGTAACGAAAAAGCAGATGAACTGGCAAGAGGGGGATCTGCCATGAATAACGCTCTTGCAGAACCGGTATTCACACCATTAGGTGCAGTCAAGAGTACAATTTCCCTGAAATACCTCCGAATGGCGGAGTGTAGATGGAGGGGCCAGACGAAATGCAAAATCAGCAGAACGTTATGGCCCACCTACAACCTTAAACAATCATCAATATTGTTAAACATGAAACGACGGGATGCCTGGAGACTAACGGCAGTCATAACTGGCTTTTGGTCTGTCGGAGAACAGGCAGCCAAAATGGGCATCCCTCACAACACATACTGTCACAGTTGCAAACAACCGGAGAAAAAGGAAACAATCTTCCATTTCCTCTGTGAATGCCCTGCCCTATGGAAGGACAGAATGTTAACCCTGGGCAAACCGCTGTTCGAGGAGCTCGAACAACTGTCTGGCTTAGATGTCAACAACCTAATAAGGTTCCTGAACCGCACAGACTGGGTATAGTCATGCCGTAAATAACAAGTTGGAAACGAGGATGTGGCAACAAAATGGTGCGGAAGCGCTAGTTGGATTCAGGATGAATCACCACTCTAACCAACCAACCATATCCAGTCTGTGCGGTTCAGGAACCTTATCAGGTTGCTGACATCTAAGCCAGACAGCTGTTCCAGACTCTCGAACAGCGGTTTACCCAGGGTTAACATTCTGTCCTTCCATAGGGCAGAGCATTCACAGAGGAAATGGAAGATCGTTTCCTTGTTCTCCGGTTGTTTACAACTGTGACAGTATGTGTTGTGAGGGATGGCCAGTTTGGCAACTTGTTCCCCCACAGACCAAAAGCCAGTTATGACTGTCGTTAGTCTCCAGGCGTCCTGTCGTTTCATGTTTTACAATATTGACGATTGCTTAAGGTTGTAGGTGGGACATAACGTTCTGCTAATTTTGCATTTCGTCTGGTTTCTCCATCTACAATCTGCGATTCGGAGGTATTTTAGGGAAATTGCATTTTTGACTGCACCTAGTGATGTGAATACCGATTCTGCAAGAGCGTTATTCATGGCAGATCCCCTTCTTGCCAGTTCATCCACTTTTTCATTACCTTCGATGCTCCGATTTCCCGGGACCCAAATTAAGGTAACTTTATGGTTTTCGCTTAAGGTGGTAAAGCTACTTTACTCCACCGCTTTAGAGGTTGTTGTAGCTGAACCCAGTGCCTGGATTGCAGCTTGGCTATCCGAATGAATAGCGATATTGCCCTTAAAAGGGGGATCTGCGATTAGTAGCCTACAAGCTTCCCCAATTGCCAGCACTTCCGCCTGAAAGACACTGCAAGCATTAGAGAGACACACTTAGCCTACATGCACTCGTTGTTGGCATCTTCTTGATACCGGAATAACGTGTGTCAGAGCGTTCAGGGACTTCCTAGGGCATGGTCTGATTGCACCGACTGTTATTGCACAGGCTGATCTTTGTATTCTGCCAAGTAATTTGATGTTGTATTCTCTCTCTAGAGCTTTCCACCAAACTACCGAGCCATACGTTAAAATTGGTCGTATAACCGCCTTGTACGACCATAATGTATACTTGGGTTCAAGACCCCATCTTTTTTCTAGCATACGTTTACAGGCATATAAAGTGATTTCTGCTTTCTTTACCCGTTCCTCAATGTTTAATTTCCAGCTAAGTTTGAAGTCCAGAATTACCCCTAAGTACTTTGCACTGGGTGAAAGTGAGAGGGTTTGTCCGTTAATGTTTGGTAGAGTAAAAATTTGTATCTTATACAGGGTGGGCCATATAGCGTTTGTTTTTTGAACCACCTATTTTTTTGAGAATAGTAACACAAATGACATGTCAAATGTGTTCATAATTTACTTAAAGGTTTGACATTTACGAAATGGGACGCTATACGCTTGAACAAAATTGGGAAATATTGAAAATCTATTTCCAAAGTGGTGAGTCTTCTTCTTCTTTTCTGATTTTCACATCGGTAGCTACGTTAAGGGGGGAGCCTGGTTTATAAGGTCAAAAAAATCAATTTTTTTTTTCGTTTTAAGCGATTCCTAATATATTTCAGAATATTCACACAAAGTTACAGAGCCTAATTCTCAATATTTCCGTAGATACAAAGCCAAAGGAAGGCGAGCGTTAGGTAGTTACGCTGTGACTGGACAGCTATAGTACAAACTTTATCTTCTTTTCTCGACTTTTCAGTTTTATGATTTCTTTGAATTGGCGTACATGAATGAAAAAAAAACGAATGAACCTTTTGAAATGAATCATAGCTTGTTCCCTTCAGTATTAAATTCTATTCTATTTGAATTAACAAAATAGTTAAAAAAATTTTCAAGATTTTTATACCAAGTTGAAGTGAATTTTTTTTTATAGAAAGGCATTTTTTTCTTTAAAACCTCCAAAAAGTTGAAATTTTGGAATTTCTCTCAGTTTTCTTAGTTCATCTAGAATAAAAAATTATTATGATTAGAAATCCATTTGAATTTTTTGCTTTAGATAATAATTACGAGCTGTATCTTGTACGCCAGTTGGAAACTCCAGCATGGCAGCGCTCTACTAATTTCTATGTTAAACATTTTTTTCAACTTATTTTAACCAGCATAAAAATTTTTTATACTTTTTAAATGTTCATTAAAAGATAGAAAAAACTTTGCAGTGCTAAATTAATTTTTTCCTTAAAAAAAAACTCGCAAAGAGATGCAATTTTTAGACCTCATAAACCAGGCTCCCCCCTTAATAAGCAAAATTGTCGGATTTGGGGCTCAGAAAATCCACGCGTAGAGAAGCAAAAGCATCCACAACGAGTCACTGTTTGGTGCGGTTTTTGGTCTGGCGGCATCATCGGAGCATTTTTTTTTCGAAAATGAGCGAGGAGCCGCGGTTACAGTAAATGGCGACCGTTACCGTGACATGCTCAACGAGTTGTTTCCAAAAATTGAAGAGGATGACATCGACGACATTTGGTTTCAACAGGACGGTGCAACTTGTCACACTGCCAAAGTTACACTCGAACTTTTGGCTACCGTTTTTGAAAACCGAATAATCAGCCGAAATTCCGATATCAATTGGCCGCCTCGGAGCTGTGATTTAAGCCCGTTGGACTATTTTTTTTGGGGGGCCGTTAATGACAAATGCTATGCGAACCATTAAGAGACGATTGATTCTTTAAACCATGAAGTCGAAGTTGCCATTCATGAAACTGGAGCCCAAACAATCGAAAATGTGCTTAAAAGTTGGGTTGATCGAATGGCCTACAGCCAGTCGTGGTAGTCATTTGAACGATATTATTTTTTATTCATAAATGACAATGTTCAATCTTCAAAATAAATATAAAAATTTGAAAAAATATTGATTAGTTTTTTTTATAGCCGATTCAAAAAGCAAATTTTACATGGCCACGCTATATCTGGTCGTAAATAGCATGAGTTCTGTTTTACGTGCGTTTAAACTTAGGCCACAGCCTGTAGCCCAAGAGTTCAGCTCGCTTAGCGCTTAGCGCCTTTGAATGATCTCGCTGATGGTATTGCGGCACAGTCCTGATGCCATTAACACCACATCATCAGCGTACGCGACCACTTTTATCCCATCTCCATTAAGTTTTATTAAGATTTTACTAATAACACATAACCAGAGGAGTGGAGATAATACTCCCCCCTAAAGAGTTCCCTTGTGGACTTTTTTTGTTATGTTGATATAACCCATATTAGCTCTAATTATCCTGGTTTCTAGCATAGAGATGATCCAATTGCTGATACAACTTTCTACCCTTAAGTCTATTAACGCCCGTTGGATAGCATCAGCGCTAACGTTATTTAATGCGCCTTCTATGTCAAGAAAAGCTGCCATGGTGTACTGGTTGCTTGCTAGAGACCCCTCTATTGTTCGCATTACCTCGTGAAGCGCTGTCTACGTTGATTTGCCTTTGAGGTAAGCATGTTGTGCAATTGATATACTAGAGCTCTCCAGTAAGCTTCTAATGTGTGTGTCTAAAAGCCGTTCAAATGTTTTTAAAAGGAAGAACGACAGACTAATTGGCCTAAAGTCCTTCGTTGATTCATGTCCCCTTCTGCCTACCATTGGTATGAAGATGACTGTAACAGGTTTCTAGCTAATTGGAATATAACCTAAGCTTAGACACGCTTTGAAAATTTCCATTAGCCATGGCAGAAAATTTTTAAGAGTTACCTGTAACATCTTGGGGAAAACCCCGTCAAGGCCACGAGATTTGAAAGGTGAAAACGATTTGATTGCCCATGCAACCTTCCCTTTTGTGACTATTACATCCGCAAGATGCTGTGGGTCATAGCGGCGTGAGCACTACATCCGGGAAAATTAGTGTTGAAGAGAAGTTCTAGAGAGTCTTCTGCCGTAGAAGTGCAAGTGCCATCTGGCTTCTTGACCCAAGAAGACATTGAATGACCTTTGTAAATTCCTCCAGCTCTCCTTCCTGTTTTTTTGCTATATTTAATTGGACACAACGTCTTGTAGGCCCTACTGAATGTCTTCTCCACTGTTGTTACCCTACGCTCAAGGTTTTCCGTGAGAGTGATTTGGCTGGTCGGAATTCCTCCCAACCTATTGTTCACTACATTTTTGAACTTTTTCCAATTAGTTCTTAGTGGGTTTCGATACGGTAAGGGTGTATCCACCCTCAGATCCAGCTCGTAAAGTATCAAGCTGTGATCCAAGAAAGAATTTTTGTTGGAAACCCTCCATTTGTCTACCCTTACCGAACTGTTTTCGGACAGTAAAGTAACATCAATCACTTCCGCCCATCCCCTAAAGTACTCCGTACTAGGAAAGGGGAAAGTCGGGGTGTAACCTCTGTTGCATATCGTCAGGTTAATATTAATAATAAAGTCCGCACCCAGGGTTCCTGTATTAATGCGATGTCGACATCCTCCTCCGCCAGAAGAACGGTTAGGTTGTCCGTTGCAGTACGCGAGTGCTGCAGGTTTATTTGGGCAACCTTGAGACCCATGCTGCTGGTCGTTTTACAATTTGACGGCGTCGCCGAGCTGCACTCCGAGGGGCTGCTCGTTAGCCCATTGTTTTTGGTAGATGCGGCGTCGTTAAGTTGCATACCCGTGAGCAACTTGTTGGCGCGGTCAACCTCGTCCTGTTCATCCTCCGGATTTGTAGAGCGGAATATCTTCAGTTGCGGTTTCCTGACGCCGAACCGAAGTTTGTGTTCCACTTTTCCCAGTGGCTCGATGCTCTCCTCCAATATTAGGAGAAGGAAGGACACACCGCTCTTTTGCGGAGCATCCGCTTTGATGATGCTCCAGTCATCCATCGGAACAGTGCGGTTGTGTGCTTGGAAGTATGGAATTAGTTGCTTAGCTTCGAACTCCATGTTCGGTATCCAGATGCGAACCCTCAGCCGTCGAGGGATTTCGTTGGCTGGGATTAGTATGAGCCTCAAACCTTCTCAGTCGTTCTGGATCTTGCCCACAACTGTTTGCAAGAAGTTAGGAGAGAGTTGATCATTGTACTTGATCACCCTGTATACGCGGACCACCTCCATTGAATCAAATTCTGGCACTTGACCCTCCGGGTTTACCATGACGTGATGGACGACAATACGAGACACCCGTGCTCAAATTTCGGACCATTTCTCCGATGCAGGTTTACCGCGGTTAGTTTTTTCATCAGCCAACGTTATTTGGAAGTGATCCCGTGCCACCTCATTAAATGTGCGTTTGGCTGGCTTTGGCATTGAAGCGTTGTGAACCGGCACTTCATGTTTCTTCGCAGGTTTGTCGCTTTTGTCCTGCGAACGATTGCGTTTCACGGCTTCTGCCTTCTGGATGGCCTGGAACGCCACCTTTTGGCACCTTGCCTTATCGGCACGGTTTTTCCTTCGGCCTCATTTTTGCTTATTCTACCGAGAATAGCCAGAGACCTCTGGTAAAGCTAATACCTGGACGGGCCATTTTCGATGTTTTAACGCTTTTGCCACTTGGCATCAGCGAATGTATGTATGTAGATAGTTGATTTAAGGTTGATGGCGTGCTGTGGTCCACAGCTTTGCCATCAACCGTCTCATGGCTGGAGGCCAAGAGTTCATCCTCTGAGCAAGTTCCCAACTTCCTCAGTCCGTTAATGTCGGTGCGTGTTGTCTATGTGTCCATCTGTTGCGTTTCTGAATCCGCTTGTCCGTACGTTTTGGATTTGTATCCGTCCGTTTGTCCGTATTCTTGGTAGTATTATCCGAAATTTTTGTTTTTTGTGGTTTGTTCATTCTTCTGTTTCTTTCTGTTTCATCTGCCCTTCCAGAGGGCTGCCCATGTTGCCATGTGCGTTGACCAATGAGGATATAGGGGAAATAAACGCTCCGCCACTGCTGCGCCCCACACTGTGGTAAGGCCACCGCTACAACCTGAGGCGGCCTGATAACAGGAGGGCTCCGTTAGGAGACAGCCTAATTTTATCCCCCGGCTGCCAAACCCACCCAATAGGCACGGGTCGCGTTACACCTTGGGTTGAGGGAGTTTTTTTAACGAAGTTTACGTCTTCGACCTGTGTGGTTCGCGGGAGACCGATTCTCCTACCTTCCATATCTGGGAGGCGTTCCCCTATCCACCACCTGGGGACGCGCCCAATAGGGATAACAGGTTCCCCCAAATGCAAAAAGGTAATTTATCTATAATTAACATTATTCAACATTGTTTTCAAGTTATTTTAACAAAAATTTTAAATTTTCCAAGTTTATTTTGTAAATGATTTCGAAATGTACTGGTTGGCAACACTGTGTGGTGAGAGAGCAATCTTGAAAGGAATTTTCAAAAATCCTGCTATAAAATGTACGATAGTACGATACGGAGTGTGTGTGTAAGCAGAAATGTCAATGGCAGCATTGTGTAGATACAACCAAACACATACACACACAAACTGATGTATTGTGTAAATATGTAACTAAAAAAACGAAGTTGTTCTCTACGGGATGAGTTTTGCTCAATTTTGTACGTCGGTGACTGTTTCCAGCAAACAGGGAACGACATACCAAAACCGCTTAATACAATATACAATGAAATGGACGACTACATGAAAAAGCGAGTGAAAGCTAGGTGGACTAATCTGACCACATGCAAAACAGCAAAAGTTATGTGTGCAACTAACGACAAAAAACTGACTCAATTCGTATTTACCCTCTCGCGAAAGGACTGCAGAACTATCATAGGTATGCTAACAGGTCATAATCTATTGGCCGCACATGCGTACAAGATAGGGATTGCTAACACGGACAAATGCAGGAAATGCAGAGAGGATGTTGAGGAAACTTGAGGAAACACCTTCTGTGCGTCTGTCCGGCATTATTTAAAACGCGTTTGAAATGCCTGGTAGCCCCATTGTTTGAGGGTCTGGAGGACGTCTCAAAAGCGGATCTCCCAGCTCTGCTTAGATTCGCCAAAAGCGCTGAAATCCTACATGATGTCTACTTTCGGTATTAACAGAGGTCGGTCTCCATCTGGTATCGCTAGGGAC
Organism: Anastrepha fraterculus; assembly: GCA_037575425.1. Taxonomy (NCBI): domain Eukaryota; kingdom Metazoa; phylum Arthropoda; class Insecta; order Diptera; family Tephritidae; genus Anastrepha; species Anastrepha fraterculus. The sequence continues at coordinate 114,877 of JAYXIM010014526.1, read as the reverse complement.
CAAAAGGTCTATGCGTGGCTTATTGCCAACCAGGCTTACCTAACCTGACCTATAATTAACATTATTCAACATTGTTTTTAAGTTATTTTAATAAAAATTACAATTTGTTTAAGTTTATTTTGTAAATGATTTCGAAATGTACTATTTGGCAACACTGTGTGGTGAGAGAGCAATCAGCTGGCAGGCTTCTACGGCATTTTCCAAAATCCTGTGATAAAATCTACGATACTGTGATACGGAAGGGAAGTCAACTTTCATTTACATAAGGTTCTCATAGTTTGATCGTAACAGCTGACTGCGTTTACGTCGGTGAGTGTGCGCAGCATTACACTCACCAACGTAAACGTACGCCGGTATCACTAATGCTCCGCACCACTCCGTTCCGCAGTATCGTAGATCGTTGACGTGGGATTTTGGATTGTTTTCCTGGAATTGTGTCACCTTTTTTATTTTTTAAGGAGGTAAAAACCAAAATGGTAGAAACATAATCAAGGGTGCCGTCGCACCAGTTGTATGTGGGGCATGCTCCCACTAACACTGTATCAACCCTCCTTATCGGCTGACCGTGCTAACATTTCGTCAAGGTGGAGCCGCGTTTATGTCTATTGACACAACAGGTACCGGCGAACAGGTTCCTCTTACATGGGCGTATGGAGGTTATAAGCTATCGATAGTATCCATTGCTTCCACTTCGTAAGTGGTTTTGCAGCAAATGGTACATCGGCAAAGGTGTCGTAAGTATTACCGACATGTCGTAGTCTGATACCGTCTTGAGCACTAAGCTCAGGCGTCTGTTATTTGTCGTCAGTTCGTAGGCAGTCTACCTCCATTCAAACGTCTCGTATTTCCTGGTCACCCATTGGCTAATATTCTAAATAAGCATATGAGTCCAATGTCCGTTAGTTGACGAATCCCATCTGCCTTGCCATTCTCCTATCGAATGCAGTTCTCTTCAGCTCTTTCTTCTAATGACGGCTTAGCCTCGCCTGCCATAGAGATGGCTCAATTCCATTGCCTGAATGTCGGGTGGTAGTTTGCACTTCGGCGAAGTACCTGTGCTGCGTATTGTATGCTGGACGTTTTAGCTCCGGCCCATATCGGGGCTGCGTAAAAGGCCACGGAGTCTACAACCGTCGATAAGGCACACACAGAATTGTGTCAGCTGATTGCTCTTTCACCACACAGTGTTGCCAAACAGTACATTTCGACATCATTTACAAAATAAACTTCGAAAAATTGTAGTTTTTATTAAAATAACTTAAAAACAATTTTGAATAATGTTAATTATAGATTTTTTTCCTTGGTCTATACGCGCTTACTGCGTTTCGAGTAGTTTATAATTTCAATCAATTTGTATTTTAGTGCAAATATTTTTTTACATATGTATGTGCAGTATGACATTCGGATAGATTACAAATATTTTCGATTACATATTTTATAGTTTAACAAAGCCAACTGAACTAAAATGTCTGCGATTGGATACAAGCAGTTTATTAGTTATTCTACTATATTACTATTATGATTAAGTCATGAGGTAGGAATGTTTGAAGTATTGAAGTTTTTTAAATTATCGATAATTTTTTCGACAAAATCATTGAATGATGTTATCAAACTAGGATACTTTGAAATTTGTTTAATATTAAATGCTGGAATATCATATTGTGCACAAAATATTTCCTGTCTCTGTCGTGCACTGTGGGCAGTCGTGCAAAAGATGATGCATGCTCTGCACAGTGAGTTGGTCACACGGGCACCAGTCGTCGTCAATGATTTTGAATCGCTTTAAGTATGCCTTATTGAAACTGTGGCCAGTAAAGAGCTGTGTCAATTCGAATAATATCCCAAAGAGTTGTAGGTATAGTTGCGTATCTTCAAGAATTGGGAAGAAAGTTTCGTAATGGAGCCAGTAGTATCATCGGCATACTCCTGCTGCCATGACTCGAATATTTTAAGGCGAATTTGCCGTATAGCGTAGCTTAAAGGAAATGCAGTGTATACTAGATCAACTCCTTGATATGCAGCTTATTTTGCCTGCTCATTTGCGCGCTTGTTTCCTTCAATACCGATGTGAGAAGAAGGTGCAGGTGCTGATGAATTGATGCTATTAAGGAATTAGGATTGCTCCGATTTAGCTTCCAAACAAGAGCGACTGTCGCTATATATTGCTAGTTTTTCCGTTTTCAATTCTTTCTGAACACACTTCAGTGCAGCGTCAATTGCTAGAGCTTCAGCCTGGAAGACAGTGCATATGTCATATAATTTAAATTTACGTCACGTCCAGTCGTCATCTTGTTCATGAACGCCGAAAGCTGATCCACAAGCGCCTGTTTCAAACGTGCTTCCATCGGTATAGATAATATTTGCGTCGATAATATTGTCAGCTTCCTGTTGTGATGCTATACTTTCAAAACGTATAGACTGACGCTCGAAAGGATGTAGTTAATTTTTTGGTGCAGTACGTTGTACATACGTACTTACATTCTACAGTATATATATGACGCAACATTAAACGTTATGCTTGAACAACGTACTGCACCAAAAAATCAACTACATCCTTCCGATATATATATCCGATATATTCTCTATATAATTGGCGTGTACACCCTTTTGTGGTGTTTGGCCGAGCCCCTCCTCCTATTTGTGGTATACGTCTTGATGTTGTTCCACAAATGGAGGGACCTGCAGTTTCAAGCCGACTCCGAACGGCAAATATTTTTTTATGAGGAGCTTTTTCATGACAGAAATACACTCGGAGGTTTGCCATTGGCTGCCGAGGGGCGACCGCTATTAGAAAAATCTTCTTCTTAATTTTGGTGTTTCACCGAGATTCGAACCTACGTTCTCTCTCTGAATTCCGAATGGTACTCACGCACAAACCCATTCGGCTAAGGTGGCCGATTCATCATCTACTCCAGATAATTTGACACTTTCGATTTGCATAGTTTCTTGTATCTTCAGATGCAGCAGCTTGAACCCTGCAAGCACCAGAGCCGAATTGGCTGAAACTGTGTGTAAGCCTTTGATTGCTCGTATAGCGAAATTTCCTTGCTACGAGCGGAGAAGACGGCGAATATAATTAAACTGTATGGCTTTGCCCCATATACTTGCAGCGTAAGTTATAGTTGGCTCCACAACTTGTTTATAGGTTGTGATAACGTTTTCCGCGTGTACACCGCATGTGGGTCTAACATATCGGCATAAGTTTTTATATACTCGTGGAACTTTTCGACAGCGTACATGGTTGGTGAATCTCAGTCGATCGTCTATTACTACCTCCAGGTACTTCATTTCTTTGACGAAGATTAGTCGATTGCCATTTAAAAATAGTTCAGGTTGTTTAGCATTACTTTTAAATGCCATAGCATATGTCTTGGTGTCGCTAAAAGTCAACTTCACATCTCTCCCCAATTATATATTAGGCGCAGATCATCGTTAGCCTAAAATAGCATTTCTTTTACAGTTTTGGCGCTGACTATTAAAAGGATGGCATCTGCTAAGGCCTGAATTTTACACCCTTTAGGCAGCGGCATAGAAAGAAGATCATCTACGATAATGTTCCAAAAAATTGGACCACATACAGACCTCTACTGGTTGCTTTTGTTGCAGTACTGTCCGCGTAGTTTAGTGAAGCGCAGCGATCTGTAAGATAATTTGTTATAAGTCTGTAAATATTAAACAGAGTTTGCATTCGTTCTAGCTGATTTAAGAGCGCCGGCCACCATAAAACTCACCTTTAATGTCTAGAGACACACAAATTACCTCCCGCATTTCCGCTTCTCCTTTTGAATAATTTCAATTGCGTTGTGCAAAGCATCCAAAGTTGAGGTCTGCTCTTTGAAACCATATTGTTTTGGAGAAAGTGATCAGTTTATGACTTCTTTAGTGCAGCGGCATATACTATATGCGCTTAGCATTGGAATGTTGCATAGCAATTGCTCTCGAATGTTGACTATTTTTTTAGTTGTTTAGCTTATGATGAAGTTGGATGCACTTTTTCTTAAGATCCCCAAGTTCATTATTCCAGCATGGATTTACTGCTTTGCCACGTCTGCGGATTTTTATATAATAGATATTGAGCACGCATTCTTGATAATTCCAGTAAGAGATTCTACAGAATTGTCCAGATCATATGCGGTACAATTGGCAAGGTACACATTTAAAATACCTTTTATGTTGAGCTGCTCATCTAAAACTTCTTCGAACTTCTTCCAGTTGGCTGTCTTGTTGTTGTACAAATAGGTTGATGTACTTTTTGCAGCAGTAACGCTGGAGCAGTTTTCAATTTTAAAAGTTATTGCGCAGTGATCTGAAATTTGAATGGTCTCAATATTCACTGACCAGTTTGTAATGTGGTGTGCGAGATTTCCTTAAGCAATCGTTATATCTATGACAGAACGAGCATGTGCGCCATACCGTATCGCGTTGAATGTGGCAGCATTACCTTGGTTGCTTACTTCCATATCGTAGGCACCTATAATACTGGCTACTGCTAAGCCACTGAATTATCCACCTATAAGCTGTAGTGCTGGCCTCGTGCTATTAAGAAATTTATTAACAGCGTCGAGAGTATCAAATTTATCAGCACTTCGTTCGACATAAGCGCATGCGATATATAACGATCGTTGTGCTAAGGGCAACTTAATGACGCTGAGATTTGAAGTTGAGTATTGTAAAATACCGAGTGCAGCACCAATAGTATTTTTTATTAAAATACACGCCTTAATTGTTCGATTCACCATCGGGAATCGGAGCGTTGAGAATCCACTTAGTGTGCTAACAGTTCTAGTATCGGTGTATGGTTCAGATAAGAGTGCAATGTCTACATAATGTGAAGCAATATATTATATTGTATTAGCTCATTGTTAGCTTCATAGCATCTATCGCATTAAGTTGTATGATGCTAAGTGGCTTAACAACGATACTCAATACGTGGGTTGATTCGCTACTGCATATATTTGATTTGCGGGCAATGTTTAGCGCTAACCGCGTAATGCTTTTCTTCTACCTTGACGTGGGTTTTTTTCGTTTCGCGAAACACAACTGAAGCATTTGAACTTAGATGCATCGTTCTTTTCTGGGCAATCAGCATACTGGTGATTTTTGCTTGCACAGTGGGAACAAAGAGTTATTGTATTAGTACATTTAACTTTGGTATGACCAAATTGCAAACATTTAAAGCATTGTATCCAGGCACTGAAGTCAGATACATTTACTCGTTGAAAATCGATATTGATGCGCTCGCTTGTAATCATTGCATTTCAAACATTTTCTGATATCTCTAATACTGCATTATAAAGTGATTCGGCAGTTCTTGTGGCCAAATCGATACATGATATCGTCATCGTGTTTAATTTCCGCACTGATACTAGCATTTTGATTTATTATGATGTTTATCAGATCACTTACTGGAATTTCGTTCCTTTCAGAATGACTAAAGGACGCTTATTTCTTGCATTCTCCGCTTTGAGATCTGTAGCTTCGGAAAGTTTTCGCATTGTAACGTCGCCTTGCTCAATTGTGTCGAATTCTACTAATTATAAGTTAGGTTAGGTTAGCCTGGTTGACAATAAGCCACGCATAGACCTTTTGTCCCTAGATGGAGACCGACTATTTGCATTTGGTGGTTTTTGGCTTTGCTTTATTAAACAATGAAAAATTGTAACTGGTAGCGCGAATGTGTGTAAAAGTGTGTAAACAAAGATATCAATGGCAACATTGTGTCGATACAACCAAACATAAATACACATAAACCGATGTAAATATGTAACTAAAAGATCATTAGATTATGCTTCTTTTATTTGGAGACCTTATCATGCAGTAAATATAAATCGAGTCGAGAGGGTTCAAAAAATTTTTGTGCGGTTCGAACTAAATTTACTCAATTTCTCAGATCCAAACCATCATACGAATCCCGCTGTCGTTTGATTAGTCTCTTTCCATTAAGTGACAGAGGTACTTTTCAGGCAGTATTTATCTTTGATCTCATTAATGGCAAAATTGACTAACCGGTCCTTCTAGAAAAAACACAGTTTAATGTTCCTTGCAGAAATTTTCGCCGTTGCAAGATTTTCCGCGATAGCTTTAATAGGACATTATATAGTGCCAATGCGCCTCTCGTTAGAACGTTGTCTGACCCTAAATATCTCTCCTCTCTTTTGGATTTAGACCTTTCTAGTGCCAAACGTGTATTAAATTAACATGAACATTAAATAAATAAATTAAAGAACGGAGTTGTTTTGTACGGGATAAGTTCTGCTAAATTTTGTGTGCCTTACGAGCAACAGAAAGGGACTATAATACGTTGGTGAGTGTGAGCAGCATTATGCTGCTAAAAACAGTACGCAACATATGAATTTGCAAAGCTTGCCTGCAATGAGCTCAGCTTGAAGCGATTCCGTTTCCCTCAAAATATTTTGTTTACCCTCAAGAGTTCGTTGACTTTGGCAATAACAGACGAATTCTGCTCTGTAGGAGTAACAGAGAAGATGGTTCCATATGTAGAAGTCCACGCAAGTAGGATAATGATTTGAAGGCATGCATCTGGAATGGTCCCGGTCCCTTAGTGAAGAAGGTGCCTCTGCCCGGCTGGTTGATGCCCTCGTGAGAGTAAAGGCTGACATCACTGCCATTCAAGAGATGCGGGCAAAGTAGGAACACCGTAGGACCTTGCACGTCGACTACAACTGACATGTAAGGAAGCGCAAATTCGGTACTGGATTTTTTGTGGGAGAGACTTCGTTGCCAAGTACTGTCCTTCACTCCGGTGGACGGGCGCCTCGCAATAATCCGCATCAAAGCGTAATTTTTCAACATCTTGCTCTTGCTGGAACGTTCCTATGTGCGCTGCCCTCCCCATGACATAAAAATCGCGCTTGGCGATTTCAACGTCAGGGTGGGCAAAGAGGGAACTTTTTGTCTCACAATCGAAAAATTCAGCCTGCACAACGAAACATCCGATAACGGACAGAGGCTGATCGACTTCGCCGGGCCTCGAAATATGGTAATCTGCAGTACCAGATTCGAGCATAAAAAGATACACCAAGCTACCTGACTGTCTCCTGATCGAAAAACGCGAAACCAAATCGGTAATGTTGTGATAGATGGAATAAACGCTTCCAGTGTCTTAGATGTACGTACGATCCCAGGACCCGACATCGACTCGGATCATTACCTTGTTGCATTCAAACTGCGCACACGCCTCTGTGCAGCAAAACACGTACATCAAGAATGTGCGACATCGAAAAGCTGCAATCACAACAGACAGCCAGAAGTTTCGCCACTCGACTGTCACTCCTGCTCTCAGAGAGTACTCTCCATCAAACCGGCACATACGAGCAATGAAGCAACATTTCTCGTTCCCTACGTACCGCCGCCGAAGAAGAAATGGGATTCCGGGGAGCCCGAAAAAACAGTTGGTACGACGAGGAATGTCATGCTGCCGCCGAAAGAAAGGATGCCTCCTATAGAGCCACGCTGTGATCGCGCGCAATGCGAGCCATGTGGGACCGCTACAGAGAGCTAAAAAAGGAAGCGAGACGTATTATTAATAGAAACAACGCCCGAAAATTCTACCAGAAAGTTCGGCGGCTTACCGAAAGTTTTAAGACCGTTCTTACAGGAGTAAGAACAAAGACGGCGATCTAGTGACTGCCATCCAGAGCATACTTAAATTATGGAGGGAACACTTTTTAGAATTGTTAAATAGTGGCAGCTGCACATGTCACAGAGAATGTGAAGGTCGCGATAACCCAATCGTTGAAAACGGAACTGTCGTTCTGCTACCTGACCATGACGAGGTGAGAATAGCGATAACGCGTCTAAAGAACAACAAAGCCGCTGGTGCAACGACGGAATGTCGTCTGAGCTATTCAAACATGGCGGCGAGGAGCTGGTAAGGTACATGCATCAGCTTCTATGCAAAATGTGATTCGATGAAAACGATTGGAATGTAAGTGTGCTCGGTCCAATGCATAAGAAGGGTGATCCTGCAAACTGTCTAAAGTCTTCTAAATATCGGCTTTAAGGTTCTAGCGAGCGTATTGTGTGAAAGGCTGAAGCCCACCATCAACCAACTAATTGGAACTTATCAATGTGGCTTTAGACCTGGAAAGTCTACCATCGATCAAATATTCACTATACGCCAAATCTTGGAAAATACCCATGAAAGGAAAATCGACACACGTGATCTTTTCGTCGATTTCAAGGCTGCGTTCGACAGTACGAAAAGGAGTTACCTATATGCCGCGATGCCTGGATTTGGTATCCACGCAAAACTAATACGGCTATGCAAAATGACGTTGCTCAATACCAGCAGTGCCGTCAGAATTGGGAAGGACCTCTCCGAGCCGTTTGATACCAAACGAGGCTTCAGACAGGGTGACTCGCTGGTCGTAGCTGCGCAGAAATTCAGCGTCAGCGGGTAGAATATTTACGCAGGTAATATGGAATAAAACGTTGCACTTAGCACTTTGAACGGTGAGGACGCTTCACTTTTAGCCCCCAAATATGTACATGACATCGTGAAATTTTTAATTGGCAGATGTTAATTTGATAAGAGTCACAATGTCACAACTGCATATACATAAGTAAAGCAAATAAACAGTTTAAAAATGTTATACTAAAATATCCTATAAAATCTATTCAATTCAAATAAATAAATAAAAAAAAATAAACTTAGAACAATATATTCTAATCTCAAAAGCATAGATAACAATGCTTACGACCAAGAACAAAAACAAACACTCCTCTTAAAATTAAAAGAACACGGCTGTCCTCAATACAGTTATGTTAACATTAGTTTTAATAGTTTAATAAAAATTTAAATTTTGTAATTCAAAAACAAAAGTTTATCATTATCATTAATCCCCAAAATAATTGTATATAATAAACTACCTCCTGATGATATACAACTAACTCTATACTCTACAACAGTGGTCGCCAACCTTTTCAATGTGTTGAGTTACTTTCAAGATTTTGAAATAAACAGCGAGCTACTTGCTACTTTATTTTACTAATATACGTTCTATATGTAATAAACTTATGACTTATAGTGCTTATACTTATGCATAACTACATCCATGTTCACACCTATCAATCGTAACAAAATTTTTTGCAGTCATAATGGCAAATCACAAGCGACTTAAAAAAACAACAAAACAGTAATAGTACATTATTATACCTATAAATAAAATATGGGCAGATAAAAAGAGCATATTTAATGAGAAGGTTGACAAAGAAGATTCACTCAACTTAGTTGAACTGAATAACGCTTTCACTTTCAACGCAACACCACATAAAACTGAATACTTATCTTTACGTACTAAAGTCCATATACATTTTGTATTTGAACCTAAAGATTTTAAAGTCAAGTCACTTTGAAAAGCAATCAGTTCCATTTCTGTCACAGCAATGTCTTCGCCAAAGTTGTTCATAACACAAGTTGCAAACTGTTGTATATCAATGTCCATGAAGAGTGAAACAACAAATTGCGTCACCAAAGCAATTTTGCTGAAATTCTTGAAGCGATTTGTGAAGTTTTCCTTCAAGTTAGAAACTATTTCCATATGATATTTACTGTCATAGGGCTCTAATAGATTTTTGGATATCTTTTCGGAAAGAATAGGAAAATGCTTAGTATCGCGGTTTTTTAGGTTTCGTTCCCAAAATTCAAGTTTTGTAATAAATGCATTTATATCAGAAATCATTTCCGCTAATTCTTTATTCCTGCCTTGAAGCTGGAAGTTAAGCTCATTTAATTTCTCTGTAATGTCCACAAGAAAACCAAAATCTCTGAGCCAAGTCGAATTTTCCAGTTCAGGAATCGGTTCATCGCGTTCTTTGAAAAATTGGAGTATAGCAATCAGGACATCATTGAAACGTTTGAGCACTCGTCCTCTGCTTAACCATCGCACTTCAGAGTGAAGAAGTAGCTCTCCGTATTGACAGTCAATTTCATCAGCCAAGGTTTTAAATAATCTTCTTTGTAACGCTTGAGCTCTAATCTTGTTCACAATTTTCACCATGTTTCAGTTTTTCTTTTCTGGTGGCAGAATTTAACGGGAATGCCTTCTCAAAATTCGAATGTACAGTTTTATGATGCCTCTCAATATTTCCTTTTTTAGGAACTGACACAGATGTATTACATAACAAACAAACACTTTTGCCTTTAACTTCTGTGCTGCTTGCTTCTTACTACTGCTTGCCATAATGTTTCGAACTCTAACCCAACCGCTGAACGCAGAACGTTGATAATGCCGTTCAGTATTAAACTGAGCGCAATGTCGACGTGCATTGCGTATATATAAAGCCAAAAAATTCTTGAACACGCTAATCGGTTCCAGCCGATCCTAGAACGGAGACGCGACTTCGCGTCGTGTTTGTCGGTGCGAAATCGCTTACCGCAGGGTTGCCGATGTTTATCTATTTATTATGAAAATTTCTGAGATTTGCTAATACTGGTATGATTTTCAGACTTTTGGATTTTTTGCAACGTGAGCAGCGCGAGCTACCAGAATTGCCGTTGCGAGCTACCGGTAGCTCGCGATCGACGGGTTGGCGACCACTGCTCTACAACATTAATTTCTAGTATCATTTTTATTCCAGTAAGCCGTCCATTAGCAATAGGACTGATATTATTCATTCAAAGAATACAATACAGCCAATATTAATTACGTATTCAATAGTGTGTGTCATATTTGCCGAGATGTAAATTATGGTTGATTACTATGACCCTTACATACTAACGGTGCATCATTTTTCTTCATTTGCATTTATTTACATAATGGTCAAGGAATCTATTATGGATCATACATATTTACTCCTACATGATTAGTAAGAGTATTATTTATGTTTTTAGTTATAGCAACAGCATTTATAAGAAATGTTTTTATTATTATTGATTGGCTATTTGTGCACTGCGACCTGAAGATATCTAGTGTACCGCCATGTAGCCTACTCAAACGGTTTTAGGCTGTTAATAAATCCTAAAACTGCTGTAGGATTAACTTCTACCAGGAGGTTTGGATCTATAGCCCCATTTCCCAGGTAATTTAGTGTGCGTCGCGTCACTGCTTTGCAGTCGCATAAAATATGTTCTTCTTTTTCTTGTACCTCTTTGCAGAGTCTACAGGAATCGTTTTTTATGGCACCTATCTTTTACATTTACAGTGTCCTGTTAGTATTTCCGTGTAAAGTTTTGTATCCTTTCTGTTTAGGTTAAGGATTGCTTCTGCCTTTATCCGTTCAGGATCAATAGGTCTTTTCGATTGCCGCATGCCCGATTGAGCTCCCCAGTAATCGATTAGGCCTCGTTGTTGCTGCTCACGCAGAAAGGCACTTTTGAAGCTGTTATTTACCCTCCAGAAAGGTTCAGGACCTATGAAGGGTGTGTTTGCCCCCTTTTTCATGTCCCTGAACCCGCATCAAGGTAACAAAGTTTCTTGATGCTAGGGTGTTGAGGATTTTATAACATTCCCTAACCTTGATTGGAATGAGAAGCTATCCAGCGGTTTTTGAGCTGCTTCACTGTCAGAGAGAATGTTCATATTGGCACCGCTCGTACCTCTCCGTAGACATTCTCTGGCACTCAGCTCTAAGGCGTGGGACTCCGCCTGGAAAATGGAAGTAGTTTTCCCCATTGCAATTGCTTTTCTGAAATGTGCTCCCGTTACGCTCAGACAGGCTATTCTGTATACCTTGTTAAGTATTATTTGAGTGTTAGTTTGATCTATTTTCGGCTACCATAACAGAGAAGCAAGGTGGCCATTGGCACTATTATTCTCTTATAAGACCATGACATCATTATTGGCCACAGATCCCATATTTAACCGTTAAGTCTTTGGCATATGTACATTAGGGTGGCCGTTACTATTAAAATTATTGATATCTTTCGGGACACCTTGTCTCTCTCTTCCTAATTGGCGCGATAACCGCTTACACGATTTTGGCCGAGTTTAACAAAACGCGCCAGTCGTTCCTTTCTCGTGCTAACCGGCGCCAATTGGACACACCAAGTGGAGCCAAGTCCTTCTCCATCTAATCTTTCCAACGCAGAGGATGCCTTCCTCTTCCTCTACTACCACCAGTTGCTACCGCATCGAATACCTTCAGAGCCGGAGCGTTTGCATACATTCGGACGACATGACCCAGCCAACGTAGCCGCTGGATCTTTATTCGCTGCGCTATGTCTATGTTGTCGTAAAGCTCATACACCCATCGTTCCATCGTCTGCGATAACCGCCGTTGTTAACGTGAAAAGGTCAAAAAATCTTGCACCGAATCTTTCTCTCAAATACTCAAAGCGTCGCTTCATCGGATGTTGTCATCGTCCACGCTTCTGCGCCATACGTTAGGACGGGCATGATGAGAGCCTTATAGAGTGATAGTTTTGTTCCTCGAGAGGGGGCTTTACTACTCAATTACTTACTTAGTCTAAAGTAGAGAGATTCTACGTTGGATTTCAAGGCTGACATTGTTAATCCTGGTTCCTAAGTATACAAAGTCTTTTACAAACTCGAAATCATAACTGACAACAGTGACGTGAGTGCCGATACGTGAGTGCGCCAACTGTTTGTTTGATGACAGGAGGTACTTGGTTTTGTCCTCGTTCACTACCAGACCCATTCGCTTTGCCTCTTTATCCAGTTTGGAGGGAGCAGAACTAACAGCGCGGTTGTTAAGACCGATGATATCGATTTCAGCCTGACGCTACCCGCGGCTTTGTAGTTCTTTAGACGCGTTATCGCTATTCTCACCTCGTCATGGTCGGGTAACGGTACGACAATTCCATCTTCAACGATTGGGATATCGAGATCTTCAGGTTCTCTGTGGCATGCGCAACTATCACTATTTAATAGGTTCGAAAAGTTTTTCCTTCATAATTTGAGAATGCTCTGGATGTCGGTCACTAGATCTCCGTCATTGTTCTTACAGGAAAACGCCCCAGTCTTTAAACCTTCTGTAAGCCGCCGAACTTTCTGGTAGAATTTTCGGGCGTTGTTCCAATTGGCCAGCATCTCAAGCTCCTCGCACTCACGTATTTCGGCCTCTCGTTTCTTCTGTCGGATAATACGTCTCCTTTCCTTTCTTAGCTCTCTGTAACGATCCCACATGGCTCGCGTTGCGCCCGATCGCAGCGTAGCTCTATAGGCAGCATCTTTGCTTTCGGCGGCAGCATGAGATTCCTCGTCATACCAACTGTTTTTTCGGGCTCGCCGGAATCCGATTTCTTCTTCGGCGGCGGTACGTAGAGAACGAGAAATGTTGCTCCATTGCTCGTGCATGCTGGTTTGTTGGGCAATACTCTTTGAGAGCAGAAGTGAGAGTCGACTGGCGAATCTTCTGGCTATCTGTTGTGATTGCAGCTTTTCGATGTTGAACATTCTTTGCGTAGTTAGATGGACGCTTTTCGCTCCACAGAAGCGTGTGCGTAGTTTGGCTGCAACAAGGTAAAGATCCGAGACGACGTTGTTTCCTCAGATCGTACGTACATCTGAGACAGTAGAAGCGTGTCTTCCATCTATCACAATATGATCGATTGGGTTTCGCGTTTTCCGATCAGGAGACAGCCACGTTGCTTGGTCTATTTTCTTATGGTGGAATCTGCTACTGCAGACTGCCATGTTTCGGGCTACCAAAAATTCCGTCCTTGCCCACCCTGGCGTTGAAGTCGCCAAGCACGATTTTTATGTCGTGGCGGGGGCAGCACTCGTAGGAACGTTCCAAGCGCTCAGTGATGTCAGGCAGTGATGTCCGCCCTTACTCTCACGAGGACATCAACCAGCCTGCCGCACCTTACCCATTAAGGGGCCGGACATTCAAGGTACATGCCCTGAAATCATAGTTCTTAGTTCGTTTGCAGGGGTCGTCATCAGTGTTGGAATTTCTCATCCGAGGCTTTGTGTATGTTTCTAAGTGGCGGGTCCCAAACACAGCGCACAACCAGCTATCCTGGAATGTTTCGCCTTCTCACGTTAGCTCACTCCCGAATGGGTGTTCGGAGGTTACCCAAAGGATACATGGGCTAGTCCTGGGAGTTGTGAGCTGCTTGAACCATATCCAGAAGAATCGTCCTGGCCACTTCCAAGTGAATGGCATACTTTCCCCAAAATGTGAGACCGCGAGAATGTATTATCATGCCGAGGTTGCTCGAATACACGATGTTAAAAGAGCTATGCTCCGGAGATATCGTTGCTGCAAAGATAAAGTACTTGAAGAGTGGGAACAGTGTCGAAGCTATCATAGTTTCGGCCTACCTACCCTACGACTCTTTACAGCCACCTCCTTCGAGGGAGCTAAGAGAAGAGGTCAAGATTGCAGAATCTAATAATCTGGGGCTAATAGTGGGCTGTGACGCAAATTCACAGAACATAGTATGGGGAAGCAGCAAATGCAACCCCAGAGGTCTCAAGTTACTGTATTTTATCGTGTCATCTGATTTGGTCATTGAAAATACTGGTAACAAACCAACTTTTGTGACCAGAAGGAGACAAGATGTGATTGATTTAACACTTACCAATAGACCAGTTGGAAATCAAATCAACTGATGGCGTGTTTTGGAAGAGGACTTTCTTTCTGATCATCGTCTTATCGAATCCCGACTGAGAATCGATACAATATCAAAACCGTCCGGTAGGAATCCTCGAAATGTGGACTGGGACACGTATGGTGAGCTTGTAACAAAGCGATTACCAAACCTGAAACAACTCAAACCAGGAGAAATGATTGAACATGCTATTAAGAAGTTAGAAGGTACTTAAATCAATTGCTTTGAGGAACTGTGCCCACTCAGGCAAATCACACAGGTGAAAGCCGTTCCTTGGTGGAACCCTGAACTGTCGAAGCTTCGTGTACGGTCCAGAAGTCTTATTAATAAGGCCTTAAGGACCCAAACAGAAGAGGACTGGGCTAATCATCGACTTACACAGAGAGAATATAAGAAAAAAGTGCGGAAAGCCAAACTTAAATCCTAAAGAAATTTCTGCAGTAGCGTCGAAGAAATTAGGAAAACAGCGAGACTTTGTAAGGTCCTTCATCTAGACCGCTCAGTTAGGCTGGATTCCATTCGAAAACCTACTGGTTCATACACCATTTCAAAATCGGAAACGTTTAATGCTCTACTCGAAACCCATTTTCCGGGTAGTAAAACCCTCTCTGAAGAAGAGAGTGGAATGAACAATAACGGTAGCAACAGTAGAACCTCTAGGAACAGCTGGTATATTGCTAGTCGGAAAGTGATAAAACAATCGATAAGGTTTGCCTTGTCTTACTTTGAAAACTTTAAGTCCCCTGGACCTGACGGAATATACCAAGCAATGCTTAAAAAATGGCGACGCGTAAGAGTAGTATTTATTCCGAAACCAGGAAAAGATGACTATTCCCTAGCAAAAAGTTTTAGACCAATCAGTTTGATATTGTTCATGTTGAAAAGTCTAGAACGAGTGGTGGAGAAATATATTCGAGTGGGGCTATTGCCGAGAAGTGCACTTAGTAGAAATCAACACGCTTACCAGAGTGGAAAACCATGTGAATCAGCCTTACACGATCTTGTTAGCAAGATTGAAGCCGGGCTGGTAGTTGACGAATACACAATGGGTGTGTACGTGGACATTGAGGGGGCTTTTGATAATGGCACTTTCGGTTCGATATGTTCTTCTGCCGAACGACACGGAGTTGATAAAACCATTGTAAAATGGATATATTCCATGCTCTCTGAGAGGCTGTTAACCGCTGGTGGAGCTGTGACGAACAAATCACAGTCAGGGCCAGGCAAGGATGTCCCCAAGGAGGTGTTCTTTCTTCGCTGCTGTGTGCTTCGTCGTATACTCTCTACTAGCGGAGATGCAGGAACTCGGTTTTCATGTCCAAGCGTATGCGGAGGATGTATGTGCGCTAACATCGGATATATCCTTAAGGAGGCTTTGCACGAAAGTGCAAAGGATTCTTGACGAAATCGATGACTGGTGCATGAGACAAGGTCTTTCCGTTAATCCGAACAAAACAACCATAGTCTTGTTCACGAGAAAACGGAAATTGGATGGACTTAGTCTTCCAACACTGAAAGGTGTGAAACTTGGTCTTTCCGATTAATTTAAATATCTAGGAGTAATCTTCGATAAGAAGCTGACTTGGGAGAGACACGTTTCACTGAAGGTGAATCGCGCATTGACGATTTGCACTGAGCACTTTCTCTGTGAGTGTCATGCCTTTGCTAGGACACGGCTACGAGCTTTGGGTTCCATTGTCATGAGAATGAGAAATATTTGTTCTGTAAAATTGGAGGATATTTACAGATTTGCCAAAGAATTTGGAAAATTCTCACAGGACTAATTATCTCTATCTCTGACTCTTTTCTTTCCTGTCTCTATCTCTGATACTTTTATCCTTTCCTCCTTGACTATAGAGCTTTAAATACAATGGGCTGTTCAGCCTGAGTGTTTTGGGAGCACCCAAATCTCCTGGTGCTCCTTGGCTCGACCTTGTCAAATTTCAATTCAAAACTTTCCGCACTTTCGTAGACTTCTACATATGGAACCATCCTCCGCTAATCCCGCGAGTTGTGAGCTGCTTGAACCATATGCAGAAGAATCGTCCTGGCCACTCTCAAGTGAATGGCGATCAGTAACTTTCCTCATTTGCATGGACTTCTACATATGCAACCATCCTCTGGGACCACCTCTACAAATTTAAAAACCCCTAAAAAACGACCAAATTAAATTCCAAGCCAATCTGAGTTGATTTAGAGGTTCCGACTAGAGCCTAAACTTAAGAAAATCGTCGATTTTCAAAAAGTACGATCACATAATGTAAAAAAATTAGTTATAATATTTTTTTTTTTTTCATTTTAATCATAATTTCAATCATTCGATTAGATTTAGGTGTTTTTACACTCTACTGATGATCAGAATCGCTTGAAAATAATTCTTTGATCACAGTATTGTGAAGGTTAAATTTAAAAAAATTAAGCGAAGAGGAGCTAAACTTTAATTCTCTAAAAATCAGTATCTTACATTAAAAAAATATGTAAGTGTAAACTCTTCAGTAAGTGCTCATATAACTTCTTGCAATGATTTAGATTTATCAGAAAGATATTGTTTGGCTCTAACTAGGTTTTCCTTTTATATTTTTTTTTTTTGCAAAGTTCACATGCGCACTCACAAAAGAATCTTATTGTTGTAATTGCTCTAAAAAGAATGAAGTTTAAAGTTTTTCCGTTTAGTGTTGTACTTTCTTTCTATTGCTGTACGCTGGTTATACTGATATCATTAAGCTGGATAGCTGGATGCTTTTGAAATTCGATCATTGTTCGGCTACTTGATCATTTCATTTTATTTTAAGTTAATTTCTTAATGAATGTTCGATTTTGATTATAATGTCGGGATTTTTATGGTTGTAGTTTTCGGGTATCATTGCTTTCTTCCACTGTTCTTGTGGCTCGAAACTTCTACTCGACCTTTTCTACTGACTGATTGAATTTAGTGCGCGTATGTGACCGTCAAACTATGTGTTTATAAAGTGCAATTTACGTTCTAATGTTTCTTGTGTTCCACTTAAAGCGGAAAATATAATTATTAAATGGCGAAGTTACGTTCTACTTCGGAAATTTATTAATTGGGTCCGAGACTCCACTAATACTTGGCTCCAAATTACCATCAAAAACCAAACATTGTCCGTTTTTTTCTTCAATCATCGTACTGTAAAATTAACCATTCGTGCAAGTGCAAAGTTAGCTATAATAGAAGTGTGCATATTTTGGGAAAAGGGACACATTCCAGTTCGAAAAGAACAACAAAGTATAGAAAAAGTGCAAAAGCTTTACCAAGAATGGCAAAATCTTCAAAAGAATAAAAATAAAAATTTGGAGGTTTTTCGTACATGAGAGATGGAGTTTGTTAATGAACTAGATGATCTTTTCGATATCGCACACATTGATACTCCATCTATGATGAAGGATGAAACTGATAAATCTTTTTTTCTTTCACAACGCGAGAACGGGCGTCCAGAATGTATGCTTAGAATTAATAAAAAAGCAATTCTAAAAGATAAACAAAAATTAGATCGATTGAATGCAGAAGAAAGCCGGAAGCCAAGGCATATTGATAAAAGTAATAAGTCAATTAGAATCAGTTTTCAAGGTATGAACAATGAGTATTTAATTTAATGTTTAATTAATTTAATGCACAAAATTTAATGTTAAAAATAAATTTTGATTAGATCAAGAAACTTTTTCTGCGTCCGAAAGCGATATCGAAACACAAGATGATTCGAAACCTGAAATGATAGATATGGAAGTACTGGGACCATTGAGAATAGGTAAAAATAAATTCCTTACGCCGAGACTTCTTGAAGCTTTGGAGAAGTGGAAAATTTCTGATAGGTCGGCTATTCACTTAATTATTGCAGTCGTTATTGTTTAAAGTGTTTTAATTTTGTATTATTCAATATATAAAAATATTTTATTAAATATTTTACAGGTTGCAGCTGGAGTAGTACACTGGGATGTAAAACTGCTTCCTGAATTAACAGGACTACAGAAAGTAGATCGTTTACAAGTCATTATATCTCATGCAAATGGTGAAGAACTATTATATATGCATTTATATAATTGGCGCGTACACACTTTTTGGGTGTTTGGCCGAGCTCCTCCTCCTATTTGTGGTCTGCGTCTTGATGTTGTTCCACAAATGGAGGGACCTACAGTTTCAAGCCGACTCCGAATGGCAGATATTTTTATGAGGAGCTTTTTTATGGCAGAAATACACTCGGAGGTTAGCCATTGCCTGCCGAGGGGCGACCGCTATTAGAAATTTTTTTTTATTAAATTTGGTTTCCCCGAGATTCGAACCGACGTTCTTTCTGTGAATTCCGAATGGTAATCACGCACCAAACCATTCGGCTACGGCGGCCGCCTATTAGGAGTTCCAAAAATAACTACTTCAACTGACCTAGAAAATGCTGAGGCTCTTCACGAACTCTTGGTCGATTGAAATGCTGAAAAAACAATTGTCGCGCCCTGCTTTGATACGACCTCTGCAAATACTGGTAGAGTGCAAGGAGCTGCTACTTTATTAGAGAATATGCTAGATCGGAATATATGTATTATACCTTCCCTGCCGACACCACATCTATGAATCATCTCTGCGAGCTGCATATGAATCAAAAATGAGAGATACAAGGGCATGAACGTTCCAATATTTCATAGATTTAAGGCCAAATGGATTGAAATGGATAAAACTAATTACAAGGCTAGTATAGAGAATGATTATGTGGCTAAGCAGCTAAATTATATGAAATCCAAAATGGTTGAATTCTGTAGGAATGAATTATCAAGAGATCATGCACGAAACGATTACGAGGAGTTATTACAGCTTGCTTTTATCTTAGGAACTTTATCGAAAGAAAAAGTTGGCCTGGACCTATGCATCACGCTCGTTGGATGTCCAAAGCTATTTATTCTTTGAAAATGCATATTTCTAGAAACGAATTTCAGTTAACAGTACGTGAATAACAGAGTTTCCGCGATATACCTATAGTATGTATTTTTATAGTACACTTCTACGTTAACCCGAATCTTCCCACGATTACCATATGGTAATGCAAACATGCCGTTGCAATTTTACGTTTTACAAAAACAAAAAAGAATAACTGTATTTCACGCAGAATAAATGCAGCTCACGGAAAAACATAAGTTTTTGTTATTTTTAGTGCAGCTAGCAGAGCTATAAGACGTGAAACTCAGGTGAAAAAAAAGTGAATTATTGTGGTTTTTTAACATGGCACATCGGTAAGTATATGAATAACTTTTTGCTGTTTTGATATATTTCCAAAAAAATTGCATCAGTTGGTAGCTGATGAAATAAACTAGTCAATGCAAGTTTAGTTTTGTTTGAAATTTGATTTTTTGTGTAACTTTTTTGTATTTTACTCAAGGCGTTACCATATGGTAACCGTAGGACGTCTAGGGTACAGGGTTTTAGTTACGTTTGGTGTAGTTTTTTTTTGAGATTTTTGATCATATTTATTGATTTTTTGTGAATTACAGCTTACAAGAAATGCTTGATTTCATTCAAGAACTCTATGAAGCAGAAGATCAAAATCAACTGTGGGATATTCCAACCACTCTTTATATCAAGCCTCCTGTGAATGGCAACGAATCTGGCGAAGATGACGCTGAAGATGATTGTGCGGGCATTCCAGATAATGTTTGCCCGGCTCAGCTAAGAGGTGGCTGCGAAGTTGTTATGGCTAGTGGGTGACGTATGCAAGGTTTCGATGAAGAGGAGGATATGGGAGGCATGTTTAGAGACGGTATAAGCATACCATCATTTTAATCTTATAAACTCTAAATTTTTCAGCACCAAATCCAGGAGATTTGCCTGTTATTGAGGTTGAAGACACTTAAAATGAGATGGAGGATGAAGAAACAACGGCTAATCGTTCAGAATCTCCAATGAGGAAGCGCTTACATAAAATTGAACCGAAACCTTCAAACGTTGCATTGCCATCAGGAAACAAGGAAACTGTATTTGAATGGGTCAAGAAGAAATCGTCATCTCTAATTCCAATTTTTCCAAGCGCAAATTACGAAGATTGTCGCCATTCACTGCCACACGAACAGTTTAAAAAATTTTTTGATGACACATTATTGGAACATATTTGCGAACAAAGTGCGTTATATTCGGTGGAACAGAATAGACCGATCCCAAATATAACAGTCAGCAAAATTAGAGCATTCATAGGCATATTGATCGTCACTGGCTACAATTATCACTCCAATTACAAACATTTGTGGAGTCAGGATGAAGACATTTGGAACAATCTTGTCAGTAACACCATGCGTCGGAATCGTTTTCAAGAGATTTTGCAAAATCTCCACTTCGAAGAAAATTCCAAGGCTTCTTCAAAACACGCCCCAAATCCTGACAAAATGTGGAAACTGCGTCCTCTAACGGATCATTTTAAAGCAAAAATGATAGAAAATTTCCATCCGGAACAAAATCTTTCTTTCGACGAAGGTATGATATCCCATTTTGGTAAACATGGATGCAAGCAATTTATAAAGGGCAAACCATTACGATTTGGATATAAAGTCTGGTCCCTATGTACTCCATCTGGTTATTTGGTGAATTTTGAAATTTACCAGGGGAAGAATCCTCGATCGAATTTGGAGTACGAAGCAAAGTTTGGAAAATACGCCGCTCCTTTAGTCAGCATGATCGACGATTTTCCTGATGAATTGAAATCGCTGTCATTCCAGTTTTATTTCGATAACCTGTTTACTAGTTATCCTCTGTTGGCATATCTCAAGTCATGCGGATATAATGGTACTGGGACAATCCGAGAAAACAAAATTCCAGCAAGCTGTCCACTAGTGCATAAAAAAGACTTCAAGTCAATGGAAAGAGGTAACTCTGAATCAATTGAAATGAAAAGCACTGGTATTTGTTTGGTGAAATGGAAAGATAACAATGTTGTCTGTATTTTATCTACCTGCTTTGGTGAGGATCCGAAATCAATGGCACAGCGTTATTCGAAGGCAAGTGGATCGAAAATAAATGTACCCCGTAATTGCGCAATCACGGAATATAATAAATTTATGTGCGGAGTAGACCGATTAGATCAAAATCTATCCTTGCACCGCATCGCATACAGGGGAAAAAAGTGGTGGTCTAGCATTTTTACCTGGCTGTTAGATGCTTGTATTCAAAATGCATCAAATGCAACTTTACCGAAAAGATCAACCTATCAGTCAGTTAGAATTTCGACGACAAGTTGCAGTATACTACTGCAAACACTATGGTATACCGCCCAAAAGTCCTGGACCTGCGCCCTTTCACAGATATGCATACCAACCAGGTCGAGTTGAACATACTCTGCGCTATGATCAGGTTGGACATTTTGTGGTACCATCAAATCGTAGGCATTGTGCCGGTGACGGATGCAGAGTTAATGGACGAACTGCATGTGGTAAATGCAACGTAGGACTTTGCGTACAATGTTTTGCTCAGTACCACACAAAACCATGATCAATTTCAGTTCAAAAATGTTTTTTTTTTCATTGTCGTGAATTCATTTATTTTACTTATTTTTTAAATAAAAATGTTTGAAAACAGTTATTTTTTAAAAAATTAAAAATAAAACGGCATTCGAAAACCATTTTGTCTTTCTAGAGGTCCCACGATTACCATATAGTAACGCTAGTTTTCCGCATTTTCCGGAAAATCGAAGCGAGCAAAATGAAAATGGACTTCATTTTCGTGCTCAGGAGATCGAAATACATAAGTATACAACATTTCACAAAAATCCAAAACAAAAAAAGTTATGGGACTTCCCGGGTTAAAGTGTGGTTTTGTTCCACTGCTGCTGCTGAAGCACCCAATCAAGATTTAACATTTCTGCTAGAGATTTATCATTATCAAAAGATTGACAAAGATTGATTATTGGCAAGATATGTAATCATTTATGGTATTTAACGGATGAAAGCATTGCGTTTTCATTCTTTGACAAAAATATCCCCAAAACGTAGAAAAGACGAATGGTGAAAAATCTTAATGCTTCTGTGGATTGCTATGTCGAACCATGCAAACTTATACAATTGAAAGTGACTTATGGTGAAACATTTGTGAAAAAACAGATTTTATAAAGCCACATACATGGAGTTTTTTCGAACGTTTTGGTATTTCCGAAGAGTTTTTACAGAATGATCGTGATTTTTGGGACCTGGACGAGAATTTCAAAAAAGGATTGGAAATTGTTAGCAAAATCAAAGTTGTCACCGACATTGCTGAGCGTGGGGTTAAACTTATTCAAGCAGACAATAAAAAACTTACGAAAAATGAAAAAGATCTACAAAACTTACTGCAAGGCGTGAAGGACTATACTTCAAAATTTCCACTACATTAAAAAAAAACCTTAATCAGCAATTCAAATACGATTTAAGTGCATAAACGTGAGTCGTTAATATTAAATGTGAAAAAATCAGCAACAAATTATTATTGAGACATAATATTTGTTAACTATTTTTAATACAGTGTGTTTTTTTAGAGGTTAGGTTTTTAAGTTGGCACTCCTTTTTTCGTAGATGGTCTTTTTGACAGCTGTCACTTGATTTATGCTCAGTTTGGTTTGCCATTTCATAATGAATAGACTTACACCTGAACAACGTTTGCAAATCGTGCAAATTTATTACGAAAATAATGGTTCGGTTCGCGCGACGCATCGTCCATCAGAGTCACTAATTCGATTAACCATGGATCGGTTTCGCACCACGTTTGCTCTAGTGTATAATACGCATCCTCAGAGACGTCATACAGTGCGCACCGAAGACGCTATTGCTGCTGTGGAGCAGAGTATCGAAGAAGACCCGAATGAGTCCATCCGTAATCGCGCGCAGCAATTGGAGATGTGCCCATCCACTTTATGGAAGATTTTGCGGAAGGATCTTGGTTTGCGGGCTTACAAAATCCAGCTCGTGCAAGAATTGAAGCCGAACGACCATCAAGCGCGTCGCACGTTCGGTGAATGGGCCCAAAACGAGATGGCCACCGATCCCGATTTTCACAAGAAAATTTTGTTCAGCGATGAAGCTCACTTTTGGTTGAATGGGTATGTCAATAAGCAAAATTGTCGCATTTGGAGTGAACATAATCCACAAGCCATTGCTGAGACGCCGTTACATCCTCAAAAAGTCACTGTTTGGTGTGCTCTATGGGCAGAGGGAATCATTGGTCCATATTTCTTTAAAAATGAAGCCGGCCATAATGTTACAGTCAATGGAGAGCGCTATAGAGCCATGATTAATGACTTTTTCGTGCCTGAATTGGACGATGTTGATGTGGACGACCTTTGGTTCCAACAAGACGGCGCTACATGCCATACAGCCAACGCAACAATCGATTTATTGAAGGAAACTTTTGGTGAGCGCATTATCTCGCGCCGTGGACCTGTGGCGTGGCCTCCAAGATCGTGCGATATAACACCGCTGGACTATTTCTTGTGGGGCTATGTGAAGTCGCTTGTCTACGCAGATAAGCCCGAGACGATTGACGTCTTGGAAGAGAATATTCGGCGCGTTATTGCTGACATACGGCCCCAATTGCTGCAAAAAGTGGTCGAAAATTAAGCCTCTCGGCTGGAATTTATTCGAGCCAGCCGCGGCGGCCACTTGCCCGAAATCATTTTTAAAACATAATGGCAAACCCTTATCTTTATAATAAAGCTAAATTCTTGGCCATAACATTAAATTATACACGTTTTATTTCATCTTGAAAACCTAACCTCTAAAAAAAACACCCTTAACTTAGTATTCTAATTCTACCACTCCAATATTTCGAATAGTAAACATATATAAACTTATTTTATTTTACGAAACTTGAGATTACTTTTAAAAAATACTCATTTTTCTTTATTTTTCTACTTTAGGCTCTAGTCGAAACCTCTAAATTTTTTCCCGATTGGCTTAAGATTTCATAATTTGCAGTTTTTTAGGGAGTTTTATTTTTTCCACTTGAATAACGGCCACCCTAATGTACATAGGTATATTGATCTCAAGACTTTATTTGTGATGTACGATAAGTAATTTTTCCAGGTCAAGGTCTTATCAAGGACTACTCCCAAATATTTCATATCCCCAGGTAGAACCGGCGTCCCGTAGTTTAAGGGTCCCTAGACTTAATTTTCTTCTTCGGGTGAAGGGTACCACACAAGTTTTGTTCGGATTTAACGAAAGTCTTTTCTCCCGACACCAGTTTTGCGTAATGTCGAGAGCTAGTTGTATGCGATCAGTTATAGTAGGGTCAAATTTGCCTATAACCATAAAATTACAGAAAAAAATTATGAATGAACTCACAAGTTTACTGCTTGGTTTAGCTGCTTATACTGACTACCACTCTTAAATATTTTCCAGTTTGGGGAGAGAAAAATAAAAATTTACCTTTCAGGTATAAGAAAACAATAACACACTATTGCTTTACGCATTTAAATACATTAGAAAGGAACATTTATAATAGGCAGGTGTATAAAAGGGACGACGGTCCTGGTAGGCGCTGCCGCTCCGGCCTTATACTTTCAAGCACTCTGAAACGCTTTTTCGAATTTGCGTGTATCTTCGAAAACATTCACCGGACGATATTAAATTTTCTGCATTAAGAAAAAAAAAGAAGGAGAGACACAAGAGAGAGTGAGAGAGAGAGAAAGGATATATATCTGAATAAATTCACAACATTTGCAGAGAATACAAACAGACAAAATTTACAAAAATAAACTAATGGTTACAGTACAATCACCCTTGGGGGAGCCTGTTATCCCTAGAGGGAGCGTCCCCGGGTGGTGGATAGGGGAACACCTCCCAGATATGTCTCCCGCGAGCCACACAGGCCGAAGGCGTTAACATCGGTAAAAAAACTCCTTCAACCCAAGGTGTGATGCGACGCGTGCCTATTGGGTGGGTTTGGCAGCCGGAGGACTAAATAAGGCTATCTTCGAACGGAGCTCTCCCGATATCAGGCCGCCTAAGGTTGTAACGGTGGAGTTGCCATGGTATGGGGCGCTGCCATGGTCGACCGGTTATTTCCCCTTATTCCTCTTTGCGCAGCTCCCTGAGCGGGACAGGTGACCGTAGGAACCAGAGCCATGAAAACAAACAAAAAACAAAAATCGGATAGCGGCGAAAAGCAGACGGACAAAGTGACGGGAAGACAGCCGAACGCATTTACAGCACAGGAAAGACAAACGGACACACATACTAAGCGACAGGACAAACATTCGTTCATCCATCACAAACTGATCCATCATGCATCACATCCTCGGAGTATGAGCTCCTGGCCTCTAGCCAGGAAAGAGTTGAGAGTAAAGCTGTGGGCCACAACACGGCAGCAACTATAAATGAACCGACAACATCCGCTAAAGCCATGGGGCAAAAGCGCGTTAGTAAAGGTCAATCGAGGTATAAGCTCTACCCGAGGTCCTTCGCTATCCTTGGCAGAATTCGTAAGAACGAGACCGAAGGTAAGGCTCATCCCAAAGATGAGTCTGACAAGGCAAGGTGTCAAAAGGTGGTGGACAAATACCTGGCATTCCAAACCGCCCGAAAGACAGAAGCCAAAAACCGTACCCGTTAACAAGATGAAAACGACAGAGAAGCACCAGATCTTAGATCAGGGAGCGGTTGTCTCCAAACCTACCAAACAATTCAGTGAGGTGGCACGGGACCATCTCCAAATGGCGCTGGTGCACGAAACTTCCAACCGCGGCACACCTGTGCTTGGCAAATGGTCGGAGATTGAGACACGGCTGTCTCGCATAATCGTCGACCATGTCATGGCGAACCCGGAGGGTCAATCACCAGGATTCGACTCGGTGGAAGTGGTTCGCGGTTGCCGGCTAATCAAATGTGGTGACCAGTACTCAAATTTCCTGACAAACGCGATTGGCGAAATTCAGAGCAGCTGGGAGGGCTTGAGGCTCAAGCTCATTCCAGCCAGCGAGATACCACTAAGGCCGAGGGTTCGCATCTGGATAGTTAAAATGGAGTTTGAAGCCAATCAGTTAATTCCCTATCTCCAGGCTCACAACCGCACAGCGTGTCGTTCTTTCTTCAAATCACAGACGAGAGCCTTGAGCCAGTGCAAAAAGTGGAAAATAAACTTCGGTTCGGCACACGGAAGGCCCAGCTGAATATATTCCGTTCTGCGAATCTGGAGGAGAAGCAGGATGAGGCCGACGGCACCAGCGAACTGCTGACTAGCATTCAGTTAAATGACGCCGAACCTGGGAAAACAAACCAATAAAAAATGGTTATAAAGGTTGTCCAAATTAGCCTGCAGCATTCACAGACTGCAACGGACAACCTAACCGTTCTCCTAGGGGAGGAGAACGCTGACATAGCCTTAATCCAGGACCCCTGGTTGCGGAGCAACGAGGTGAAGGGGTTCTCGGGAAGAAACTACAATCTGTACTATAAACGAACTCAAGGTAATCCTAGATCATGTATTGTAGCCAAAAACATATTTTTAATCCCATCATATAGTTCACAGGAGATGACGGCCGTTGAGGTGGAAGCCGCTGAGGGTGTCAGCATCACACTTGCCTCCATTTATATGGCACATGATTGGCCAGCACCGCCCGAGGAGGCTTGTAGGATTGTGCTTGAAGGAACCAGAAACAAAATCCTGCTACTCGGATGCGACGCCAACATGTGGCATGCGTTGTGGGGAAGCTCTGAGACAAACGACCGAGGTGAGTCTTTTTAAAATTTTATTATCAATACTAACTTATCGGTATGTAACAGGGGTAACACTCTCACTCTCACCTTTCCTAGTACGGAGTACTTCAGAGGATGGGAGGAAGTGATTGATGTTACTTTACTGTGTGAATATAGCGCAGTAACGGTAGATAATTGGAGGGTATCCAATAAAAGGTCCTTTTCGGATTATAGTTGGATCCTCCACGACTTGGATCTTAAGGTAGATCTACCCTTACCGTATCGAAATCCTTTAAGAACCAACTGGAAGAGGTTCAAAAATACAGTAAACAAGAGAATAGAAGATATTCCTATCCCCCAAATCACTCTCACGGAAAACCTTAAGAGTAGAGTTATTGCACTGGAAAAGGCATTTAATAGCTCTTAAAACTAAGGGAAACATCTAGATCAACGTTCAACCTCAGCTACTCGACGGGAAATTGGGTATTTAGAAATTTATTTATTTATTTATTTATATAAATAGTACACTGTAAGACTAAGGTCTTTTAATAGTACTTCAACAAAATTATACGTAACTGGAATATTTTAACATAAAAGTTTCTTAATCTAAATTGTACACCAGTTCATTAACAAATCAATTCAATTAGCTATAATAATAAGAAGAAAAGAAGTAGTAGGTAAAGAGAAGAAGTATTTAGATAAGGAAAAACAACAGTAGTAATTTGAATTGTGCAGAGAAAGTCGGAGACAGTACAAGAAGGCAATCAGGGCCGCCAAAAAAGAGAGGTGGAGGGAATTTTGTTCATCAAGCGAATCCACCAGGGATTCTGCTAGGCTCAGCCGTGGTCTTTCCAAAGATCATTCAATGGCTTCTTGGGTTAAGAAACCTGATGTGACTCGGACTCCTACCGCAGAAGAATCGCTAGAACTTCAGCTAGACACGCATTTTCCGGGTTGCAGCGCTCACGAAAGTGGGAGGGGAAATATTAGGCGGAGCCAATATAATCCACAGCATCTTGCAAATGAAATAATAATTAGAAAGTTGCATTGGCAACCAAATCTTTCTCACCCTTTAAATCTCCGGGGCCAGATGGGATCATTCCAAAGATGCTACAGGAAACGTTGGACTGTATCATACCATGGCCAGAGGAAATTTTTAAAGCTTCTTTAAACTTAGGCCATATTCCAGATAGTTGGAAACAGGTCAAGGTCGTCTTCATACCAAAAGTAGGTAGGAGGGGCATGAATCAGCAAAGGTCTTCAGGCCAATAAATCTTTCGCCTTTCCTGTTAAAAACTTTTGAAAGACTCTTGGATATAGACCCCAGGAGCTCTTTGGAAGGCTCTGGCATATCAACTGCACAACACGCATATCTTAAACGCAAATCTACGGAGGCAGCGCTTCACGAGGTAATCCGAACAATAGAGGGCTCTGTAGAAAGCAAACATTATACCATGGCGACACTCTTGGATATAGAAGGCGCCTTTAACAGATGCCATCCAACGGGCGTTGATAACCCTAGAGGTGGACAGTTGCATGAGTAACTGGGTCATCTCTATGCTAGAAACCAGGATCATGAAAGCTAATATTGGTGATATCAACATAACCAACAAGGTCCACAAGGGCACTCCACAGGGGGAGCATTATCTCCACTTCTTTGGCTATGTGTGATCAGCAAAATCATCAGTCTATACATATGGCAGTAAAATGGATTGGGGTGTTGGAGCTGGTATATACTCTCATAGACTTGGAATTGAAAAATCTGTGCGTCTCCCTAATACCCGGAGTGTCTTCCAAGCGGAAGTACTAGGAATTGGGGAAGCTTGTAGGCTACTAATCACGGATTTCTCTTTTAAGGGCAATATGTCATTCTTTCGGATAACCAAGCTGCAATCCAGGCACTGGGATCGGCTACAACAACCTCTTAAGTAGTGGAGCAAAGTAGGAATAGTCTCACCACCTTGAGTGAAAACCATAAAGTAACTTTAATTTGGGTCCCGGGGCACCGGAACATAGAAGGAAACGAAAAAGCCGATGAACTGGCAAGAGGGGGATCTGCCAAGAATAACGTTTTCGCAGTACCGGTATTCACACCATTAGGTGCAGTCAATAATGCAATTTCCCTAAAATACCTTCAAATCGCAGATTGTAGATGGAGAGACCAGACGAAATGCAAAATCAGCAGAACGTTAAGACCCACCTAGAACCTCAAGCAATCGTCGACGTTGGGAAACATGAAACGAAGGGGACGCCTGTAGACTAACGGCTGTCATAACTGGTATAAAAATAGGTATCCCTCACAACACATACTGTCGTAGTTTCAAACAACCGGAGAAAAAAGGAAACAATCTTCGATTTCCTCTGTGAATGCCCTGCCCTATGGAAGGACAGAGTATTAACCCTTGGTAAAACGCTGTTCGAGAGTCTCGAGAAACTATCTGGCTGAGACGTCAACAGCCTAATAAGGTTCCTAAACCGCACAGACTGGATATAGTCTTGCTGTAAATAACTGTTAGGCAAGTTGGTAACGACGATGTGGCAACAAAATGGTGCGGAAGCACTAGTTGAATTCTGGATGGACCACCACTCTAATCAACCAACCAACCAAAAGTTAAATCAACACTTATTGTATGTTGTATTTCAATTTATAGTTTATGTATTCGACCGCAAATTACATATATATGTATGTACATTTGTATATGAAGAACAATATGTACATATGTATGTATGCCCAAATAACCTTGACTTATTTATTCACATGTCACAGCACATCACAATCAGATACTCATACGCACTAGTGAACGAGTTTCTTCCTAACAAGTGCAAAAATAGTTCTGCTGTAAGGCCTATGTAGGTGTGCATGTACCTATATATACCCACTTTAAGTCCTAGCATGCATACATACACACATACCTACTTCCCTTCCAAACTTCGTACAAAATTATTGTATTCATATGTAACTTAATCCATGCAAGTTCAAACATACATGTCGATATTCCGAATATTGCACTTACAAAAACAAAATACCTTGATTGACGCAAAAGCAGCAGCGCATTCACTTCATGCCTCAATATGCGTATGTCGTCCAAGACCAAAATCTAATCCTAGCGACTACAAAAACCAAATACATTCGTAGACGCAGTCGTAGCGGCCATGATTCTTATAGTCGCGACGGCGCTGAGCAATTTAGAATATTATATGGTACAAAAAACCAAGACGTGAATAGCCTAAAGTGTATCTCTCTCTCCTTTTCCTCTACGTTATATCTTTTTTCTCTCTCGCGGAACGAAAATGCACAAATGAGATTTTACTCTCCACTCTCGTTCGTCCATCGACGCCTAAGAAGTTTCACTTCCAAAATCGATTTTTTGAAAATTCTAACTCTATATAACCCCTTAAGAAGGGGTTGAAAATTTCCATGCAGGACAAGTTTGCAGCGCGTGTAAATAAATTTTGCTCATTCGTCGATGATCTAAGAGAAATCTGAATTGTGGTGCCAGGCGATTTCACCTCAATTTTGCTTCTCTGTAGTCTCCCTGATGGGATGAAAAGTTTCCTAGTGGTTATTGAAACCGGGATACCTTGCCGAAATTCGATGTGTTGGTGTCAAAGATTTTGGAAAGCGAAATACGCCTAAACGAAAAATTTTCAGCTTGTGATGAGAAGGTGTTTTTGGTCAAGTGCAAAAGGTTCGGTTCAAAGAGATACGTAGAAGATAGTCGATCACAAATAGTGTGTTTTAAATGCAGCAAAAGGAGAAATACCGGAAATAGAAATGAAAAGGCATGTTGTTTGTTGGAAGAACGACAAAATGATAGCGTCGCGTGGATTTTAGATAGGGGTGCAGTTCACACATATGTAAGGAACAAAAAAATAGTACTTGCAACGGGAAAACGCTTTATGCGGAAGGAATACAGTAGTTTTACATAATGTGTGGTATGTTCCACAACTAGCCTCAAATTTTTTCTCAATTGGTAAAGCCATAGAATACGGTTATTCCATAAAATTTTCGGAGAATGGCGCAATAATGCAGACAAAAGAAGGGGAAACCATGTCAAAGGCAAAGTTAGTCGGTGACGTATTTGTTGTTATAATGACACTAAGAAAAAGGGTTGAAAAGTTAAATGCCTTAATGGAAAATAAAAAGTTGGAAAAATGGCAATGGAAAGATTCGGGCATGTAAATACAAACGATTTGCGAACTCAGTGAAACAAAAATCTGGTACGAGGTTTGAATATAAGTGGCGTTCATACTTATCAGTGCGTAAGGTGCGCTGTTTGCAAAATTCGCAGCTTGCCTTACAGTGCATATGTTAGGGTACTATCGGAAAACGTGCCGGACTTGATTCACACAGATCTTTGTGGTCCCATGCGGGTTAAATCCTTAGGCAGACCTTACATTTATTGATGATTTCTTCCGTTATGTGACAGTGTTATAGTGTCCGTTATAAATGCGATGCTTTTGATGCGTTTAAACATTTTGCTGTGACCGCGTAAAAACTGTGAAAAGTGGTCATGTAAAGAGTTTGCCAATATGATGTTTGAGCGGTATTTTAGTGAAAAGGCGTGGTTGAGAGAGCGAACAGAATATATGTGGAAATGGCGTGTTGTTTGCTCGAAAGTTCGATATTGCGTTAATATTTGTGGGGAGAATCCATTAATACATCGGTGTACTTGCGAGATAGAACAATAACTAAAGTGTTGAATAATTTAACCTCTAATCAAGTGTGGTATACAAAGAAACTTTTTAAATTTCGACCGTTACTTTTGAACGTGATTTTAACAGCTCCCGAGTATTGCCTATTAAAGTAATAAAACCAAACTCAAAAAATTTCTAAATTGCGATATAGACGCCTACAGGCTGAATATACATCAGCTTATTCGACATTCTACTTAAGGGAAAGTGCAAAAAAATGATAATTTTTATAATAAACAAAAACAGAAACAACTTGAGATGCATGTGGGGCATTCTCTACCGCAAAAGCAAGAAAATTTTTCAAAACTCGCTCCAAAAACAAATTTTAGCGAGCCTCGCGATAACGCATCGAACACTTGTGTACATAGGTATAACACAACTTTTAACTCGTCCAACAACACCAAATTCACTGTCACCAAGCGAGCCAACTTCATAGAGTGAACATAGCAAAACCCCAACAAGCACAACCTACCAAACAAACAACAAAAGCTCAACAACAAATACGCCTATAACCACTCTCGCGTCATTCTATTCAGCTACAAGAACTACATCAGTGGTATTCACATTACAACAAAGAGATACACCCTGCAAACAGTAAACACAGCTATCCCAGTAATCCACCAACAGCAAACAGAACCAACGAAGGAAATTACACAAGTAAAGCAGTCCAATAAACTAAACAACGACTGTGAAAGCTCCAATAAAAACACGGCAATCCAAACTATACAAAAGTGGTACCGCAACTCTCCAAGTAAGCAAAATGAACATATACATAGCACAAAAAAACATAAAAGCAAAGACACAACAATAAACCAAAGAAAGCTAACAACAAACAGCAAACATGTTCGAATTGCTCTCAGACGACGAACCAGACAATGACCCAACCGATAACAAAGTGCAACAAAAAATCAATCCGCTGCAGAAGATTTAAACCCCATAGCCAAAAAACGTAAGCCTCTCCCAATTTACATACAAAAGGTAGAACGCATCGATAAGTTAATGCAGGCGCTAAGTACCATTCCAGATTGCAAATATGAACTTAAAGCTTTGAATAACAATGAAGTTAAACTACAGCCACTCGATTCACACAATTATACTGCAATCATTAAATTATTAAAGGAGAAAAAAACCCAGTATTATAGTTTTAAACTAAAGGAAGAAAGAGGATTCAAAGTATTCCTTAGGGGGCTGCTTTATTCGACTGATATAGACGAAATTAAGCAAGAACTACTGGAATCAGGCACTGAAATAACTAATATTCAAAATATTTTGCAAAAAGGCACCAAGAAACCGCTGCCATTGTTCTCATTGGAGATGAAGCAAGGAGCAAGCAATAAAGATATTCAATCAATAAATAATCTACTACACCGCAAAATAAGTTTTGAACCGCCTCATCAAAAGAAAAAAAATACCAGTCTAACGGTTAGACTCGATAGAAGTGAAACCTTCCGTAAAACAAACTGAGAGAGAATAAGACGAAAGCAGCATTAGGAGCGGGATAATTATAGGTTCATTATAATATTGCTATAAAGTTCATATTTTATTTTCTTCATTTTATCATTATTCATCCTTAATGTTTTCAATTTCAACAAATGATACGAGTGGCTTATGATAGATAAAATATGATACAAATGCTTTGGTTTCGATGTTGTCAAAAAAAATACCCAAACGGACCGAAGAAACAGACTTACAAATTTCTTCCATTTTCGTCTACTTCTTTTCATATAAAAATGTATGTCTCTTTCCACCAAAGCTAAATGTATTTGTATATTTCTTCTTGTATTTATTCAAGGCCGAAATCCCGGCGGTACTGCAATACCGGGCCAACCCGTGGCAGAGGTGGAGCAAGCCCCTAAAACACTCCGCCCATTTCCAAAAATCAGTTTAACATTTGTTGTCCTCCGGTGGAGGATCTATCAGATGTTAAGCTGATAAGAACAGACTACACTTTGATCTTAGCCTTAAGGCCGAGAAGCGATTACCATACACAACCAACAAACTACCTAGTCAATACATTTTCTAATAAACCTTTTGAGAATTACACGCTCACAAAAAAAAAAATTAATGTACGAAATATTTATACCGATTCACTTAGACTGACTTTCAGTATCTAAACCAAAAATAGAAAAGCCAAAAAACTGTTTTCAATAAATAATCAGAAATGTCCTACAATGCAAATTTCAAAAAAAAATTTTATTTCTTGTGATTCGAACCAAGAATTTTGGATCGGAAACTCACATTGCTAGCCGCTCGGCTATCGCGCCATACTGTCGGTGCTGGCCTAAAAGTTATTTAATTCGTCGCTACGTTTATATGTAATATTCGTAGCCAAGTTGGTCGCTTTTTTCGTTTCACTTTTTCCCAAATCACTCCCAACGATTCTAAAGAAGTTTTCACTTCAAAAAATTCCACAATGCACAAATTGTCAAAAATACGGACATAATAACTTTTGCACAAAAACCCCAGTTTGTGTAAAATGCGCGGGTAATAACAAAACTATAGAGTGTGTTGTAGAAAAAAGCAGCAAAAAATGCGCCCATTGCGGTCGCAAACACACAGGATGCGCGGTATACAAAGTACTCAAAATAAAACAATACCCAGGGCAACGTAAGAAAGAATTGAATACTGATGAACAGCAAAACTCTTTAAATCGGCAAATAGATTCACAATATGTCAAACCGAAAATGTCATATGCCAAGGTTATTTCTAATAGCCCACAATCGGGCGTGACAAGTTCTGAAGCAACTTCAAATGACGACATCAAAGAATTAAAAGAAATGATGAAGCAGGTCTTCACACAAATGTCAAATACTCGTATAATGTATATTATAACATTGCTCGTTAATGAAGTAGATGGACAGCACATGTAAACTGAAAATAGTCGCTTAGAAGGCAAACGGCTTGTGCCAACACTAGAAAGAACTGAAAGTGTTTGTAAACAATAATTCAATAGATATATTACTAATTTCTGAAATACACTTCACTGACAAAAGCTTTGCAAGAATACCTAATTATAAAATATTTGTCACAAACCACCCTGACAACAAAGCTCATGGTGGCACAGCGATAATAATTAGGCAAGACATTAAATGCATTGAATTAGAAACATATGAAAAAGAAAACATACAAGCGACATCGATCCAAATTGAAGACGAAGACGGCAAACTAACAATCTCTACTGTATATTGTCCCCCAAAATATACATAAATTCCATATCACTGTACTACGACTTTTTGAAAATACTTGGCAAACGATACATAGTTGGCGGGGATTATAATGCTAAAATTGCCATTTGGGGTTCAAGATTGACCAACTCCAAAGGACGTAATTTACTGGACGCCATGAAAAGGAATTACAGCAAGTTCATAAGAAGTGGCGACCCAACATACTGGCCAGCTGATCCAAAAAAAGTCCAGATCTGATCGACTTTTTTATAACCAAAAACGTTATCCACAAAGATATGTCAATCAAATCGTTAATTGAATTGCCGTCTGAGCATTCCCTAATAATAATGATGTATCAGAGCTCTTATACTCGAATATATGTTTCTATATAACAAAAAAACTTCCTGGGGTACATTTAGAGAAATATTCATCCGTAAACTTAACAATAAAATAAGCTTAAAGACCTTAAGAAACCGACAACGCGATAGCCTCGAGCTACAACATACCTGCACACATCCAAAATAAATCAATATCAAGAACCGCTTACGTAAACGCTGGCAAATAACAAGGCTACCACTTGACAAAAGCAAGATGAAAGCAGCTACAAAGGAAATCAAGCAAATGCTATTCGACCATAAAAATATGAAACTTAAGAGGCGCGTCGAACCCGGTGTAAAGACAAACTATTCACTATGGAAAGCTACAAACAAAATCGAAAATAAAATTTTATACAAACCACCTATCAGAAAATTTTATGGTAGCTGGACTGGAACAAATCTTGACAAGGCTGAAGTTCTCGCAAAACACTTCAAATGTACTTTCACCAACAATACGCCTAATGTTAGCCTTTCCCCGACCCACGCAAAAAAAGATCCATGCAAGCCACAAAAAATGTTACATAAGAAGAAATAAAACAATGCATATGTAAGAGAACTGATCATAAGAAGTCGCCAGGATACGACCTAATAACTGGACAAATTTTAAGAGAACTTCCAGAGAAAGGGCTTATCTAGATATATAAGGATGTCGTTCAACCAAATCTTTAACTTGAAATATTTCCCAAAAGTAAGGAAAACTGCTCAAATTATTGCAATACCAAAACCATACAAAGATCCGACGCAAGTAGCTTCGTACAAACCTATAAGTCTACTGCCAGTATTATCAAACATTTTTGAAAAGTTACTTTTTGACAGAATCGATCCCATTATACAAAAGGACAAAATAATACCTTGCTGCCAATTCGGATTCAGGCAAAAACATTCCACCATCTAACATAATCACAGGGTTACAAACAAAATTTTTGAAAACATCGATAAAAAACGAACATGTGAAGCAATATATGTCGATGTAGCTAAAGCTTTTGACACCGTATGGCACGCAGGACTTCTACAAAAACTCTTAACTTATTTACCAACAGACTACTACAAATTAATGAAACGTTATATAACTGGAAGACATTTTTATGTAAAATTCGAAGATAAGATTTCTGATATACTAATAATGGAAGCAGGTGTACTGCAAGGTTGTGTCCTTGGGCCGCTTCTTTACCTTCTTTGTACAGCTGATATCCCTACACCGGCAACTAAGAACTGTCTAATAGCAACATTTGCAGACGACACTGTCTAGCTAGCATCAGACAAAGATCCATGATTGGCTGCTTATAAACTTCAGGAATTACTTGCCAACACCATGTGGCCAATGGCTCGAGAAATGGGGAATTAAAATAAACGAAGATAAAACCACCCACGTCACATACACTAACAAGAGAAAAAAACAATACAATCCAATATTCATAAAGAATAAACCAATCCACCACGACACAAAGGCAAAATATTTGGGTATGATTATAGACAATAAACTTAACTGGCAGTTACACATTGGGCAAAAACGACGATCAAGACTAGGTTTAAAAAACTTCATTGGCTTTTGGGAAAAAATTCAACGCTCTCACTAGAAAATAAGATACTAATATACCAAGTAATTATAACACCAATATGAAAATATGGCTCAGAGCTTTGGGGAACTGCTTGAAGTACAAATATAAAAATTATACAACAAACTCAAAATAAGATACTTCGTATAATATCAATGGCATATAATAAATGATAATATTCATCGAGAACTTAAAGTAAAAACAGTCTATGAAGAAATACGCAAAAACAGCTTTAGACACACAAATCGACTACTAAACATTCAAACAGTGAATTTCGGCAACTTC
Source organism: Anastrepha fraterculus (assembly GCA_037575425.1). Classification (NCBI taxonomy): domain Eukaryota; kingdom Metazoa; phylum Arthropoda; class Insecta; order Diptera; family Tephritidae; genus Anastrepha; species Anastrepha fraterculus. Next base: position 77,604 of record JAYXIM010014526.1, on the reverse strand, counting down.
CAAGAGGAAACCGCGACGAGGAGACTTAGTGCGGAGTCACACTGTGCGTTTTCACCGGAGCGGTTGAAATGCATGCGTTTTCACCGCACCGGATCGACCGGTCACACTGTACGGTCAGTCAGCGTCAATCTGCGTCAGTCTGCTGCATTCTGTAAGCACAACAAGATGTCCCGGAAAATTTTGAGAAAAAAAATAATTGCAATTTCGCTATTGGAAGCGGAAGGATTATTGAGAGAGCCAGTGAATCGCCAACACTGGGTCCATCCATTCTTTTCTCATCGTGAATCAACTGAGAAATTTCGACGGTTTTTCGAAAATATTCGCCAACTTCTATCCACGCTTTTTCTCTTGCATTCTTATCACTATATTCTTTTGCACTTTTATCCCAAAGGGCCGGCTTTTCTTGAATGCAAGTTATAAATTTATCCGTATCGAACATGATTGCAAAACGCTGCGTTTGAACTGCACAGTGTGACGGTATTCGTAAGAATACTTGTGTCGTCGATGTCTTCCGGTCAAGCCGGATCGCCGCAGCAAGTTGCGGCAACCGTCCGGTAAGTGCGGCGACAACGCATAGTGTGACAACTGTCATACAAACGCGTACGTCATTGCCATCCTTTCGAGCCGGAGCGTTTTCAACGCTCCGGTGAAAACGCACAGTGTGACTCCGCACTTAAGCGCAAACGACCAACTGACCTGCAGATTTAAATGGTGTCACAATTTTATGAATAAGAATGAATAAATGTATAATTAAATAACGAGTTCTAAATACTGTGGAAACCCAAAAAGAAAGAAAAATTTTAAATATTTTAAGTTGAAATAGAAAGAAGAATAAAGGGTTAAAAAAAAAACAATTTTTTTTTGGCTGTGACTTGTTGGCTTTAAGGGTAGGCCCCTTATAAGGCTGGGAGATTCGATACAAGAGGCACTAAACTAAAATTTTTTGAATATGTCGGAAGTGTTAAAAGCTATAGACTTTATAATCAAAATAAGCGAAGCATTGTTATAGATCGTGATTGCATATTTTTTTAAACGCCTTTTGAACATATTTTGATGCGATGAGAAGTATCATACCTTTCTACTATGAACTAAAAGAGCCATCTCAATCGGATGATAGCGAGTATGGTGAAATTCAGAATGAAAGTGTTGTTGAAGAGCAACTCCAAGCCAATAACGATGACGATGTATTCTTTATATGAAGAATACGATCCGGTAGTTAACGAACATGGCCCGATGCAAACCATAAAAACGGTATAATGAGGGAGAGGTTTTAAATTACATTGCTGAGAGTGTCCGGAAACAGTAGAAGAAGCTTTGGCTTCGGCACCACGATATTGGGAGGAAGCCATGCAATAATACGTGGGTGTTGGTGGACCGATCAAAGAATAAAAACGTAATTTGTTGCAGGAGGGTGTTCACCAAGAAGCGAAAACCATATGGTCGTGTCGAAAAGTATAAAGCGAGATTGGTAGCTCAGGGTGCAAAAGTGCACCTGTTGTACGGCATTCGACCATTTGATTGTTGTTGGCTTTAGCAGCGAAGTACCAGCTTTTGGTTAATCATGACGATATACTGTCTGCGTATTCAAATGTCGATTTGAACGAAGACATTTACATGGTACAACCATTAGAGTTAGAAAGTTCGAGATATCCTATCAAGGTTTGCAAATTCTTGAAACCCCTCTACGGTCTTAAACGGGCAGGCCGTGAGTGGAACAAAAAGATCTCCGCGATTATCACGACTAAGGGCTTCAAAAGATATCAAGCGGATAGTTGTGTACTATATATTTTAAGACGGAGTGCGGTTACATGTGTCTTATTGGTTTATATATAAATGATATGCTGTTAGCTTGCTCTTATGCAGGGTAGACGAAAATTATTTTAAAACAGCTAAATGAGTTTGTTGAAGCTATAGATAGAAAAAGAAATAGAGAAAGATGCATCTACTGGTGCAATACCAATTAATCAGGAGCATTATGAGAAGCAACTTCTTAAAACATGGGAATAGATTCATGCAAGCCGGTAATTACACCTTGGGTTGATGGTACGGTGCTCAAGAAGTGTGAGAAGCTGTGTAGCGATGCAATACCAAAGTTTAATCGGAGGGTTGATGTACCTGGCGGTAATATCTAATTCAGATATCACCCATTTTGTATCTAAATCATCACAATTTAATAATCATCTACATGAAGAACATTTCAAGCCTGCGAAGCACGTCTTACGCTGTTTCAAACACAGTTAAGCGGCAAAAATTACTTATTCATGTACAGGCACAATTTGGTTTGCTATACAGATTCGGACTGGGCTGGTGACGTATCTGATCGCAAATCATACAGCAGTTACCTAGTATTCATACCTGATGGTCTAGTTTCTTCGAAATCAAAAAAGCAGTCCGTCGTTGACCTCAGTGCAATGGAGGCAGAACATATAGCTCTGTGTCAAGGCGAAAAAGATCTTGTTTTTCTTCGAGCGTTGTTGCGTGAAATGGGGTATGACAGATACGTAGATCAACCTGCAAATATGTTCTGGGATAATCAAAGAGTACAATTTTTGCTGAAGAACGAGATGGTGCACAATCGCAGTAAACACATAGATCGAAGATTTCATTACGTTCGTGAGTTGTTTGAAAAGGCTGGGTACATTTTGTAAACTCTGATGCAAGTGTAGCAGATATAATGAAAAGAAATTTTATTATTTGTATAACAGCAGCTTGTGGCACAAATTTGTATAAATACTGTATAAAACTACTACATCCAAATCTTTTCAATTTAAAAAATGAATTACTGAGGATAAAAAAAATATAACTATTTTTAAAATAAATTAAAATTCACACAAAAATGTATGTACTTATAAAATAAATCAATAACAATGGCATAAGCCAAAAAAACTTTAATAATTAATTAAACTAAAAGACATTAGGTAATAAATTTTATTTAAATAAAACTAACTATTTATTTAATGTTATAATATTTAAGTTTAAATTTGAATTGAATACCATTTTTTTCCTCTTCTGGATATTTCCTTTGCCTCGGAACTACAGTAGCATTTCATCGAAGGCAGAAAAGATCCAAGTAGGTGTTCTGATAAAGACTGCCTCTTCTAGCAATTGGGCTGAAAAGGCCCGGGCCTAACACATAGATTTAGGACGCATAGAAAACGTAACTTTTTAAAACATAAAACCCTCGAGAACACTGTAACAGATGTCATTGAAGCTTTTAGAAGGAACTCAGTCATTGAAAGACCCCCGGAGGAGACTCAAAGTTCAAAAAAAAAAACAGAGACGCGAGCGTAAATAGAAGAACATTGGAAGTATACGCAGAACTCTATAGCGCGCTTATGACACAAAACAATGCATAAGAGCTGAAACAAGCCAAAAATGTGTTGCAAAATAATACGCCAACTAAACCCTTCAACCTCTATTTACACGCATAGTGACCTTAAAGCTATCATCCTCAATATGCCGGCTGATGTGAAAGGGTACGCTCGTAGTATAAATGAAGTACAACAAAAAAGTTGGAAAAGACAAGCTTATGATTCCGAGGTATTTAACATGATATGGGAAAAATAACAACGTTAGCGATTAGCTCATGGAAGCGAATGCCGAAAGAATGGTACAGAAAATAAGTATCCACCTAGAAAGAAATACAACACCCTAAAAGCAGCACTGAAGAAAGCAATACAGGACAGCAAAAACCAATGTTTCAAGGAGCTTCGCGAGAGTGTGAATGTTGACCCCTGGTGACTAGGTTACAAAATTACTATGAGCAAGATTAAAAGTCCTAGACAACCACGCACATTTATGCGATCAGTGGTAGCCACACTTATTCCGCAAAAGGGAAAAATGACACTTTTCCAAGATCAACCCACTTGTGGGCGTAACATCCCAGATGCAACCACAGAGGAAGTGCTCTGGGCGGTGAATCGTATTGCTAATAACAAAGCTCCCGGCTTAGATGGTTTACCAAATATGGCGGCGAAAGCTGCCATAAAGGCGACACCTGAAGTCTTTGCTAGATTGTTCAACGCTTGCTTGAAGGAAAACGTTTTCCTAACGCCCAGGAAACATCAGAGATTGGTGCTCCTGCTCAAGCCGCGAAGCAACCTGACCAACCGTCGTCGTACCGCCCTCTATGCATGCTAGATACGCTTGGAAAAATCTCTGAGCGGATTATTAGCAAACGATTACAGGAGTATTTAGAAAACCCGGTGGACTTTCCGAAAATCAGTATGGCTCCAAAAAGCACGATCAACTGAGAATGCTATCCCAGCGGTCATGAGTATTGCGCGAGAAGAAGTGGCAAGAGCTGGAGATCCGGCTCTAAGAAGTGTTGTGCAATTATAACACTGGATGTTAAAAACGCATTCAATGTGAGAAGTTTCGAGGTACCAATATACCTGCAGCGAATCATTTTATCAAGTTGTTTCAATAGCAGGACGCTGTTTTACGATACGGACATTAGTAGAGTCATACAACGGAATTGGAGGGGTCCCACAAGGGTCGGTGCTGGGCCTTATACTATGGAGCGCGATGTATGACTTAATATACTTAAGCTTGATCTCTCAGAAGGAACAACGCTAATAAAATACGCAGATACTATAGCACTGGTGTGACGATGCTATCTCAAGTGTGCAACGATGGCTGAGAAAGGCAAAGCTCGAGTTGACGTAACATAAAACCGAATTGGTGTTCTTGAGCATTAAAGAATTACCTAATACGGTTGGTGACCACAACATCACGTCCCAGCCGTATATAAAATAATTGGGAATACTCATCGATTCGTGCATGACATTCAAGCAGCATCTATAGTCAGGAAGGGACAAAGCTACACGTATAAATGGTGCGCTGTGAAGGCTAATGGCTAACATCGGCGGTCCTCGTTCAAGCATACGGCAAATGCTATCAATAGTGATAAGCTCTGTGATCCTCTACGCAGCGCCGATTTGGGCTCAGAGGAAGAAAACCTATCTTAAAGATATTCAATCAACATACAGAATCGGTGCCTTGAGAGTGGCTAGTGCATACCGAATTGTATCGGATGACACGATATGTTTATTGCGAGAAAGGTACTTATTGATCTTCTAGCGGATGAAATGGTACGGTTGTATAGCGACGGCGCGTATAGACCCTCGAATGAAGCAAAACAGGAAGAAAAAGCATAAACAATTGCTGAATGGCAACGGCGATGGGAAGAATCCGAGAGGAGTCGCTGGGCTTTCAAACTTATTCCTGCGGTTTTGACGTGGATAAGCAGAATGCATGGCGAAGTTGATCACAAAACAACGCACCTTCTTACTGGTCATAGATGCTTCAAAGAATACCTGCACCGTGGGTCAAAAGTCCCATACCATGGTTTCGCCGACAGGCTTTTGATGATTCCCCTCCTGCACAAAAAAAAAAAAACATGAAAACAACGCACCGTGTCACAAGTCAATCAAAACAATAACAAAACTACATTAATTGAATTTCGAAATGCTCACACATCCACCGTATTCGCTAGATTTGACTCCCAGCGACAACTGGCTGTTCGTAAACCCAAAAAAAAACTCACCGGTAAGAAACTTGGCTCGAATTAAGAGGCTTCCGCTGAAACTGTGGCCTATTTTAGCGCAAAAGATAAATCGTTCTACAAAAATGTAATTGTGTAATTAGATAGGTAGGTTAAGGTTAGCATGTTGGTTAAGCATCCCTGTCTACGTCAAGTTCTTTGACGCGGATGAATCGCTCTATGTATATGGCAATAAGCTGCCAATTTTCCGTCCACCAGTTTTTCGATGATGTAGTTTGCTCTTAAGGGAGTTAGACTGGCTTCGACAGATTTGCGATATACTTTCCATCTCTTATATTTAAAGAATGTGTGATCTGCATCTTTAATAGGTGCATCTCCGTAGATCCATTCAGTCGTTTCCGCTTTCCCTATTTTGTTTAGATATTTTCGAAAATTTCCATGTCCAGATAGCACATTTGGTATAAGTCTCGCCGTTCATCTGCCTTTCGTCTCTGACTCCCAGCTCTCTTGCCATCTTTGTAGAGTGTGTGCTCTATTTTGGAGTTTTTCTCTATTAGTACGGGCGCATTTGTGATCCACAATGGTGTTTGTGGACCCGTTTTTAAGGATCCATAGTTCCCCCTCTGTGTCCTGGGACCCAAATTAGGCCGATGCGATTATGCGTTCCTAGTGGATTACGTTTCTCGATACACTCAAGGACCTGTGAGGATTTGATCTCACAGGACGATAAGGCCATGGGTGTCGCCTGTGTAACCTTATCTGTGCACAGATACAGATGGCGTACATCTCCGCTGAGAAAATGCTTGTAAAAGTGCCCATCGGCGCTACTCAAGCGCCAGAGCCTATGCTTTCTGTGGTATTCGAGCCATCTGTGTACCAGTGCAGGGAACACTCCTGGAGTTTCTTTTCAAATGCAGGTATACTCCAGTTTAACTTACTGTTCAGTTCAATTCTTAACTTATTTTCAAATTTTATTACGTTAGTGTTGTCATCTCTGGGTAGCTGGGTAAGTGGAAGCTGCAGCCTCCACACTTCCAGGCTTTTAGATTATATCACTTTTCCTATTCCGAAGCTTTCCTTGCTAGTATTCAGCAAGGTACGCTTGGCTGTTTGCTGAATAAATGTATGAAGCGGTATCACCTCAAGCATCGCCTCCATTGCAGCTGTATGGCAGGTCTGCATAGCCCCTGTGGTCCACGCGCATGCTTATCGCTGAAACTTAGTTAGCGTTGCCCGCACCGTGGAGAGAATGATTATAGATGCCCAAGCGACTGATCCATATGTCACCATTTGTCGTACCATCATGATGCATAATACATCCATCTCAGGATTCTCCTGCTAGACATTTGCAGATCTCCCATGCAGATCTCTCCTTTGTTGCTTTGGACAAGGTTTCGTCAGCATGCCTCTTCCAGCTGAGCTTCGCAAACAGGACGAGGTCATGATACTTAAATTCGCTGACCAAACCAATAGCAATCCCGTCTTTCATTCCTGACAAAACTCTCTTCCAGGTGAAAGAAACGATGGCCACCCCAGCACACCAATTTTTTAACAGGTTTAAAGCTCTCTGCAACATATCGCAAAGAGTGTTCTCGAACCTGCCTCTCGCTATAATTACAACGTCAGCATGTGAAACAGGTCGTTTACTACTAAGCTCAACAGAAGGGATGATAAGACCCCCTCTGCGGACACCCCTTACTTGTTTGTGGCTGGATAGTACTGTCCGCTGCTGCAGTTTCAACTATCCTTCTCTGCAGCAGGTACTCTATCCATCTGCAGATGGGTCACTGCACGTTTCGATTTTCTAGTGCCCGACATACCCCCAGAGAATGTTAATGCAATGAGGGTACAAATGTTACTGTGAGCTGTTTTTAGTACAATTGAGATTTGAAAGATTTGTAATAAGGAAATTTAGCACACCGAGTTTATAGACACCTCACTGACTTTTCCCCACACAAAAATTAGAAACATCACACATCTTTCACCTCAACACACAACACATTTCTCACCTCGACATTAAACCAATTAAATTTTTAATATTTTCGTATTTTTGAAATAATAAGCGAATACGTAAAATTTATTACATAATTTTTTTTCAATTACTTTATAAAAAAAAAACGAATTAAAAAAAAAAAAATTATAAAAAAAAGTTTGCGCCGGGAATTGAAATCGAGTCTAACATGTGGCGAGGAAAAATAGGCGGTGCGTTTATTTCTTCGACTGCTTATTTTTTTACCATTTTGTTACTTTTGAAATGATAAGCGGATACATAAATTTATTAAAAATTTTTTTACGATTACATTAAAAAAAAAAAATTTAAAAACGGAAAAAAAAAAATTTGCGCCGAGAATTGATGGCGAGTCACGTGGGGAGGATAAATACGCAGAGCGTTTATTTCTGCGCCTGCGTTGTGAACAAAAGGTTTGTAATGTCTACGTAGATATGTATGCGTGCGGCGCGAATAAGTTTTAATAAATTCTGAAAGTAATTCATGAAGTTTTTCATTACATACATTCATAAATGAACGTATACTCTATATGTACATAAATGATGGTATATGACAATACACATAATATGTATGTACATGTCAATAGGAGGTATTTACATTCAGAAAATAAAACGGTTTAACATAAATCAACACTTATTTTGTATTGTATGTCAATTTATAGTTTATGTATTCGACAGCATTTACATACATATGTATGTATGTACATTTGTATATGAAAAACAATAATGCACAAGCGTAAGAACATCATCTTCCTTTCATACATATGTACATATGCATGTATGCCATATAACCTTGACTTATGTACATATGTATGTATGTACACATGTGACAGCACATCACATTCTTACAAGAAATACACATACGCACTAGTGAACGAGTTTCTTCCTAACAAGTGCAAAAACAATTCTGCTCTATGTATGTATATATACCCACTTTATGTCCTAGCATATATACATACATATATACCTACTTGCCTTCTAAACTTCCTACAAAATAATTGCATTCATATGTTACTACATCCATGCACGTTCATACATTCATGCATATATGCGCGAGCACAGCGCTACCTTCTTGCTTCCGTGTACTTTTGTCTTTCACCAGTCGATATTCCTAATATTGTACTTACAAAAACACAATACTTTGATAGACGCAAAAGCAACAGCAAGCGCAATGCGTTGGCCGCCACACATTCTAAAATGTTCTAGAACACAACAAAAACACATACCTCACATGCGCATGTTGCCCGAAGCTAAAATCTAAGCCTAGCGACTACAAAAACAAAATACATTCGTAGACGCAGTCGCAGCGGCCATGATTCTATCAGCGACGGCGCTGAACAATTTAGAACAAAAACAAAAAGTTCATTCATAAGTTCGAACTCATATTTCAGTTTCATTCATAAAACGAGCCGCCCATATGCCAATTTTCGCGACCATCCGAAAATAGTCAATATTGGAATATTTCGCGTGGATTTATTTGCCAATATTTGATAAATCTTGAATTTTTGTCATGTCGAGTGGCCGCGGCTCCGTATGTATGTATGCACCCTTATATGTATGTAAATATGTCTTCTAACTGTTCGACAGTCGCGAGTTAATGCGACTTAGATTCCTTGAACAAATCCAGCGAATCACACATTTCTGTCCGCAAAGCCGCATATATGTACCCTATGATCAAAAAGTACCGGGAATGTTTAAATAAAACATAACAGAGTTAAATTTCAGGCAAATTTATATTATCTCCTTCGAAATATGACCCGTCTGAAGCAACACACCTGTGCCAACGTTTAACCCAGTCTTCCAAACACCCCCGGCATGCCGACATGGCCTACAGTTCCTTCGTCGTATTCTCTGTGATCAGTGCGATGGCGCGTTACCATCATGCAAAATCCAAGAATTGTTTGCTCACATTTCCGGCCGTTTGCAACATACAGCATCTCTCAAAGGCTTCTAAACGGATAAATAATATTTTTTATTGACTGTCTGGCCCGATGGAAGGTACTCATGGTGGACTATGCCTTGGCAATCGAAGAAAACAGTCAACATCACCTTCCCGGTTCTTTTTGCTCGTAGGGTATACATATCCCATCTTTTCACTGACGCACAAGAAGACGGTCGCAGTTGTTGTTTTTTATATGCATACATTTTGCGTTCGTTGAAGGTTTGTATATATTTATATATATTTATATACATATGCGTGCATGCGCGTTTGGCTTTCTGGATGCATCCATGGATATTAGAATATTTTCTCATCAATATGTGTATGTAAGTAGTTCAGATTTGACTGAAGAGATTAAATATAGGAATGCATATTCAAACGATTGCCTTTATGGCTGTTTTACATATAAATCAATTCAAAAGAAGTATGAATAATGTTATATAGAAAATAAATTTCTAAATAACAGGTATTAGAAAAACCTGAATACACTATTTTAAATCAATTCTAATTAAACCAAATACAAAAAATTAAATAAAAATATCGAACAAAGAAAAGTGTGTACAGGACTTGAACCTGAGTCAAATATGGGACGATGTACTGCATACATAACACGTCTTTCACGATTGCGCTAAACTATAATTACATACTAACGAACTTTTCTAAATCAGTCATTTATTCGATTCGCAGTTTTATATGCACATATTCTGCGTTAGTTGAAAGTTTGTATGCGTAATTATATGCATATGTATGTGTGTATGTGCGTTTGGCTTTCTGGACGGATATTAGAATGATATTTTCTCATCAATATAATTTGGATTTGATGAAAGAGATTAAAGACATATGTACATATTTTCTGTTTTGATTGATTTATATAAAAATCAGGTCATATCCAGTATGAACTATTTTATACCGAAAATAAATTTCCATTTATGAAATACAAAAAAAACAGTATTTTAAAGAAATTTTAATTAAAATAAACTCAAAAATTTTACTAAACTTTCCTTTAAATTGTATAAAAAAAAATGTGCAAGAAAAAAACTATGACTTCAGGACTTCAACCTGAATTAAATACGTGCCAAAAAACAAAACGAATAATTCCGCCGACTTTAGCTTCTGCACCACAAATTAACTGCAGCGCGGCCTTCTTAATCGCAAATTTATTCGCTTCGCTGTGGGCATGAAAAAAGTCGATTTCCTTAGTAGTGTGCCGAAAAATCTTATGAAACGTAGTTTGGTAAACGCAGAAAAAATCTGAATTCCTGTCCTAGCGTGGTAAGTAAATATAGAAGCCCTCCATTCGCGTGGTAAATATCTGCAATTCCCCACTAGTGAGCAAAGTTGAATTTGAAATTACCTTAGTATGAATCTACAAATTAGTACTCGAAAAAAGCTTATTTAACATTTGCTCCTTCTCATTGCATTAACATTCTCTGATACCCCTAAGTGAGAGGCGTTTTCGAAAGCTGCCTCGATATTGAGGAAGGCACAGTGGACGGCTTCTTGACAGTCAATGGCCATTCTTTCTCACGCAACATTTTTGTTATACGCGTTACAGCTACACTAAGAACACACCATTTTTCTGCCTTATCGCACATTTACACGGTGAGGTGCACTTCTGCACGATTCACCGAAGGCCTTAAAGATATAATTTCTTTCGTTGTCAAAACGTGGGCAAATAACAAAGCCATTTTGCAATGTCCGGTGTTAGATAATATAAGTCCATTGACCCTTTTTTGAATGTTCTCAGCGCTGTTGCCATTCTCTTTTTTAACGCTGCAGGACGTTTTCTTCCCTATTGGCTTGTACTATCTCTTCAGCTCCTTGATGAGCTTAATATTATAGCTATGGCATCATCGGAAATTGTGCGGCAACCGGTCGCGACTCTTCCCGCGCTAAGCCTGTGTGTCGCTTTAATTCCTTTATAAACGATTTCTTCACATTGCCCACACATTACAACAGACCTGGTTACTAAGGAGAGTAACTGACGTTTTTCTTCGCGTGGCCCTCCTTATTTGGCATAAGTCTTTATAGAGCTCTATGTACTCATTGCGCCTTTTTGCTAACTGCTGCAAGGTAATCCTTAAAAGTCATTCGGGAGTCAAGGATAAGACCCAAATACTTTAAGTAGGACTGCGATTTTATGTGGTACTGGCCCACAGTGACGTTCCACTCCTCGCGTGCCTTCTCGTGCTTAGCAGGACCAGTTCAGCCTTCTGCACTGCAAATTCTACCTTTGCTAATACGAGCCACTTCCGTATGCTCGAAATGGGATCATTGCATTTTATTCTCAGGGCGTCAAGCTGTTTGTCTACGACCACCAACGCGATATCGTCTGCATAACCAACGAACGTTACTCCTGTAGGAATATTGATTCTCAACACGCCGTCGCACATGGCGTTCCATAGAGTAGGTCCCAGTACAGAACGTTACGTCCTGTCACCTCATACTGTTTAATGCCAGCTTCCGTGACATAGATCAGGTTCTTGTTTTTGAAGTAGTTGCAAATAATTCGCAGTAATTAGCTGGGTACCTTAAATTCTGTGAGTGCACCCATTATGTGTGCCAAGTTCGTCGAGTTAATTGCGTTTCTTATATCTAGCGTTACGATCGTGCAGTATTTTTTGGCAGCGCTTCGGCTCTTAACACTGGTGGCTTCTCGAGCAGTATCCATTACCGCGTAAAGGGCATCCACCGTCGATTGAGCATTTCGGAACTGGTAACGAGAGCCCACCAGGCATTTCCAGCTGCTCCTGTAGCTTACTGTAGGTCGGGCGGCTTCCCAGGCTTCAGCAAGAGTACTAAACGCTGCCTTTTCCCAATGTCAGGGAAAACTCCTTCCGGGTTCCACTTGTAAAACAGCGTGGCAAGCATCTCAGGTTTCATTTTGGCTGCTGTTTTGAGGGCAATGCTTGCTATCCTCCAATCCTGCAGCTTTATTGCCCTAAATGTGTCTTACTGCTCTTACTACGTCTTCCCTGATGTCACACACCAATTAATCTTGAGCAGGGAATAGTGTATTGACTACGGCTTTCATGAGTATTGGGCATTTGATTGTGGTGTCCTGGGTGCAATGCTTTATCCCAGGGGTCCTCGTCCGTACTATCGCTAAGTTTTTGAAGCATTTCCGTTTGCTCTGCCTCAACGGCTGCTTTAAACGTTAATCGCATTTTCGAAGTTCCACTACCTGGGGCTCCAGGGTCAGTTGATTGCGAGCTCTCTTAATCCTGAGTAAAAAAAAGCGCTTCAGGCTCTGCGCTCATCAAATTCCAAAATATAATCCTTGTCGTCATCGTAGTCCGTTAACACGGAAATAACCGCCCCTTATATGGGGAAACAGATTCTGATCAGGAAACCGTCCACTATGAGTACGTCTTGCCTGGATTTTTGGGAAGTTCATCAAGCCCATTTATATATAGCCGCTCATTCTGAGTCAGACGCTGACCCAACAGGCGCTTACAATCAAATAGTCGGTGATCAAATTTCGAAACTAAGTGCCTACACATTTTACTGGGTTGAGATAAACCTTCAAGCAGGTGTTCGTATGTTTTGGTCCGCGAGTGGTATTTCAATTCCAACCTACCTTGCATATCTGTCGAGTATTCCCCTATTCGTCACCTGGGGACGCGTCCGATGGAAAACAGACAAGTCCGCAGGGAGTCAAAGACACTCTGGATCCCCGTACATAACTGATATAGCACAGCATCCGTAGACTTGTACATCCTTGTGCGTATTTTGGGAGGGACTTAGATAGTGGATAGTCCCATTTTCCTACTTTTGGTATGAAAACAACTTTTGCTCTTCTGCATACTGTTGGCGAAACTGTCTTGTATTATGCCCACTAGATGTGGTGCAACTATCTCCACGCTCTGCTGTAGTACAACCGGCGGATTTCCGTGGTCTTGCATGCGTTAAAGGAGCTAACGGCCCATCTTATGGATTGCTGGGTAAATATTTGTTTATCCAGTTTCCAGTCCGACTGGGGCGGCCTCGAAAACACCGTATTGGACCCCGGGATTTCAGTTACGGCTCCCGAAAAATGTGTAACCAGCCATGTTCTTTCCCGCTCATAGCATGTATATGTGCCGTCTGCCTATTTAATACCGAGTTTGATATACACTCTCTCCTAAGTCATAGCTCAATGGGGAATGAGGTGATTTCCTTGCAGAAATTTCTGAAGCTACCCATTTGTTTTTCTAATTTCCTTAGTATAGGACGCTCGCGTATTTATCCAAGCATCTGGCGAGTTTGGCTTTATGTATTTGCTTTGTTGTTGTTGTAGCAGCATAATCATTCCCCATACATATATGGGGAATGCTGCTGAAGTGACAGTCCTTGGCCGGATATAAATCCAGGTCGTTCCGGTAATGTAGAACCGACTATCGTAGGAATGATTGAATTGTTTTCGCACCGCCTGTTGTTATTATGCTCAGATCTCCCGAGACAGACCATCGTGCCATGACGGCTGATGCCACTACCGCACGATGCCGATTGATCTGGGCTACTGTCAAGACTTGTGGTGACTTTGCGGTTATCTCTGGCTTGTCTTCGCCTGAGAGCCGCTACTGGCTCTCGCCCCTCTTATCTAGCTTGAGCTGTCCTAGGTCCAATCCCTCCAAGAGTTTTTGTGTGGTGGGGAGGTAAGCCGTCCCAGTAACTTTCCTGTGTTCGGCTGATCCAGTAACTTGCCTAGATTTTGTTGGACCAGTGACTTGCCTGGGTTCCCCATCAGGGGGGAATTCTACCGTGGTTGGTATGGTCGACGCAGGGACAATTTTGAGCTACGCTGAAGGAGGTGGTGGACGCGCTCACTGCCTCTTAGCATTGGGTGCCTGTGGGCTGAACTGCCCGCTTCTCCGCTTTGCAGCCGGTGCGGGCTCAACTGTAAAATTCCCGTTCCTCGGGCGATTCCCTGGACTTTGACTGTCTGAGGGGTTTTAGCTCGTGTTCGCTGAAGATGGCTCCCGATCTCTCTGCTGGGACACCTCCGACGGCGACACCAACGGCAACGGTGTTCGTTGATGAGAACCGCTAGTAGCAGTTGTTTCTCTTCAAGGATTTCCTCGCTTTAGTGTCGTTGCCGCTGAGTCTGCGCGGACTGGCCCACTCGTTCTATCAGCATCTAGGACTGGTTCGTGGTACAACCCTCGGTTGGTAGAACCACGGCTGGTTGATCCTCCTTACGGGCGTGATCCTCAAAGACCGACACTTCCGCTTCTGAGAGTCCCGCGGGGTGATGCCCTTTTTGTTGTTGTTGTCGTGGTAAGGCCACAGTTACTCCTCCATTCGGCCAGTTGTTGAAGAGGCGCTGTTATAATACAGCATCCGTGCGAATCAAGCCATGTCTTGATACTTATCATCGTTTCTGTAAATTTCCGCCTTGCCGCATCTACATCACGAGCAGTAATAACTGTTTGAACTGTATCATCCCGTATTATGCAATAACGCTGGAAACTAACGTAGAAGATAGCTACTTATATTCGTTAGAACTATAAATACAACAGCAGTAGACTCCCGCACAAACTTACACAGTGCATATTACGAAAAAACGTGTTTCGGCTCAAACAACTCAATGACTTAGGTATGGAGTTTGGCCTAAGGGTTTAAGAAAACATAACTACTACGGACTGGCAAGATCGCTGTATCCAGCTTTTATCAAACATTAAGAAGATATGCGGTTAGCTGACATAACAACAATATTTAAAGCAAGATGTGGTTTGTTAACACTGAATGCAATAGCTTATGGAAACGCGGTGAAAATTCGCACACTATGCAACTCAAACGAGGAATAAGACATGTATCACTTCTTAGGAAGGTGCCCTGTACTGAAGGAAATCAGACAAAGATACTAAAATGCAGAGAAGCTGAACGACGCTGAAGTAATATACATAGTAATGGCCAAAAATTGAGAACACTAACTGGTTTCATAGGCGGCCGCCGTAGCCGAATGGGCTGGTGCGTGACTACCATTCGGAATTCACAGAGAGAACGTTGGTTCGAATCTCGGTGAAACACCAATTTTAAGAAAAACATTTTTCTAATAGCGGTCGCCTCTCGGCAAGCAATGACAAGCCTCCGAGTGTACTTCTGCCCTGAAAAAGCTCCTCATAAAAATATCTGCCGTTCGGGGTCGGCTTGAAACTGTAGGTCTCTCCATTTGTGGAACAACATCAAGACGCACACCACAAGTAGGAGGAGGAGCTCGGCCAAACACTCAAAAACGGTGTACGCGCCAATTATATATATAAAGGGCGATTTTTTAACTATTATCTTTTTAAACAGTTGTTTTAAACAGCTGACGCACATTTTGTGTTTTGTTTCACTGTCAAACATCTTCAGTTTGGTTTCGTCTTACAAACGAACAACGCTTGCAAATCATTGAATTTTATTATAAAAATGCGTGTTCTGTTAAAAAAGTTTAAAGTCGAAAAATTGTGTTCAGCGACGAAGCTCAATTTTGGATATTTGGAAATAAGCTGAATTGTCGATTTCGGAGTAAAGATCAGGCAGAAGAATTGCAAGAGCTAGCAATGTATCTAGAAAAGGTCATAGTTTGAGCGATATCGTGAAATGATATCCAACTTTTTTTTGCCCAAAATGCAAGATCTTGACTTGCATGACATGTGGTTTCAGCACGAGTAACAATGTAGTTGTTGAGAGGCGAGTTCGGTGAACATTTTATTTCACGTTCGGGACCTGTCAATTGGCCACCCAGATCGTGCGATATAACGCCTTTAGATTATTTTTTGTGGGGCTATATTAAAGCTCATGTCTATTCAGACAAGCCTGCTTCTATTAACGCATTGGAAGACAACATTAAAGCATTTATATCTGAGATACCGGTCGAAACATTGGAAAGAGTATGCCAAAATTGGACTAAGCGGATGGACGATTTGAAGCGCAGTCGCAGTCAACATTTGCATGAAATCATCTTCAAACATTAAATTATATGGACTGTATAACGATTTAAATAAAAATTGCATGCATTTTTCTGAATTTTACGTGCTTTTTTTGAAAAACTTTCCTATGGCTCTTAAAAAATCACCCTTTATAACTGGTTTCATATACTCAGCCTGGCACTATAGAGATTTTCTTTAAGCAGAGTTCAATTATTAATTAATTTAAGAGCTGTGACAGACAACATCGTTATTGTCACAAACATTTTTAATTATTTCTTTATTTACTTTAATATATTAAATGAATTAATGGTTGAATCAAATCAATTGTTAACCACAATTTTTTATAACTTAAATAAAGAAGCACCTACTACTACTACCTCATCCTAGATATCAGCCTACTAAATAACAATCGTCGGGCAAGTCGATGGGGAGGATGCCGTCATAACTGACATTCCAGAGGTCAGGACCTAGGATTCAGACCCGTGTATCACCAGAGGTTAACTCTTTTGTCCGTTGTCTTCTTCTTGTGTCATAGGTGAGTATACGCTTCTCGATTACTCCAATTGTAGACCTTCGTGGCCTAAAGCCATATTACCTATCCGAGAGGCCTCCCGATTCACTTATCGAGGCTGCTATTCGTGGTTTCAGCATTCTTTCCAACAGATTCCCTGCCGTGTCAAGCATTCACAACGGGCGGTACGCTGATGGGTCTCTCTTATCTTTGCTTATGAGAACTAGCTTTTGCCTCTTCCAGGCTTGTGGAAAAGTTCCTTCAGATAACAAGTCATTGTACATGTTGAGAAGTACTTGTGGACGTTCCACTGCGATGGCTTTCAACACCTCCAATGGGATGCCGTCACGGCCTGGTGCCTTGTTGTTTTGAGGGTTGCTGTTCTCACGTGAAAGGCGGTGGTGAATTGTTCTCTACTACCTCAATTCTATCTATTCTGAGTTCATGCGTAGGAAAGAGTGTATTCACTATGTTTTCTATTGTGGCTTCGCTTAGTGCAGGCGATGTCTGCCTTAATAAGTTTAATAATATATTATAAAATAAAAAAAAATTAATTTAATTTTATATTAATTAAAATCACCTCCTTCGAAGTGAAAAAGGCCTCTAATCAAAATTACTCTTTTTCATTTAAAAACATTCAATGAAAATAACCTATTTCATTTCAAATATATTTATTAAATCGTCGAATCGTAGGGCTTTCTTGACAATGTATGGGCCATATACCTTGGCCGGAGTTTTTGCGATTCGCCTGTACTTGCTGGTAGAGGTTCTATGAGGACCAAAGACCCTTCTCATATGGCACTGGTTTCCTATACCTAGCGTCGAATTTGGCCTTCCATGCAAAATAGCCCAAGGAGAATAATCCATAAGATTCGGGTCTGGTGAATTTAAGAGCCATTGTGTGGAAGTGGTGAAGTTCTGAACATTGACTCTTAGCCTTTCTTGGTTCACTCGGGCTTTGTGAGACGGTGCCGAGTCCTGTTGAAACGTTCATGGTCTGCCACCGAAATGTTTGTCTGCCCACTGCGTCAAAGTAACCTCCAGAATACTTTTCCGATAATATTTCGCATTTACCTTAACGTCAGGCTCGATGAAAACGAATGGAGAGCGCCCATCTGCGGTTACAGCGGCCCAAACGATACCTGTGACGGGTACTGCCTCCTGGTGGCCAAACGATGACTGAAATTCTCGTATGAACGGTCGGTGAAATAAACCTAACGTTTTGGGAGTTTACGAATTGCTCAATTTAAAAAACTTTCTCCTCAGAAAACACAATGGTCGGTAATTGACCGCTTCGGCCAAGCAAAGCAACTCCTTCGCTCCCTCAAATCTGACTTGTTGCTGCTTTGGTGTGAGATCATGTGCTTTTGGATATTGTAAAGCTTGACTTTCAGATCATTTTTCAGTATGCGGCGGATGCTACGGTCAGATAAATATAACGCAATGACACTATTACGTATGAAATCCATTACTTTTTTTATTTTTTCGCGTTTTGGTTACACTTCAACTGCCAATATCTAAAGCACTTCTTCTAATTGTCATGACTCTGCATCTACCACCCTCAATTACAACTTTTCCTTTAACTAGCACGTGAATTCTAATAAGTGCGTCAGATGTCATCATTGAGTCATTTATATTATATAATAATAAGCAACTCGACAGTACGTAAAACATCATCAAATCTAATACGCGCTGAGGTTTTCCCATGGCAAATAACCTCACCACCAGGGAAACGTTTTCATGGCACTCAATGATACATAAACAACACTTTTCTGCAATCGATCGCCTCAGCAAAGATTTGCCACCTACGATTGTAATTTCTTTACACAATTCTACGCACTCATTTTCAACACATTCCTCTATTTGATGTACATTTCCTATCTGATGTACACGGTCCCTCTCTTTTGCCTGAGCTTTTCTTTTGGGCTTCCCCCAATTTCTAGCATTATGCCCTCTTTCTTTGCAATTGTAGCAAATTTGTCCACTTTCACTTTTATTTGCATAAGTTATATTCACGTCACCTAAAACATGCGATGCCTGCTGAGTTGTGGTTCTTTGAATAACTTCAAAATGATTTTCAAAACTCGCAGACAAATTCATGAACGATTGTAACAAATCAGCGCATTTCGCGAACTTCATTGAACTAAATGTTTTCCGCAAATTATCAACGCTCACCCGTTGACAATATACCTGACTATCGAATTATCATCGATATTATCCCAACGGCCTATGGCAAAGATTTGATAATAGAATTCTACTAATGTCTCACCTTTATTTATTTTCGTGTTCATCATTCATATGTGAGTGTCCGCCGAATTTCTTACGATCGGATAGTCCGTCACAAACGCCTCCACAAATTCATTCCATTCCCTCCCAGGCTACTGAGAACAGTGATACATTGCTCTCAACTGTTCAACGCTCTAGAGAATTGCATTGATGAATAAGTATTCTCAATAGGTTTCATAGATGATTAGATGGGAAACTCTTTTTCACGAGAGAGCGCTGAAAAATGTGCATTTTTTATAACATTCGTCAGTAGTGCCACAACGCAAGAGACTTTGAATGGGTATTTTTTAAACAAAAGTTGGGAATTTTAAGTTTCCACACCGCCATTGAGGTAAGTATATAGTGTGCGGTTGTCCAGTAGCCTTATATCACCCGTATAGACCTTCATGTGATAAAAATATAAACCAATCAGCATAACATACATAAATAAGCTAAAAAATCAAAACCATTTAAATGGAATTAATCATAATTGATATACAAATGCTATATAATAATAATAAAGTAATGAACTCGAAAATGTATATAAGTGTAAAGCTGAAACAGATAACCTTCAAGTTTTTATTACCTAAAAATAGTTATGGATGTTTGCAAAATATTTTTGAACCATAAAATACTTACATATATACATATTTACATTCATAAACCAACACACATTTTCAATAAAATTATATGTATGTAAAATGTATTCAGATATGTACATACGAGTTAAAAGTAGAAGCCGAAAAGGATATAAAAAGCTTTGGAAAATTGTACAAACTCCCTTCAAATTAAATTATTATGTTTCAATTAAATTACTTTTAAGACAAATAATTATAAACATTTCCATCGCGTAATTTCTCCATTAAGCAAAAACGAACTGTTTTCATTAGTTATTTTTGACGCGTTTTCGCTGGCAGCCCGCCATTTCGGCTATCAGCTGTTCAAAATCATATAATGTGTGAATGCGGCCAAGTTTTAAAACGTCCTCATGGGCGCGCTCTCTCTCAAAAGGAAATAGTTTCCCATCTTATTATCTATCATAGGTTTGAAAATTGTCAAGATGGCTGCTGTATCACTCGACTTATGTGTGTATATGTTTCTCGTTGCAGACAACATCCCTCTCTGGCTCAAAAAATGCTGAATCATACAAAGGTGCTGATCGGTTTGAATATCCTAACGGCATTTCGAGTCCAATGTACGCTGCTCCTACTATTTGCTGTGCTGTATGCGCATGAGTAAACGGCACCCTTTCAGTTGTCGTTGGTTTTATCCACTGGCTCTGTTGTACACTGAAAAATGTATTTCTGTATTCTTCCCAGCGGGTCGAGGGAAAGAGTACATCCGCGGTAAGGCATGCCTGTCGTAAGAGGCAACTAAAATCCGGCAGGAGAGGAAGGGGCTCGGCTCGAACGGCTCCATATACCCTGAGTACCTACAGCGGCAGGGCTGTAAAGCTCATCACGATCGAGACCAGTTAGATCCTGATTACGGTATACTGTAAAATATTCTTAGATTAGAAAGTCTATGAGCTGATGAAAGTAGTCTTCTATCACCTCAGCGAAACTGCTGAAAGGCTTATGTTACAATCGCCTCGGTCCCGTTGAAACTCTGGCAAGCCTTCGGGTACGTTCCTTATACGTCACCATTAAGTTGGTGGTGCAGGCTCAATTGATAACTATTGACTAGTTCCTGTCCTAGCTCTGAACTCTATTGCCCATGAAGCGTAGAGTCAACCCTCGCATGACCTCCCTGCTCGCATAGATAACCATGGGGACACTAAGGAAAGTGTATTTTCGTGGATAGCGGCCTGAAGTCGGCACTCAAAATATTTGAAAATGAATACCCAAAATAGAAAACAAACCACCGAGCAAAGAACAGATGAAGAAATCAGAGATGGTCGAAATGACAATGTGGATCAAAGAGCAGCCCTCAGAAAAAGTAGTTCACTGCTAAGATCTCCGCCGGCAAAGAACGCAACAGTCCTTAATGTAGCTGGAAGCGGAGCTGCCCGCACTGCGTTCAAAAATGTCAAAGCTGATAGCCCCTCAAACGGCAATGGGTGGAGTACCATCATTGGAAGGCTACAATCAACGCCGTATACACCAACCAGCACTCTTGCAGTGGCAGAACGGCTCGTCACTGCCGTTTCAGCGAATGGCAACACAGAAACGATCCTCACAAAAAAAGCGCGTCAGTCTACGCTTTAAAATGTCCCCTCGGCTCAAAACAATAAAAAACATGAGGAGGATGGAGGAAGATGCGATCTCCCAATGTAAGCTGGTAATAAAGTCAGGCGTTCAGATGTCAAAACAACACTAGCAACGAGGTCTAGGCTGGAGTATCCAAAATGCCTGAGCTGCTGGATGTAACGCTGAACTACAGACGTTCGTGGAAAGCAGCATATGGAAGGGCGTTCTCGAACCCCCAAAAGAACACAGCCATCCAGCAAATAACAGTTACTTCCACCTCTGCGACGACGAACCCGAAGCGAATGGCAACCCGCCCGACTGCCCCTGAGAGCTGTAAGAAAGCCAGAGCAAATGGACCCATAGGGAACAAAAAAGGATGAAGGCTGGCAGACAGTTACTAAGAGGAGCAACCAAAACCAAAAGAAGTCGAAAAATAAGAAAGCCGAGTCAAGCAAACGGAGCAAGTCGCGTACCCGCAGAAGGCCATAGCTATGCAGATGTGCTGAAGGACTTGCGCGCGAAGATTACGGCTGATGAGTCAGTCAAAGTAAGGTTTTTTCATCGTTGAGAAAAATTGGAATATCGTTTTATGAATGAAAGTAATTTGCTCGCAGAAATATGAGCTCAAACTTATCAATGAATTGGTTTTTGTTGTGCTTAATATTTGAAACTGTTCAGCGCCGTCGCGGGTAAATAATCATGGCCGCTACAGCTGCGCCTATGAATGTATTTTGTTCTTGTAGTCGTTAGACTTAGAATTTTAGTTTTGGATACGTACGCATGAAGAGACATAAAGTGAGTGTGTGCGGTGATATGTACATATGTACATACATAGGTATACACGATTATTCATTGTTTTTCTCAGAATAGGAACATCTACGTACATACATTGTCCCAACATATGTATTCATATGTGCATACATACATATGTATAAGTGTCGCATACGGTTTAGATGAGTTTTTTTTTGCATATGTTCGTCTATTTGCTTTTGAATTTTTTATATGTATATGATTATATACATATATATTTTTTATATGCATATGAGCTGTGTTATGGTTCAGGTCAAGATTTTTTTCTGCCCACATATGTAAATATGGATGGTAGGTGTTATATGTATTTAACACTTTATAGTATATGAATCTACATAATAATTTAAAAAGTACAACATATTGATGAATACTAATCCTTGATGTAAATGAATGGTATACAGAGTTAGTTTTTGGTGTGGATATTATGAAATAATTTTCATAATACAATTTAGTTAATTAGATACTTAAAACTTCCCATTCATGCATGCATGGACTTAGAATTAATTTATTCATCTCACAAGAAATAATCCAATTGCGCATGCAAAATGCTGACGGCAAATAAGCATGAAAGAAATATGTTCAAGTCTGCTGTTATTTTATTTTGCCTAACAACAAATCATGGCATTTTACATTTCAATGCGGATGCTATATTTAATTCTGTTGACTACGCTCCGCTATTTTAACTCTCTTATGTTGTGTGTTCCATGGCCGTGGTGAAATAATAAAAATGTCTTAGCTGCGTTTTGTTAGCATTTGACATTTAACCTGCCCATTCGTTCCTGAGCCTTCTGTATGAATTTACGTTCTCTGCTTGTACTAGAGTTTGAAGATCAGATATTTTATCAGCCATTATAGGGGTATCATCAGCAAATCTTATATTGTTTATGAATTGTCAATTTACTTTGATGCCCATATTTTTTGAAGCTACAGCTTCTTCAAATATATATGTACATATATATCCTTATATAACTGGCGCGTACACCCTTTTTGGATGATTGGCCGAGCTCCTCCTCCTATTTGTGGTGTGCGTCTGGATGTTGTTCCACAAATGGAGGCACCTACGGTTTTAAGCCGACTCCGAACGGCAGACGTATACTTTTTTATGAAGAGCTTTTTTATGGCCGAAATGCGCTGCTAGAAAAAACTTTTGTTTATTTTAGTATTTGTCTTCCGAATGGTAATCCCGCAACAACCCATTCGGCTACGGCGGCCGCCGAATATATATATTGAAGAGCATTGGCGATAAATGTATCCCTATAGAACACCTTTCTTAATTTTAACATCGTCGGTCAAAACGTTTTCCATTTTTACATTTCCCTTTTGGCCCCAATACAAATTAGCTATAGACCTTACTTCTTTTTCGCCAGTGTCTATTTTCCGTAGAATTTCAATCATTTTTGTATGTTGTACATTGCTAAAAGTAAATGAAGCATATATCATATGTATATGTATCTTGTTGAACATCTTTTCAATTTTGGATGAGGACTTGTAGACTGAACAGGGTGTCCCCATTTCTTGTTTGAAACCAAATTGTGTACGTTCCATAACCTGCTCGCACTTTAAAAATAAACGATTGTAAATCACAATCAGAAATATTTTTAGGTCGTGACTCATCAAGCTAATTAATCGGCAGTCATCATATTTGCTCGTTTTTGGCTTTTTTGGTAAAGGCACAAAGTTTTTTTTATCATCGGTTCATATACCAAGACCGGGGCGTTTTCCTGTAAGAACAAAAACGGTGATCTGGTGACTGACATTCAGGGCATTTTTAAATTATGGAGGGAACACTTTTCGAACCTATTAAATAGTAACAGCTGCGCATGTCACAGGGAATGTTAAAATCCTGATACCCCAATCGTTGACGACGGAAAATCAGTTCCGCCAATCGACCATGACGAGGTGAACCGACTGACTGCCGCCAATTACCGCGGGGTTAGTCTTCTAAATATCGCCTATGAGGGTCTAGCGAGAGTATTGTGTGAAAGGCTAAAGCCCACCGCCAACCAACTGATTGGACCTTATTAATGTGGCTTTAGACCTGGAAAGTCCACCATCGACCAAATATTCACAATACACCAAATCTTGGAAAAGACCCATGAAAGGAGAATCGACACACACCATCTTTTCGTCGACTTCAAAGCTGCATTCGACAGTACGAAAAGGAGTTTCCTGTATGTCTGAATTTGGTATCTCCGCAAAACTAATACGGCTATGTAAGATAACGTTGCTCAACACCAGCAGCGCCGTCAGAGTTGGGAAGGACCTCTCCAAGCCCTTTGATACCAAACAAGGTTTCAGACAGGGTGACTCGCTGTCGTGTGACTTCTTTAACCTGATGTTGGAGAGGATCGTACGAGCCGCAGAACTTAATCGCTCAGGCACAATTTTTTATAAGAGCGTACAATTGTTGGCGTATGCCGATAATATCGACAACATCGGTCTTAACAACCGCGCTGTTAGTTCTGACTTCTCGAAACTGGATAAAGAGGCAAAGCGAGCGCGTCTGGTGGTGAACGAGGACAAAACGAAGTACCTCCTGTCATCAAACAAACAGTCGGCGCACTCGCGTATCGGCACCCACGTCGCTTTTGACAGTTATGATTTCGAGGTTGTAAGGGACTTCGTATACTTAGGAACCAGCATAAACACCAATAACAATGTCAGCCTTGAAATCCAACGTAGAATCTCTCTTGCCAACAAGTGCTACTTTGGACTAAGTAGGCAACTGAGCAGTAAAGTCCTCTCTCGACGAACAAAACTAACACTCTACAAGTCTCTTCATGCCCGTCCTAACGTATGGCGCAGAAGCGTGGACGATGACAACATCCGATTAAGCGACTCTGGAGGGTTTGAGAGAACCGGCAAATATCGCAGGCGATGGAACGATGAGCTATATGAGCTTTATGACGCCATAGACATAGCGCAGCGAATACAGATCCAGCGGCTACGGTGGCTGGGTCAAATTCATCGGAATGGATACAAACGCTCCGGCTCTGAATGTATTCGATGCGGTACCAGCTGATGGTAGCAGAGGAAGAGGAAGGCCTTCTCTGCGTTGGAAAGATCAGGTGGAGAAGGATTTGGCTTCTCTTGGTGTGTCCAATTGGCACCGGTTAGCACGAGAAAGAAACGACTGGCGCGCTTTGTTAAACTCGGCCAAACCCGCTTAAGCGGTTATCGCGCCAATTAAGAAGAAGAGAATATATAATATATACATTCTTTTTCTATATTTATACACGGGATGCCTCTTTAATCTTTTTTATGTAGAGCATAGTCGTCATGCAATAGTTGTAAGTTCTCGGTTTCAGAGCACTGTGAGTCTAGCTTCCTGTTTAGATCTCTTTATTTCATCTTTCATTAAGGTTTGTAATCCCTTGTATTCGATTTCACCTTTCTCCTTAAATTTACGTCTTTCTTCCATTAACTTCAAAGTGTTGTCAATCATCCATGTTTGCTTTTGATCGACCTATTTTGTTTTAAAAGCCTGTTAGGTATTTCTTCGAAAACTATTTTCGTGTGCTTCCAAATGATATCATATATTGTCTTGAACAGGCAACTTTGTGATATTGTTATTCTCTACCAGAAGCGTTAATAATTCCGTCTTGAAGTAGGTCCAAAGAGAATTTGTTTTGTCGATTAGGCTTCTCTACTTTTGATAATCGGACTTTGACTTTAGCAAGAAGTAGGTTGTGGCCCGATGATACGTCAGCCCCGGGAATGCCGAAACTTTCGATATTGAGGCTTGAAACCTTTTTTTTATAAGGATGTAATCTATTTGATTTCTTACAATGTTGACCACTATCTTTGGGGGATTTCCAAATGCCTATCCGTCTTTTAGATAGGCAATACCACGTATTTGTAAGTCTGCGGTTTTTTTCTTGACAGAGTTGTATTAAACGTTCTCCTTTTTCATTTTTTATTCCAAGTCAAAAATGGCTAACCACACCTTCTACATGTTCATTGCCGACTTTGGCGTTGAAGTCACCCATTACCAAAGTCATTTCGTGTGGCTTATGCCCGAATTCTGTAAGCGAATCTCATCTCAAGTCACTAAAATTGAGATTATAAATTAGTGACTCTTTTTGTGACTTGAGACGATTTTGGTATTCAGTAAGCGAAAGTCACAAGAAATTCACCAAATATCATGGTAAAAATAAATAGAGACAGTCAGCTGATGGCACGTATCGGCTAGAGATAGTCAAATAGTTTAGCAAAAACTCCCTTATCGATTCCATATGTAATGGAATTTTTTAAACTCATTTATCAAGCGAAATTCTTCATCAAAAACATAAAAAAAATATGAATATTACTTAGTTCATACAAAATAACATTTTTAATTTCTGTTTTATAAACCTTTTACCTGAATCGGATTATCAACAATTCAATTGAGACAAACAAAATTAGTAATCGATAAATGTTGAATTGCATCTTTATATACAATCCGTTGAAATGAACGAGCTGGGTAAGCAGTAAAATAAAATAAATTTCCTGATTTCTTTTAAAATATGTATTATCTGTTTTACAGATATACATTGTAAAACTAAGGAGCAATTAGATTGCTATCTTGCTTTTGTTAGGAGCCATCCGGAAATTAAGCTCCACAAAAACGATCCAACGTTCCCAAAAAGGATTTAGGAGCTGTGGAAGGAGATCGCAGAGCAGCTTAACGCTCTTAAAGGCCCAAAACGATCAGCGGCTAAATGGAAAGATGTATGTTTTAAATATACCAAACAAATTGCTTAATAAAATATTTATTTCACATTCGCTGAACCGTTGGAAAAATCAAGTCCGAAGCAGAGCTAGGAAGTCAAAGGCTGATCGACTAGTGACAGGTGGAGGTCCCCGGTTGCAAGAGGAGTTGACAGAGAGGGAGAATCTCGCTTTGGAAACGCTCGGGTCAGTCGTGGTCGACGGAATGCCAGATATTCCAAATATTGGGGCCGAGGTAAATAGACGTGTACATATAATTATATATATATATATATATACTAGCATTTCCCAGTGGGCTTCGCACCACCATACATAAAATGTTTTTTTATATCGCAATAAATTTTTCATATTAAGTTTTCTTTATAGAACTCGTAAAATGTTTAAACAGTTGAATTAGTTGATTTTTTTCATTCAACATACTTTCTAAAGATGTCACAATAGCCTTTTCTGTTCTTTTTTAAAATTTGATTGTGGTGGTCACCTATATACAGGTAAGGTGAAAGAGCCGATAAAAACTTGTAATTAAACTTTGATTCTTTAATTTCCATTTCAATTTTTTACGCTAAATAAATTATGCTAAAATAAATAAAGTTAAAAATGTTTTTCCAGTTCCTTGAATGCTCCAGTTTTTATTATATTTTCGCCCAAAATTAATATTAACACTTACAACCACAACAGTACAACAGAAGCGCTCATAAGCGGCTGTGTATTTGTTTTTCCCATACAGGCATTTCGTATGAGAGGAAACCATTACTCACATAAAATGTCATAACTCAGGAACGGTTGCACCGATTTCAATCAAGCTTCACACAAACCACCTCCTCAAAGATATAAAAGAACTCTAAAATTTTTTTGTCAATCGGTTAGGCGGTTCTTGAGTTATAAGATTACCAAGGAAATGTAATATATAACGACAACTTGAAATAACTCAGGATCAGCAGTGTGGTTAGGAATTTCAGCTGATATAAGGCTATCGATTTGATCCGGAGTTATTTTATGTACCAGCCAAATTAGTATATGTGCGTGCGGCAATCCCCTTTTCTGCCATTCGATGGAGTACATATGGCATCGCACCTCCCCAAATACATTTAATTTCACAATTAAATCCATAAGTGCTTTACATTTTTGCCGAAATGTATACTCATGTGGTTCAAACACATCCTAGTGTTATCCAGGTCCACGTTTTGATCTATATCTCGAGACCCTAGTTACGGAAGGGCATTAAAAATACTCTATACTATAGAATCATCAGCAGCTTCCATTTGCTACCCATATTGCACAAACACATCCTAGGGTTACCCGGGTTCACGTTTTGGATTATATCTCAAAACCCTATTCACGGAACGGTATGAAAAATACTCTATACTATAGAAATCATCAACAGCTTCCATTTGCTACCCATATTGTACAAACACATCCTAGGGTTACCCGGGTTCACGTTTTGGCCTATTTCTCGAGACCCTGTTATCCGATTCTTAAAATTTTAAGCCACAAACCATCTACTGAATAGTCCAAACAAAGCCTAAAAATTTGGTTTGGATAGGTGAGCTCGTTCTTGAGTTATAAGATTACCAAGGAAATGTAACTTCTTTTTATATATATAGATATACATATATGTGTTCATTTCAATGATAAAAGGTTATAAAATGAACATTTTTGAATTGAAAAAATTTGCACATTAATAACTTAACTACTTTTTAATTTTTCAGAGCGAAATAGTAATTACAAACGACCCCGTGACTCCTTCTGTGGAATCAACCGACGAATCAGTTAACAGTCCACGACCTTCACGTCGCCGTAAAACCGATTCGGATGAGTTAATCAAAAAAATGATTAAATCCATGAACGAAAGGAATGAGGAAGAAAGAAAATTTAGAGAGCGAAGTCTTAACTGCATGGAACAGTTTTGTGACTCCATGAACAACGTGGCAATGGTATTCTAGCTTTATCGCAAGCCGTTGTCAATAAAGATTATAATAATAAATAAAATAAAGTTTATATATGTTATGTTATAATTCATGAATTTTATTTTTTACAAAAGTTTTACAGTGTAAGTGCGTTCATGCAATTTTGCCTCGCCCTTCTGCCTTCAGAATAATATTCTGTTGACCTTATTGGTTCACTATTTTCATCATTCGATGGGTCTTCTGGTGGCATGGCCTCATCAGTGAATATGCCACGTTTTTGCAGCATATTGTGGAATATTACACATGTATAGATGATAGCTGCCGCATTTTTGTGCGAATATCTAAGAACGCGCTCTTTGGATAGACACCGAAATCGTGATTTCAGGACTCCAAAGGCACGTTCAATTGTGTTCCTTGCTTTTATATGTGTTTTATTGAAAATCTCTTCGCTAGCGGAAGAAGGTGTTTCTATTGGTGTTAGTAGACATGGCTCCAAAGGATAACCTGAATCACCTAAAAGCCATTTAAATGCCCCCACAATGTGTTCCCTGATGAGTTTGATTCTCACCGGCGAAGTTGTCCATATACCGGCGTCATGACAAGATCTTGGGAATCGTGCATTGACGTTTTGAAAAATTAGTTCGTCGTTGCAAATCTAGGAATGGGGTTATTAGTTATAAACATTACAAAATGTTGATAAGCCAGTATTTATTTTTTATAAACTCACGGCTTCAACATTAATGCTGTAGTATCCCTTGCGATTTACATACTCATGAGGTACTACTCCAGCAATTAAAGATTGCGGGGAAAGTATTGCAATATGTGTGCAGTCAATAGCACCTATGACGCCTTTTATTCCGAATTTGTTATGGAAGCTGCAAATTTTAAGCCGTTGAAATGGTGCAAATGCATATTTTGTACCATGTTTCAAACTTACCCCCTCTTTATGCTGTTGTAATGCTCCGCCTCATTGGGAAAACTAATTTCAAAGTGTTTGTGTTCCACTACCATCTTGCAAATTTGCTCAATACATCTCGACACGCTTGGTTGACTCATTGCCGAGAAGTGGCAGTTTCCAATAACGCTTTGGTAGGAGCCATTTGCCAGAAAATATAGTACTGAAACAAACTGAAAGTAATATGTTGTAATGCCTACCTGTATATTTTTATTAATATATCAAGCCCACCCGAAGTTCAAATGGAATTCTCGAACTCCGCTCAAACTTGTCAAGTGGTTTGAGATCTTGAATAAGTTCCCAGCAGAAGGATTTCGGGAATCTTAAAAACCTCCTGAAAACGTCTTCTTCCAGAAGGAATGGGTCTTCCGTGCTGCGTAAACTTGCCAGAATCCGTCTACGCATGTTTCTAAAACGTCAATAAATACACAATTATTCGTGTTCTTAAGAAATTTTTACCCAAAACATATTACTTCGCTTCATTTTCGCGTTTTTTTTGCAATATATATAAAATAATTAATTCCTCTTCCATATTTTTCGTTTTGTGAGCTGCTCAGAAGTAGATATAGTACCAACTAGTCTCAAAATCAAATTTCACCACGAAAAGTCTCAATTAGTGACTTGAGACTGCTTACAGAATTCGGGCATTAGTTAGTTTTAGTAGTGTCTTTCTATCGTCATACAATTTTCCTACCTCTGCATCCGTTTTTTCCAAAGTCGGAGCATTTAAAGAAAAATGCTAAAATCAACATTAAAGTTTCAAATTACAATATATTATGTGTAGCTTTTGAAAAACTAAACGATATATCTTGATAACAAATACTCCTATTTTAAAATATCCATATTTTAATAAGCGCTTTGACCCAAGATGGTTATCCTTTTTCATTCGCATCGCGGACACTAAATAAACACGAAAAACAATTTTCTCATTGGCAATAGTGTGGGGAGTAAAATACTACAGACCTTATTTGTTTGGAAAAGAATTTGATCTCCATCCGATCAGAATGCACTAAAGTGGTTGTAAGTCAAGAACTTGAGTTATGGTATCGGGTGTACAACTTATTAATTTTGTCTATTTATGTAGTCAATATTTTGACAGTGATAACTATTCTATGTTAAAGCACGCCAAAAAATTAAGTAAATTTGATATGTCACAGTGAATATTAGTAAACACAAAAATTTTTGTAATTCTGTATTAAAGTCAAAATGTCAAATTACGTTCCAACAAATCAGCATTTGCGGGGAGGTTTGCCTTTGTTCTTCAATTTAAAGAAAAGTGCAACAGAAGCACATCGTTTACTCTCAGAAGCTTATCCTGAATATGCTCCAGAGGTTAGAGTATGTCAGCAGTGGTTTGCACGACTTAAAAGTGGTGATTTTGACACAGAAGACAAAGATCGATCAGGTCCATCAAAAAAGTTTGAAGACGAAGAATTGGAGGCATTACTCAATCAAGATCCTTGTCAAACTCAAGAAGAACTTGGAAAAACATTGGAAGTCACTCAACAAGCCATTTCAACATTTAAAAGCAGCAAACAAGGAATTTGGGTGCCACACGAATTGAAGCTGACAGAATAAGAAATCGTTTTTGCATCGTATTATCACTGGTGATGAAAAGGGGATTCATTACGACAACCCGAAGCGTAAAAGATCATATGTGAAGCCAGGCCAACCAGCCAATCGACATCAAAGCCCAACATTCATGGTTTGAAGGTAATGCTATGAGCTGTTAAATCGGGCCAGACGATCACGAGAGAGCTATACAGGCAACAATTGATACGTTTGAAGCAAGCAATAGCCGAATAACGGCCAGAATGTGCGACCAGACACGAGAAATTGATTTTCCATCATGACAATGCTCGGCCACATGCTGCAGTACCGGTCAAAAATTATTTGGAAAATGCCGGATGGGAAATTCTACCTCACCCGGACATAGTTCCTTCTGATTCCAACTTGTTTCGGTCGATGCAGAATCACCTTTCTGGAATACGTTTCACCAATGTTGAAGGTATTACAAAATGGCTTGATGACTTTCTCGGCACAAAAAATTAGAAGTTTTTTTGGAATGGAATCCATAAATTGCCTGAAAGATGGGAAAAAGTTGCCGCTTCCGATGGACAATATTTTGAATAAAATATATTTTTCACTTTTATACTTAAATAAATGGTTTTTTTTTAACAAAAAAATACGAAATTAATTAGTTGTACGGCCAATATAAAATTCCATTACGAGAATACTACGCATAAATTGATTATGGTACGTTGCGAGTAAAGAAAATAAATTAGCAGATTTTCTCAGCCGCATTAATTGCGAAAAGTGTGCCATAAAGACATTGGATTCCGATGATTTGGGAATAACTCAACGAAATTTTTTAAGTAAAAAATATAAATGCTGGAGAAGAAGAAAATTAATCTGAAATATCTCTAGAAGTTCAAACCAACCGTTCCCTTGAAACCGTTCTCAGGCAGAGAATTTCAATGATCATTTTTCTATTTTAGATATTATAGTAAATATAAAAGCTTCAAAAACCAACAAAGTTTAGTAAATAAAAGAATATTTATCGATAAACAAGACATTTATCTTGATAATGTAACCAACATAGTCCGAAGACATTTTGATAAAGGACAAGGGGCGATATTTTCTTAAATAAATGTTCATGAAAACAACAAATTAAAACAAATTCTTATTAACAAATTTCTTGAATAGTGAATGGCTATTATTTGTACAATGTAGTTTTTTATCACAGGACATCCAGGACGAGAGCTAGCTGGGAAAGCAAATATCTCTGTTTCATAGGTATGAAATTGGGCATTCTGGAATACTTGTAACTTGCAAGGGCATGAAGCACAAGGTTTATCATCAATCAACTAAAAATAAAAATACATGAAATTATAAATAACTGTGACATATGCTCTGGAGGAAAGTATGAGAGGAATCCAATAAAAAATAAATTCCATTTAACCAAGATTCCTACTTCAATTAATAAAATATTCATGTCGATACTTATGTAATTAGTAAGCACTCATTTATACCTTTTCTTAACCCTTTTTCAGAACATGCAGTAGCTTTTTATTAGCATAACGACTTTTTATCAATTAAGGGTTTCATTGTAAAGTTTGTGTTTGACAATGAGTTTAATTTCAAATATGTGTGAAATTTTATAACTGAGTAAAGGAAATTTATAAAAAGGAAATTGAAAATTATCCATACAGTTAATATTAAAGGGCCAAATAAATTCTCCGGTGTCCACATTCGTGCTGGCGATAGCGATATTGATAGAAGAAACAGGTTACACTCAAATTAAATTGAGAGAAGTGGAAGTAATAAACGAAACAATTACCGTAATGCATTTAATAGATCCCACCGAAATAAATATAATAATCTCACAAATCGAATCCAATATTAAAAATTTAGACATTCTCCATAAGGATTTATTGCTCAAAGAAATAGAACTACTTAAAGACAAAATTGAACCAATTACACCTTCGCCAATGAATTTTAAACAAAAAATAGAACTTTTAACACTTGTGTTGCTACCTGGGTACCCGGGGGCCCATCGGCGTACATATTGTTGAATAACTTTTTTCCTATGAGAGGTAGGCCAACCTCCCCATGGTATCCCCATTTGTATCAAAATATGCATTAAACATATTTGGAAAAAGTAAATGTATAAACCACTCTGGTACTCGGGTACACCTATACAGAAAACACGAGATTCATGTATTATGTCATGAAAATATCTTTATTTATACAAATATAATGTAAATAAGTATTTTTAGTAATTAATTATGAATTATATTCTTTTTAAATTGTTTATTGAATAAATATACTGTATATAATAATAATTATTACATTTTGCAATGTTAAGAAAAAAAAATCGACATTGCAAAGTCAGTAATACGTGAAAAATAAACCCATAATAGCACTACAAGAGTCACATATCCCAGCCAGAAAATCAGCTTATCCCCAATAATTATGTGAGTTATTTCCATAATAGTCCACAAAA
Organism: Anastrepha fraterculus; assembly: GCA_037575425.1. Classification (NCBI taxonomy): domain Eukaryota; kingdom Metazoa; phylum Arthropoda; class Insecta; order Diptera; family Tephritidae; genus Anastrepha; species Anastrepha fraterculus. Next base: position 43,903 of record JAYXIM010014526.1, on the reverse strand, counting down.
TACTTACAGTAAACAAGGCATTGCCATATTTGTAGAAAAATCAGTTGCCCATAAGCAAATACCTATCAACTCAAACATCCAGTCGTTAGTTTTTGAAATCGACATTGGTTTTAAAGTAACAATAATTTCGTGCTACATTCCTCCAAATCAAGATTTTAATAGCAGGGGTCTAAACAACATTCCAGAACCTTTTCCAACTCCAATCATATTATCATGCTACCACCGAAGGAGGAACAACAATAGAGGACATAATCGTCTCCAAAAATTTAGTTGTCCTAAATGATTATGCACCCACCCATTTTTCCACTCAAAAAACCTTTTCCCACCCTGATATCATCCTATCTTTAGCATCCATAGCTCCTAAACTATCATGCAAAACACTGGATGACTGGCACAATAGTGATTGCAATAGTCATTTCCTCTCTTGCAATCCCCTTTTCCTCCCAAGCGAAACCTGTTGCCAAATTCATAACAGAAAAAGCAGATTGGCCAAAATTCTGCAACTCTTTATTATATCTGTCTAGAAATAAACCATACTCAACGAACATTAATGAAGAGGCATCTACCATCAAATCGAAAATTCGATCAGCTGCTCACCTTTCCATACCGCAAACAAACATAAAAAAGTTCTCTACCAAATTACATTATTGGTCACAGCTTTTATTAATACTTAGAAATACAAAGAAAAACTTATGTTGTCAATACAAACGGAACACAACTGACGAAAATTATGTAAATTACAAAAAAGCCAAAGCTCTTTTCAGGCGAGAACTTAAATCTTCAAAACGAGAATCTCTTGAACAACTTACTTCGGAAATCGGAATTGAAATTGAAATTTGAAAAGGAGCACCAGGAGATTTGGTGGCTCTTAAAACAATCAGGCTGAAAAGCCCATTGTATTTAAAGCTCTGGAAAGGGTGGATAGTCCAGTAGGGAAGGAGAGAGGTATCAGAGAAGAAGACACGAAAGAATAGAGACAGATATACAGATAGTTAGTCCTGTGAGAATTTTTCAGATTCTTTGGTAAATCTGTAAATATCCTCCAGTTTTAGAGAACGAATATTACTCATTCTCATGACATCGGAACCCAAAACTCGTAGCCGTGCTCTTGCAAAGGCAGGACACTCACAGAGAAAGTGCTTAGTGCTATCTGCCTCCTCCAAGCACGACAGGCACATTGGATCCTCAATGATTCCAATGGTGGTCATATGCTGACCCCATGGGTTGCGTCCTATAATGATACCGACCATCAAACGAACGTCTTTCCTTCTAAGTTTTAGTAGAAAGTTTGACAGTTTTCTGTTCGGACTTGTCACAAAACACTTTGCAGTTCTGCAGCGTTCTAGACCGGACCATCGCTTTTTATGTAGATTGCCTACATAATCGCTGACCCAATTCATGATTCCTGTAGAACTGATTCCGATTATTGGTCCAGGCCCCTGTGGGGGCACCGCTGGTCCACGGTTGGCCATTTCATCGGCAATTTCGTTTCCTTGAACACCGGAGTGCCCCGAAACCCATAGACAGAATTGAGCTTCTTCTTACATTCTCGAACAATCTTTGAGGTTTGCTTCGCGTTCTCCAGAGCGTTTAGTGCAGCCTGACTATCACTCCAATCTGTTTCCTGCTCCATCTTCTCTCGATTATCCATTCGGCTACTTTAAGGATGGCAAAAACTTTCGTTTGGAATACAGTTGCCGTTTCTCCCATAGCATAGCGATACTTATTACTATCGTTTAAGTACCATCCGGCTCCAGACCCTATTTCATTCTTGGACCCATCGGTAAAGAAAATATCCGTCAGACTCCTTGCAGGCCTTCTGGGTTGCTCCATTGCCCACACAATGGAAATCTGACATCAACTTTCCTTCCAAATGAAACTGTGGGTATCAGGTCGTCGCTATGTGCCAAAAACAGAGGATACTGCTCAGATAGCATCTTAAGGATTTCTCTGTGTCCCGAAGTTCCGAAACTATATTTATGAAGTCTACACATTGCTTTTATTGCTTCCTGTTTTATCTTAAGGTCCAGGGGGAGCAAATCAAGCCTAACATTTAAGGCATCACCAGAGGTTGTATTCATGGCATGCATAAACATGCACTTCTTTGCAGCCTGTATAGCTCCCGGATTGTGGACTTAACCCGGCTCAGTCGCCACCATACCACAGAAGCGTAAGTGATGATTGGTCTGATAAGTGCTGTGTATATCCATAAGACCACAGCAGGTTTCAGACCCCAGGTTTTGCCAAGGGCTCTACGGTATTGCTGAAAAGTCCTCAATGCGCGATTCACCTTCAGTGCGCAATTCACTCCCATTGTGTATTCGTCAGCTTCCAGCTCGCTTCAATCTTGCTAACAAGATGGTGTAAGGCTGATTCACATGATTTTCCACTCCGTTAAGCGTGTTGATTTCTACTAAATGGACTTCTCGGCAATACCCCCACTCGAATATGTTTCTCCACCACTCGTTCTAGACTTTTCAACACGCACGATGTCAAACTGATTGGTCTGAAACTATTTGCTAGGGAATAGTCATCTTTTCCTGGTTTCGGAATAAATACTACTCTTACGCGTTGCCATCGGGATGGTATATAACCAAATGCAAGACAGGCTGTGAAGATCCTTTTCAGGGCCTCAATCAGCCTGTCTCCTCCTTTTTCAAGCATTGCTGGATATATTCCGTCAGGTCCAGGGGGCTTACAGTTCTCAAAGGAAAACAAGAAAAACCTTATCGATTCTTTTGTCACTATCCGACTAGCAATATACCAGCTGTTCCTAGAGGTTCCAACGTTGCTACCGTTATTGTTCATGCCACTCTCTTCTTCAGAGAGAGTTCTACTACCCGGAAAATGGGTTTCGAGTAGAGCATTAAACGTTTCCGATTTTGAAATGGTGTATGAACCATCAGGTTTTCGAATGGAATTTAGCCTTGCTGAGCGATCTAGATGAAGGACCTTACAAAGTCTCGCTGTTTCCCTAATTTCTTCAACGCTACTGCAGAAATTTCTATAGGATTCAAGTTTGACTTTCCGTACTTTTTTCATGTATTCTCTATGTATAAGTCGATGATTAGCCCAGTCCTCTTCTGTTTGGGTCTTAAAGGCCTTATAAAGAAGTTTTCTGGACCGCTTTCCCCTGTCTGCTTTGCCTGAGTGGGCACAGTTCCTCAAAGCAATTGATTAAAGTACCTTCTAATTTCTTAGTAGCATCTTCAATCATTTCTACTGATTTGAGTTTTTTCAGGTTTGGTAATCGCTCTGTTACAAGCTCACCATACCTGTCCCAGTCCACATTTCGAGGACTCCTACCGTAATGTATTGATATTGTATCAATTCCCAGTCGGAATTCGATCAGACGATGATCAGAAAGAGAGTCCACTTCCAGAACTCGCCATCAGTTGATTTGATTTCCAACTGACTTATTGGTAAGTGTTAAATCAATGATCTCTTGTCTCCTTTCGGTCACAAAAGTTGGTTTGTTACCAGTGTTTTGAATGACAGAATCGGATGACAGGATAAAATCCAGTAACTTAAGTCCCCTGGGGTTGCATTTGCTGCTTCCCCATACAATGTTCTGTAAATTTGCGTTACAACCCCCAAGAACTATCGAAATCACTCTCCTGCACTCTCTGCTTCAAGCGCTGATGCTCCTGCCACATTATTTGAATAGTATGGCAGTACTATTTCCTCAATGAAAGGCAAAACTCCAGGTGCAGACAAAATACCGTATCTTATTTTACGAAATATTCCCTTTGCTGTGAAATCAAGGTTTATAAGATTATATAATCTGATTTTAGACCGAGGTTTATACCCACAGGCATGGAATACTGCTGGGATTATACCTATCCCAAAACCGAACAGACCCAACTCTCTGATTTCAAATTATAGACCAATTTGGCTATTACTTTCCATGTCAAAAGTACTATAAAAGTTAATATCTCGGCGACTTGTATGGTTTGCCGAACAGAATGATCTAATAAACCCGCATCAATTTGCTTTTCGGAAAGGTGTAAGCGTAATACATCCTCTTCTTTTATTTGATCATTTCACTTCTAAAGCCCTATCGTCTAAAAATCACGTTTGAATACTTAGTTTAGACTTTGAAAAGGCATATGACAGAATTGGAGAGCATTGCGTATTACAAGAACATAAACGTTGGAAAGTTGGTGAAAAAATATACAATGTCGTAAAATCCTTCCTCTGCAATTGCAAATTTTTTGTTCGTGCAAATAATCAGAAATCGAAAATTGTTCCCCTTTTCAATGGTATCCATCCAGGGGTGCCGTTATCAGTTATCCTATTTACGATTGCGTTCAACGTAATTAGCCGGATTATTTATTTACTTATTTATTTAATTAATTAATAGTCTAAAAAATACAATATTTCTTACAGACTATGAAAACAGATTAATGCTAAATAAATTAATCAAAGTAAAATTAAACTTATAATTAACTCGTCTCATTGTAATGAATTTCGTCATATATTCAAATTGAGCATTTCCTTTATGCCACCCAAGTACCATGTGCAGAGAAAGTAAATTAATAGAGAAGGCTCAGGAACGAATGAGCAGGTTGAATGTCAAATGCTAACAAAACGCGGGTAAGAAATTTTTATTATTTCACCACGGCCTTGGAAAAGTTAACAGAAGAGAGTTAACATAGCGGAGCGTAGTCAACAGAATTAAATATGGCGTTTGAATTGAAATGTAAAATGCCATGATTTGGTGTTAGGCAGAATAAAATAACAGCAGACCTGTACATTTTTCTTTCATGCTTATTTGCCGTCGTCATTTTGCATGCGAAAACAGATGTTCGATCAAAACAGAAAATATGTACATACATATGTCTTTAACCTCTTTTATCAAATCCGAATTATATTGTTGAGATTTACGTCACCGGTCACGTTACCGGCACGCGTGACCGTTAACGGTCACTAACCACGCCTCTTTACAATCACTTTGTTAAGAGCGTTGGGAAAATCGTGCCAAAAACTTTGTATACGTGTGATTTTCTATCCCTTTCATACATATGGATTCGTTTCAGTGCCAGTTACATAATAGCGACAAACAAAATAACTTTTAGACCAGCGCCGGGAGCATAGCGCGATAGCCGAGCGGCTAGCAATGTGGGCTTCCGATCCAAAATCCTTGGTTCGAATCACAAAAAAAAATTTTTTTTATACATTTATTTTATTTTGTTTTATGATGTGTTTATGAGGGAGAAAATATATGAATAAAGTTTGCTTACAGCTTCCACATTTTCCAAAGGTGACGGAGAACAAAAAAAAAAAAGTCGATTTTCAAACAAATACGAGTGCATATGTGTTTGTAACATACAAAAAAGTGTAATTGTGTTAGAGTTACGGTCACGCAGGTTTTGCTGGGTATATATAAATACATACAAACCTTCAACGAACGTAAAATGTATGCATACAAAAGAACAACAACTGCGACCGTCTTCTTGTCCGTCAGTGAAAAGATGGCATATGTATACCCTACGAGCAAAAAGAACCGGGAAGGTGATGTTGACTGTTTTCTTCGATTGCCAAGGCATAGTCCACCATGAGTACCTTCCATCGGGCCAGACAGTCAATAAAGAATATTATTTATCCGTTTAGAAGCCTTTGAGAGATGCTGTATGTTGCAAACGGCCGGAAATGTGAGCAAACAATTCTTGGATTTTGCGTGATGATAACGCGCCATCGCACCGATAAAAGAGATCAAAGAGAATAGGACGAAGGAGCTGAAGGCCATGTCGGCCGACCGGGGCTGTTTGGAGGACTGGGTTGAACGTTGGCACATGTGTGTTGCTTCAGGCGGGTCATATTTTGTAGGAGATAATATAAATTTGCCTGAAATTTAACTCTGTTATGTTTTATTTAAACATTCCCGGTACTTTTTGATCATAGGGTACATATATGCGGCTTTGCGGACAGAAATGTGTGATTCGCTGTAATTGTTCAAGGAATCTAAGTCGCATTAACTCGCGACTGTCGAACAGTTAGAAGACATATTTACATATATATAAGGGTGCATACAAACATACGGAGCCGTGGCCACTCGACATGACAAAAATTCAAGATTTATCAAATACATATTGACAAATAATTCCACGCGAAATATTCCAATATTGACTATTTTCGAATGGTCGCGAAAATTGGCATATGGGCAGCTGGTTTTATGAATGAAATTGAAATATGAGCTCGAACTTATGAATGAACTTTTTGTTTTTGTTCTAAATTGTTCAGCGCCGTCGCTGATAGAATCATGGCCTCTGCGACTGCGTCTACGAATGTATTTTGTTTTTGTAGTCGCTAGGCTTAAATTTTAGCTTCGGGCAACATGCGCATGTGAGGTATGTGTTTTTGTTGTGTTCTAGAACATTTTAGAATGTGTGGTGGCAAAGCGGCCATCGCGTTGCGCTTGCTGTTGCTTTTGCGTCTATCAAAGTATTGTGTTTTTGTAAGTACAATATTAGGAATATCGACTGGTGAAAGACAAAAGTACACGGAAGCAAGAAGGGAGCGCTGTGCTCGCGCATATATGCATGAATGTATGAACGTGCATGGATGTAGTAACATATGAATGCAATTATTTTGTAGGAAGTTTAGAAGGCAAGTAGGTATATATGTATGTATATATGCTGGGGCATAAAGTGGGTATATATACATACATAGAGCAGAATTGTTTTTGCACTTGTTAGGAAGAAACTCGTTCACTAGTGCGTATGTGTATTTCTTGTAAGAATGTGATGTGCTGTCACTTGTGTACATACATACATATGTACATAAGTCAAGGTTATATGGCATACATGCATTTGTACATATGTATGAAAGGAAGATGATGTTCTTACGCTTGTGCATTATTGTTTTTCATATACAAAAGTACATACATACATATGTATGTAAATGCTGTCGAATACATAAACTATAAATTGACATACAATACAAAATAAGTGTTGATTTATGTTAAACCGTTTTATTTTCTGAATGCAAATACCTCCTATTGATATGTACATACATATTATGTGTATTGTCATATGCCATCATTTATGTACATATAGAGTATACGTTCATTTATGAATGTATGTAATGAAAAACTTCATGAATTACTTTCAGAATTTATTAAAACTTATTCGCGTCGCGCGCATACATACATATCTACGTAGATATCACAAACCTTTTGCTCACAACGCAGGCGCAGAAATAAACGCTCTGCGTATTTATCCTCCCCACGTGACTCGCCATCAGTTCTCGGCGCAAAATTTTTTTTTTTCCTTTTTAAATTTTTTTTAATGTAATCGTAAAAAAATGTATAATAAATTTTATGTATCCGCTTATCATTTCAAAAGTAACAATATGGTAAAAAAATAAGCAGTCGAAGAAATAAACGCACCACCTATTTTTCCTCGCCACATGTTAGACTCGATTTCAATTCAATTTTTTTTATTAATTTTTTTTTTTTAATTCGTTTGTTTTTTAATGTAATTGAAAAAAAAAATTATGTAATAAATTTTACGTATTCGCTTATTATTTCAAAAATACGAAAATATTAAAAATTTAATTGGTTTAATGTCGAGGTGAGAAATGTGTTGTGTGTTGAGGTGAAAGATGTGTGGTGTTTCTAATTTTTGTGTGGGGAAAAGTCAGTGAGGTGTCTATAAACTCGGTGTGCTAAATTTCCTTACTACAAATCTTTCAAATCTCAATTGTACTAAAAAAAAGCTCACAGTAGCATTTGCACCTTCTCATTGCATTAACATTCTCTGGCTCGACAGCCGCAGCTGCTGTGCGTCAAGTGCGCGTATGAGCATACAGTAAGTTGCAGAAAACTAGATAAGTAGCTTATAAAAAAGTGATGTGTCGGGCAATTCAATACTAGGAGTAAATTTCGAAACAATTATTTAATGTTCTCTGATAGAAGGTAAATACTTAATTAGTATATAACTTTACGTATGTATGTACATATGTAGTTCTTCAATTGATAAAAAGGGCACAAAAACATATGTATATCTGCAAGGTTAGGAACTTACTCTGAAATCAGAGTAATTGAAGGTTACTGTACAAGTTAACACCACACCTTACAAAGCCTCGAATTGGGAAATAACCCATGGGTTAGTGGCACCGATAATACATCCGGTGAACTCGTTATAACCGCTGACGCTGCATCAGCATTCCACGAACATTTACATCAAATTAGTAAATGTATCGATCAGCAACAATAATGAGTCAACAACAGTCAGCATATTGATGGTCGAAATAGGTGTAATTTAGAAGTAAGAAACATAAGAAAGTTGAGCTTAAACGAACAAAGACAAATGAATCGGACAATAGTCCGATTGTCCTTTTTAAAAACTAAAATCGAAATGTAAAATATTAACTGGCGCCCGAGCGCCTCTGCGATTCACCACCCCAGGGACCCTCCAGAGAAGTATAAAGGAAAACATAATAAAAAATACTTTAAGAAAGGAAAAAAATACACCAAATTTAGTAAACATTTAAAATAAAGAAATTAAAATTTCCAATTCAAAATTTTAAAACAAAAATTAAATAAATTTTCAGTTTAATTTTTAAGAGCCAAAATGAAGTAAATTTTTAACAATGGCAAACCCATTAATCTTGTCCGGACCCCTGTTCTTAACGCACCCCTACAACCAGGTGTTTCCAATTTATTTAACATGGACTAACTGACTAACTTCGTGACAGGACTAGTGAACAATATTATAAGACAAGAAGGACGGAATTTAGTCCAGGCAGTCCTTAATCCCAATGCAAATTTCGCAAATATAACGGACGTAAATATTGACGCAAGTCACTTAAATACAAAATGACAAAATACCGCGAATTTTCCGGTAGTCCAGGAGAGTATAACTCTTGGAAGAAAACTGTAGATCGCATCCTTCAGATCTACGAATCTCTTAATGGAACGTCGAAATACTACGGCATCCTGAACGTTATAAGGAATAAAGTTGTGGGCAACTCCGACATTGCCCTCGAATCCTATAACACTCCGTTAGAATGGAAGGCCATTGCAAGTTGCCTTACCCTTCACTACGCTGATAAGCGAGATATAGGTACCCTTGAGTACCAAATGACTTCATTAGTGCAGGGCAACCTCACTATCCAGGAATTCTACCAGGGTGTTTATTCCAACCTGTCCCTCATTCTAAATAAGTTAGGTTGCATGGAAATGAGTTCAGAATCCATGCATTTACTAACACGGACATATCGGGACAAAGCCCTCGACACCTTCATACGAGGAATAAAAGGTGACTTGCCAAGACTTCTTGCTATGAGAGAACCAGTTGATCTTCCTTAAGCGATTCAGCTTTGCCTAAAGCTAGAGAACCAAAACTTCTGTTCTCATTACGCGTTGAGCTGCAGTAGTCAAAATAGGAAGCCTCACGACTTCCGAGCACCTCTCCCACCCAAAGAATTGACTAACGAATTTTATCCCCAATTGGCATATATGCCAAGACCCCAAATGCACCAACAAAACCCTCCAAATCAATACCGCCCTCAGGCTCTTATGAATAACTATCACCAGGCCCCCATTAATAAGTACCGCAATAACCAACCTTACATACCATTAAATCAACCTCTTACTAAACCTCAACTCCCTCGGCCAGAACCAATGGACGTCGATAAGTCCCTTCATTCAAAAGCTGTTAACTATATGAACAGACCACAGATAAATAACCAAATGAAAAGAACATCAAATTTTTCACAACAAGTTCCTTTTAAACAACAGCGAAACTTCCTCATATACCTAATGACGAACCATTTTTTGCAAACTCCATTGCGGGACAAATCCGAATCACTCATCATACAATTGTCAATCTTTTCGGCAAAAATGCCACAAGCATAAAATTTTTCATACTTCCCACATTAAAATCCTTTGATGGTAAATATTATAGGAAACGACAGTCTAAAAGAACTTCGTCCTACAATTAACATACATGTCGACACCCTGACATTAGGTAATGGCATTAGAATTAAAATTAAACAGAGCCTTTCCCCTACAGTTAAAAAAATAGATGACTGAAACTGAAATAGAACTGACCATATGAAAACTACACAAAAACAACATATAAATAACTTAACAAAAAAGCACCCACACCTTTTTACCGATCCGGACGAAAAACTTACTTACACCACTACGGTAGTTGGAGTAATCAGGACTTATTCAGATACCCCAGTTTACACAAAGTACTATCCATACCCCCTCGCGATGAGAGACTTCGTTACGCAAGAAATAAAAAATTTGTTAACGGACGGAACTATTAGACCGTCCCGCTCACCGTATAACTCACCCGTTTGGGTTGTACCCAAAAAACTAGATGCATCAGGCAAAAAGAAATAAAGGTTAGTAATGGATTACAGGAAATTTAATACATTGGCTATAGCCGACAAATACCCAATCCCAGAAATTAACGAAGTCATCTCACAACTATAACAAATACTTTTCCGTTCTTGACCTGAAAAGTGGCTTCCATCAGATTCCATTAAAGGAATCCGACATTGAGAAGACAGCCTTTTCAATTAATAACGAAAAATATGAGTTTACTAGACTCCCATTCGGTCTAAAGAATGCACCCGCTATTTTTCAGCGAGCTTTAGACGACATTTTGAAGGAACATATCGGTAAAACATGTTATGTCTATATAGATGACATGATAGTGTTTGGCAAAGACGAACAGAGCCACCTCCAAAATGTCGAAACAATTTTTCACAGGCTAGAAAAAGCGAATATGAAAGTCCAATTGGACAAGTGTGAGTTTTTTCGAAAGGAAGTCGAATTTTTAGGATTCATCATATCCCCGCAAGGTATAAAAACCAATCACGTCAAAGTAAGTGCTATTCAAAATTTTCCATGTCCAAAAACATTGAAAGACCTTAGATCTTTCCTCGGACTATCAGGCTATTATCGGCGCTTTATCAGAGATTATGCCAAGCTAGCAAAACCTCTGACCTTGCTTTTGAGAGGGGAAGATGGACGAGTGTCCAAAAATGCCTCCAGTATAAAGCTAGTTGCGTTCAATAGTCACCTTCAGGAATATAAAAACAGCGTTATTTTCAGAAGAAGTTATGTTATCATACCCCAATTTCAAAGAGGAATTTCACCTTACGACAGATGCATCAAACTACGCTCTAGGTGCTGTCCTTGAACAATCAGGAAAGCCAATTACCTTCATATCCCGATCACTCAATAAGACAGAGGAAAGTTATGCCGCGAATGAAAAAGAAATGTTGTCAATAGTTTGGGCCCTCATTTCACTGCGGAACTATTTTATAAAGTTGTAATTTTCACAGATCACCAACCGCTCACCTTTGCATTAAGCAATAAAAACCATAATGGAAAATGAAAAGGTGGAAGTGCATCCTCGAATAATATAACTACGAGATGAAGTATAAACCCGGAAAATCCAACGTCGTAGCAGACGCACTTTCGAGACCCCCACAAACGGACATTAATACTCTTACAACTACAGACCATAGCGACGAAAGCTCCTCACACCTCCTTATTCCGGCCACTGAAGCCCCCATAAACGCTTTTAAAAACCAACTGTTCTTAATAATTGGCAACACCGATAGCTACTCATTCCAGTAGCCATTTTCTAGTTTCCACAGGCATACGGTTACAAAATCAAATTATTCTAACCAGGACATCATAGACATATTTAAACGCTACCTCGACCCTTCACTCGTCAACGGACTATACACCACAGAAAGACTGATGGGTAAAATCCAAGAAATATTCCCGCTCCATTTTAGCAACATAAAAATTTGCTACACATAAACTCTTCATTCTTCTTATGACGATCTCTTCTTCTTCATCGAACATACAAATTCTTGACTATAGTAAATCTCAATTAGTAACAATAGACAATGAACAAGCGAAAATACAGGACGCAACATTCAGACTTATTCATCTCATCGACCTGGAAAAATACGAACAATTTCTGACGGAAACCTACGACGAAATAACTGGCCAAATCACCATAGACATTCTCCTATATCCCGTCCCAAAACATGAAACAATCCAAACTTTCGAAATCCTTAATACCCTAAATCCTATTAACGACATTAAAAGGAAAAGGTCAATTGATATATTAGGAACGGCATGGAAATTTATAGCCGGATCTCCTGATCACGAAGACTTAAATATAATAACTAATAATTTGAATAATCTAAATGAAAACAATGACAAACAAGAAGTGATACACAATGTATTTGAAAAACGTATAAATAATATAACTGGCATAGTAAATAAGATGTTGAACACCATCAGAAAAGATGATAGTATTGTAATGGAAACTATAGTAAATTTGCAAAACAAAATTAGATTAATAAAAGAAGAATTAATTAATATAGGATACTCCATTCAATGGGCAAAGAGCGATATAATTAACTCTGTATTACTAAGTAAAGAAGAAATCGAATTTTCAATTAGCAAACTAAAAAGGGGAAATGTTCCATTTACGAGTGCCGAAGATGCACTAAGATTAGCAAAAATAAACGTTTTGAGTAAAGATATGACATTTATATTATTAAAATACCCCTAACATTAAATGAAACATTCAAAGGCATAATTGTAAGACCTGTTAAGAAAATGAATAATAAGGGTAGAAATGTATCAGCAGACTGAGTAGACGTGTTTTTGAGTAGTTGCAGTTTAATCCGAAATTTTATTTAATCCACTGAGTTTTAATTTACTAAAAAAACTGAGTAAATCCTGTACAAGCGGTTCTTTTGTCCGGGTAAATCAAAATCATAATAAAGTGTAACATAACTACTTGAAATACCGCGAAAAAACCTTGTTGTTTCACCAGTTAAACTGTTTGAATTTACTAACATGCCAAAAATGTCGACAAGAACAACGGCCTTGAACAAATTGTCACCATCCCCGCAAACACCTTCAGTACAAAGTAAGTCTCTTAGTACCGATGCATCAAGCGCTACTCTCAATGCGTGGTTTGCGAAAATTGAGAGCCGCTTAGAGTCACAAAAGCAGATCATCATTGAAGAGCTAACATTACGATTAAGAGAATCAGAAGAGCGAGTAATGGAGCGATTCAGTGAGTTGTCAGCGGATCTTATGAACCTGAAGTCGGCAGTTAAGCTCATGGAAGAGCGGGTAAAAATAACTGAACAGAAATGTGCTAGTGTACAAAAATTGCGCAGCGAGGTATATGCACTTAGTGGGTTGCCTATAAGAAAAGATGAGGACATTCTAAATGATTTCTCCAAGCTGTGCCAAACGCTTCATGTAAAACTAGCGCCTGTACGTTCTGCTTTCCGGTTACGACCAAACAATAAAAGCGTAGCTCCAATAATAATCAAATTGAGCTCTGCTGCAGATCGCTCTCAACTGCTGAAAGCTGTTGCTAAATTCTGCAAAGATAAGAGACGAGCACTTTCTCTTAGTGATGTCGGCGTTGGTATTGAAGGGAAAATATTTATCCACGAATGTCTTACGAGAAAAAATCGCGAACTAATGCGTTTGGCTATGCAATATAAAAAGCAAAAGCGTCTAACGTCAGTTTTCTCTGTTCGTGGGCAAGTGTTTGTTAGAGCTCGACCCCAAACTGATGCTGTACTTATAACTGAAAAAACGAGTATAGAGAGCATTGCAACTGCTAATACGTAAAAACAAAAACTCTTATGCGTTATATTATTAATGTTATGTCTGCGTTAAGTTTATTCTCTTATTTATCATTTATGTTTTCCAAACTCTTTGCTTTGCATTGTAATCATTTTTATTTTAGTATCATTTCTATTTTGTTCATCTCATTTGTACTTTACATATTCTTGGCTTTACAATGTTATCTTTTTTATTTTGATCTCATTCCTATCTATCTCATTATCTCCTTGCTTTATTTCAATTCCTCCACCTTGCGTATCCTCCCAACCATAAACTGCCAATGCGTAATGAAATAGCAAAACAAGTAGACAAAGAACATGCAAGAGGATTGCTTAAACTCATTTCTAATCGCTACAATGGGTTTATTGTCTGTCAGTTGAATGCGCGAAGTTTGAATGCTGAAAAAATTGACTATCTAAATTTTGTTTTTGATAATTTGAGCATTGACTTAATATGTATTACAGAGACATGGTTTAAAGACTATATTGATAATAATGTATATTCCCTGTGCGACTACACTATTATTAGATGTGATAGGACTACTAAGACTCGAGGAGGTGGTATTGCTTTATATTTTAAAAATAATTTTAAATGGAAAGAGATCTGTAGATCAGATCATTTTCAAGAAGTCGAATACATTTTTGTTGAATTTTATGATAACAATACCAAATGTCTTTTTGCATGCATTTACAACCCTAGCAATAGAAATGACCTCTCAGTGATATTTGATAAATTAGCGGAATTCCACATCTCCTATGAACATATTATTGTGTGTGGTGATTTAAATGTAGACCTTCTTTGTGATAATTTTTCCTCCAGGAGGTTGATAGATAGTTTCCAATCATTAGGAATTTCCTTAATTAATGAATATGCTACTCGTTTTGCACCCCACTGCAAACCAAGTCTTTTGGATGTATTTTGCGTCAGTGACAGAGATTACGTCAGTCATATTGATCAACTTCCTATGGCTGGAGTTTCCGACCACGAGTTGATATTCTTATCTTACAACATCCAGTTCAATAGACACAATCAAGTAAAGGAGATATTTTTTAGAGACTTTAAGCTTATTCAGCATGATCTCCTAAATAAGGAGGCTGCCGAGCTTAATTGGAATATGTGTCGGTTATTCACAACAGTGGATGAAAAACTGCAACATTTCAATGCTTTAGTCAGCCATCTATTTGATAGGTTTGTTCCGTTGCGTAAAGTTAAAGTCCACGGAAATAGGAAACCATGGTTTACGCGTGAAATATTGTCTTTAATTAGAGAGCGTAGTAAAGCATATAAGAAATGGAAAAATGATAGAAACACTCACTCGTGGCAAAAATATCGTGTAGCAAGAAATAAAGTAACTGCAATCACTAGAGATGCCGAAAAGGCATATCTACATTGGAAGCTCAACGATAGTTTACCTCCGAAAGTCCTATGGAAAAACCTTAAAACCTTAGGTGTCTCAGGAGAGAATAAGTCCGTGTGCAGTTTGGACCCAGAAATCTTAAATACTCACTTTCTAGCATCTAACAGGGCTCCACTCGACATACCTGTAAAAGTTCCTCTACGAGAGCATGTTAATGACGGTGAGTTTGAATTTGTGTCTGCAACTGAGATGGATTTGATACAATGTGTACATACTGTCAAATCTAATGCCATAGGGACCGACGGCATTTGTCTTAAATTTCTTAAAATTATTCTACCATTTATAATACCATCACTTACGCACATAATTAACTTTTCAATCACCTCATCTACATTTCCATATCTTTGGAAGATAGCAAATATAATACCTGTGCCTAAAATAAAATGCTCTACCGCTCCTCAGCACTTCAGACCAATAAGCATTTTACCTGCCCTATCGAAAGTATTTGAAAAATTTTTGGCGCGACAAATTACCTGCTACTTGGACAAGAACAATCTGCTGAGTAATTTCCAGTCGGGTTTCAGAAGTCTGCATAGTTGTTCCACAGCTATGCTTAAAATTTTTGAAGATGTTCGCTCTGCTTATGATAAAAACTACCTAACAGTGCTAGTATTACTCGATTTTTCAAAAGCATTTGATACTATTGATCACAACATTTTACTGCAAAAATTGTGCTGTCAGTATAAGTTTGGAGCATTTTCTCTGCAACTAATAAAAAGTTACCTTTCGAATCGGCTACAACAAGTTAAGTGTGGTGATAACTACTCAAGTCTAAAACCAATTACGTCAGGTGTGCCGCAGGGCTCTATTTTAGGTCCAATTTTATTTTGCATTTTCATAAATGATATTGTTGAGTGTTGCCAAAATTCGTCGATTCATCTCTATGCTGATGACACCCAGATCTACCTGTCAAGGCCAATAGGTCTTATTGAAGATTTGATAGCAAGGCTTAATGAAGACCTCACTCGTATTTCTAACTGGTCCAAATCTAACAACTTGAAATTAAATGAGTCAAAGACAAAGGCGATTGCTATTTCTCATTCAAAGTGTGACCTTAACTCTTTGCCGCCAATATTGCTTAATGAAGTAAATATTAACTTTGATGACATAGTAACTAACCTGGGTTTCAGAATACATTCAAGACTATCATGCGTTGACCATGTAAACTTTGTTGTAAACAAGGTATATAATATTCTTAGAAAGCTATATTGTACTGCCTACTTACTGCCACGGCAAACTAAATTAAAACTTGTTAGATCACTCATTGTTCCTCATGTATCATACGCTGAATTAGTATATTGCAGGCTTGATATTAATTCGAAACAAAAATTGCAAACCGCTTTAAATAATGCAGCGCGATTCGTGTTTGAAAAAAGGAAATATGACCATATATCTATCTACTCAAAACAGATTCTCGATCATAACCTCGACTCGTATCTCAAAATACGCTCTCTTTTGTTCCTGCATAAATTAATATACACACAAAAACCATTGTACCTGTATAAAAACATTAAACAATGCCAGTGCACCCGAACATTGAATCTAATTGTTCCGACTTACACTTACTTGGAATCAGAACGCATGTTCTTTGTTAGTGCCATAAAACTATGGAATTCTATACCAACTACAATAAAACTTATAAAACAAGCAAGGTGTTTCAAAACTGCAGTTTCTAACTACTTCTAACCTTAAATCCCCCTTTCCTTCTCCCATTCCCACCATCTTTCTCTTCTTCTCACTTACTACTCTTAGTTTTAGTCTATAAGTTTAATAGTTAAAATAGTTTTAAATCTAAGTAGCATTTCTATGTATACCATCCTCGTATTCTAGAATTATAAGAAGATGTACTACCACAAGACTCTGTCTTACTATGTACAAAACAAATCAAATAAATTGAAATTGAAATTGAATTGAATTGAATATTATAATTGAAACAAAATGCAAAGAAATTCCAAAAGGAAAAGATAAATTATATGGTATCAAAAATAAATGTGAAACTTGCAATGATTTAATGATTTGCAAAGAAGCAGATGTCATAGATATTGGTAATGATTTATGTATATCTAGAATAATAAATAGCTTAAATTCTACGTGTAATACCACCAATGACCACCACATACCAACAATAGAAAAAATGAACAAAGGCGTAATTCTACTCAATAAATTCAGCGGTAATATAGAAGCCGATAAAATGGCACAGGAGATAAACTGGACCCATGTTGTAATATTTTGCAACGCTACCATTAGAATCAACAACAAAGAATATAGTAATATAGAAGCAATGCCAATTACATCTATCCCAGCAATATTACAGCCAACTCCATTAGAGAAGGACCATATCGAGATACTTTCGCTTGAACCCTAAAGGACTTACATATAAACAACACACATAGAATAAATTCTCTCAAAAAGGCAAAACTATCCATCGGAGGCTTAATATCCATAACATCCGTGATAACCATAGCGATTTTCATTTTGCTAAAGAAAAAATCAATAAAGATACAATACATCGAGAAAGAAGTATCAAAGCCTAAAGCAGGAAGCCCGCCACAAGAAAGTAATGACATTCCAACATACGTAAAATTCAACGACTTACCCTTCTATTAATGATCGAGGACAATCATACTTAAGAGGGGAGGAGTTAACACCACACCTTACAACACCTCGAATTGGACAAAAATCCCATGGGTTTGTGGCACCGATAATACATCCGGAAAGATATCCTATGACTACAAAAACACAAATTATTCAAAAAACCCTGTTGGACTTGTCGGTCAATTTTGCATTTTTGTATTGGGACAGGGAACGTGTTAATCTTAAGTTGAGCTTAAACGAATAAAGACAAATGAATCGGACAATAGTCCGATTGTCCTTTTTAAAAATTAAAATCGAAACGTAAAATATTAACTCACATATTTGAAGGTTACTGTACATATTTGAAGGTTACTGTACATACAATTCTGTGCCTATGAATGTGCGCTGAATTTCTTGTGAAGTTTTAGGTAATCGCCCCTAAATTAATATCATCACCATCCTCGCAGTTATTGCCTTTGTTTTCGAACCGCTGTAAAATTTTCATAGATATCAATCGCGCTACTATGTACTGCACTTCGTGTGCTGTGAGATGAGTATTAATACCCTGACTAGCTCGGACCCGATAAAAGAAATTTTCTAGACAGTCTTGGTTTAACGTTCCAAGGAAAATAAATTTTAAATTTTGATGCTGTTGAAAAAGCTCCTCGCACATTTCGAGCATCGATTTTACTGTAGAACGGAAGCCTTGGATACATTTAATATAAGAATATGTACGCGTTGTAGACATTGGACTAAAGAACTTAGTAGTCTTTCAACTTTGTCCCTATCAACTCTCTTCAGAGGAGACCTTAATGGATTTGTTGACTGGAAATGCTTTGCGTCGAGTTCATCAAAAAATCATTCATTTCTGTAACAAATATCTGCGTGGACTTGGGAAAATTTATCAAGCTTTCGTCGTTACCAAATAAATTTTGACTACACATCATGTCAATACCAGACGCTGCCGAATTGCTCAATACTTGTGTTGCGGGTGAAACGCTAATTTTTTCGAAAATGCTTGAGTAAATATGAGCCTCCGTCAATTTTGGCCAAATTTAAAATTGGAACTCTTTTGATCAATATCAAACAACTTCCCAATGACCTTAAAGCTTGCAGTGCCATGGCCGCGTTGCTCTGATAATAGCGAGCAGATTGAGCAAACCGTTCGCGAATGGCTGTGGTTTCTAAGTCCACGCAGATCTGATTGCTATAACTAGTCTGCCTGTTTTCCTCTAATATCGAGTATTTCTCAAACTCTTCCAGAGTTAAATCTTCTTCTACTTGCTTAACTACCCTACTATAGGTTGCAGTGACGGGCGGGCAAACCCAATCAGAGCCAGCACTAGGCGCGCAACTTCTATTAACTGCCTCTAAATTGAAACAAGGAAAATCCCCTTTCAAAAGTTTATATTTTGTAACCAATGTGGGTACAAAATGGCGTTGGCAAATAAAAACCCTGTCAGTGCTTGACACTTGAACGTTGCAAGGCCCAATTCTCACGGGTCTCTTCGTCCCCAGGAAACGCAAAAATTATAACTTTATCCTTACTCACGCAGCTCTCGATACAACAGCTCCTTTTTTTTCGGTCCAATTGTTCGGTGGAACATCATCATGGCCTAATTAAAATTTATATTTTTATTTTTACAAAATTTAAATTGATGTTGATTGTGAACTACACCTAAACGACGACGACACCGTTGGACTTTTTTTGGAGTTATTTGAAAGAAAAGGTATACCACGATAAGACAACAACAATTCAAGAGCTAAAGGATGAGATAATTCGGCACATTAACGGCATAGAACCTCAATTATGCCTCAGCGTCATCGAAAATTTGGACTATCGGATGGAGGTATGCCGCTGAGGCCACAGCGGCCATTTGACCGATTTTTTGTTCCATACGTAATTGACCCATACCAATATTATCATAATGAAGAAAAATGACAACAATTTCTTAAAAAAATTGTATTTTATTCAAAATCAACACCGGCCCTTGAAACTTAACCACCCTTTACTTGGCCTAAAATTAATTGCCCAAATTCAAAAGTTTTTTATAAATAAATAAAATAATGAGAAAGTGCGCAACTTGTTTTAAATAAATTAATCGGTTCTCTACTTTCTATTTCATGCATGCATGCATTTTAGCATAATATTCTAATATTTGGCGCAATTTTCATATAAGCCTAATGTTCATATGCCCTATGCTAAAATATATAAACATGCATACATACAATTTCGCGCAATTTTCATAAAAAAAAAAAATAATTGGCGCGTACACTTCTGCTAGGTGCTTGGCCGAGCTCCTCCTCCTATTTGTGGTGTGCGTCTTGATGTTGTTCCACAAATGGAGGGACCTACAGTTTCAAGCCGACTCCTAACGAGGAGCTAATGAGGAGCTTTTTCATGGCAGAAATACACTCGGAGGTTTGCCATTGCCTGCCGAGGGGCGACCGCTATTAGAAAAATGTTTTTATTAGTTTTGCTTTCACCGAGATTCGAACCAACGACCTCTCTGTGAATTCCGAATGGTAATCACGCACCAACCCATTCGGCTACGGCGGCCGCGCAATTTTCATAACCTAATATAAATATGTCCTATGCTAATATACTATACCTATCCCAGCAAAACCTGCGTGACCGAAGCTCTAACACAATTACACTTTTTTGTGTGTTACTAACACATATGCACTCGTATTTGTTTGGAAATCGACTTTTTTTTTTGATTCTCCGTCACCTTTGGCAAATGTGTAAGCAGTAAGCAAACTTTATTCATATATTTTTTCTCATTTTTGCATCAATAGAAAAAGAAGAAAAGAAAACGACAAGTGGCTGTCAAAGCAATAAGTCAAAAAGATATCTTTTCTCTCTTTTTGATATCAAAGTAGGCCGAGAATCAAATTGTCAACCTTTGGTAAATGTGTAAGCAGTAAGCAAACTTTATTCATATAGTTTTCCTGATTTTTGCATCAGTCAAACTAAACAAACGCCGTAGCCGAATGGGTTGGTGCGTGATTACTATTCAGAATTCACAGAGAAAACGTCAGTTCGAATCTCGGTGAAAGCAAAATTAATAAAAACATTTTTCTAATAGCGGTCGCCCATCAGCAGGCAATGGCAAAATACCGAGTGTATTTCTGCCAAGAAAAAAATCTCCTCGTAAACATATCATAAAACAAAATAAAATAAATGTATAAAAAAAAAATTTTTTTGAGATTCGAACCAAGGATTTCGGATCGGAAGCCCACACTGCTAGCCGCTCGGCTATCGCGCTGTGCTGTCGCCGCTGGCCTAAAAGTTATTTTGTTCGTCGCTACGTTTATATGAAACTGGCACTGGCAAACGAATCCATATGTATGAAAGGGATAGAAACTCACACGCACACAAAGTTTTTGGCACGATTTTCCCAACGCTTTTAACAAAGTGATTGTAAAGGGGCGTGGTTAGTGACAGTTTAACGACCACGCGTGGCGGTTACATGCAGGGTAACATGACCGCCACTCTTCTTGCTGGGATGTATATAAATTTGCATACATACAATTACGCGCAGTTTTCATAAAAAACAAAAAAGAACAAATCTGTAAACAGGCACACAAATCATATGGGCATATCAAATCAACAAATCTATTCTGAACGCAAGCAAATGTAAGCTAATGTAAACTACATTTTTCACACTTGCGTATCACTCTCTCCCTCTCATTTCTCTCCGGCAGTCATATTTATTAATTTCCTACTGTTAACTTGTGGTGAAGTAATTCCTGAGTTGAATTTCTTACCCGTGTTTTGTTAGAGCCCAAAATGAAGAACGGGCGGGGACTGCGCCTTCTCAATGAATTTACGTTCTCTGCTATGGGGGCAGTACCGTCCCGACAACATGGCAGGAGGTATAAAATGCATTTCCCACAATGTGGAGGTTAAACATGGATCTCTCTGTACTAGGTAGCTCACTTTCGGGAAATCCTCCCGTCGAGCAATCGACGACTCGCTCATCGGATGTACAGGCCCGAGCCCCACACCCCCTTATGACCGGAACTGACACCCAGGGTTCCGGAGGAAGCGCACTACTTGTGGCGAAACATGGCACATTGGCTATGCCAATGGAGAGCCGAGTGAATGTGAGCGATACACCGCCGTCGCAACCATCCGAATCAACTGAACAATTTGTGCAGCAGACTCAGATGGATCTCTGGCACCGAGTAAGTCTTTGAAAACGGTCAAATCTGGTGCGAATCAGGTAAGCACCAGTAAAAAGACTGAAGTTATTGGAGATTCGAACGCAGCTGCTGGTCTATCTGCAAGGCAGATCACACGAAGAAGACAGAAGGCGAAGAAAGCCGAAGCATTAGCTTAATTAAGTACTCAAGCTCCGTCAAACTCGACACCTGTAGTGGAAACGGGAAAGCGTGGCAGAACAGAGGACACCTCTGTAACGTTGCAATCTTCCGGAAGCGAGCCAACGACCGGGAAGAGGAGAAAGGCAAAGAAGAGGAAAGTCGAGAGACGGATTTCGGATATGCCTGCATCCTCGACCCAATCCAAGGCATAAAAACCTTTGCCTGACAAGGCAAACGCTAAGGGACCTCAAATGTCGAATGACTCTCTTCCGTCAACGTCTGGCGAATAATTCGCGAGCATGATAGCAAAGGCAATGACGGTAGAGACACATACCGACCAACAAGACGGTCTACTGTCCAAAAGGCAACAGTACTATCTTGACAGCTATCTTTGGAAAGCTATCGCGCCGATTTCGAGGGTAAAAGCGTGGTGAACGGCATCGTTAAGGTACACTGTTCCAATGCTTTTTCCCGAGAATGGCTGGAAAAAGAGATAGCTATGAGAGTAGCTTTGAGAGTAGCAAAGTAATTCAGCAGAACTCCTCACACGCATCCGTGTTCAGAACAAAGACACGACTCTCTGGAGAGTATGCTCGTGCACCAGGCAGAAATCCGCTACCACTTCGGAGCCGGGTTCTCTCCTATGCCTTACGCATGTAAAGCGACAAACAAACCCACACATAATAATAATACAAGAACCATGGGCATGTCAAAAACGTACCTGTGGTCTAGGTGCTATGGCGTGGGGACAAATACTTCATTGCGAAGGGAATGTGAGATCGCGAGCATGTATTATCATGCCGAGGTTGATCGAACACACGATGTTTAAAGAGCCATGCTCCAGAGATATCGTTGTTGCAAAAATAAAGTACTGGAAGAGTGGGAACAGTGTCGAAGCTATCATTATTTCGGCCTATCTACCCTAGGACTCTTTACAGCCACCTCCTTCGAGGAAGCTAAGGGAAGTAGTCAAGTATGCAGAATCTAATAATCTGGGGCTAAGAGTGGGCTGTGATGCAAATTCACAGAACATTGTGTGGGGAAGCAGCAAATGCAACCCCAGAGGTCTGAAGTTACTGGATTTTATCCTGTCATCTGATTTGCTCATTCAAAACACTGGTAACAAACCAACTTTTGTGACCAAAAGGAGACACGAGGTGATTGATTTAACACTTACCAACAGGTCAGTTGGAAATCAAATCAACCGATTGCGAATTTTGGAAGAGGACTCTCTTTCTGATCGTCGTCTTATCGAATTCTGACAGGCAATTGATACAATATCAATATCTTCCGGTAGGAATCCTCGAAATGTGGACTGGGACAGGTATGGTGAGCTTGTAACAGAGCGATTACCAAACCTGAAAAAACTCAAATCAGCAGAAATGATTGAAGATGCTACTAAGAAATTAGAAGGTACTTTAATCAATTGCTTTGAGGAACTGTTCCCACTCAGGCAAAGCAGACAGGGGAAAGCGGTTCCTTGGTGGAACCCTGAACTGTCGAAGCTTCGTGTACGCTCCAGGAAACTTCTTAATAAGGCTTTGAAGACCAAAACAGAAGAGGACTGGGCTAATCATCGACATACACAGATAAAATATAAGAAAAAATGTACGGAAAGCCGAACTTGAATCCTATAGAAATTTCTGCAGTAACGTCGAAGAAATGAGGGAAACAGCGAGACTTTGTAAGGTCCTTCATTTAGACCGCTCAGTAAGGCTGGATTCCATTCGAAAACCTGATGGTTCATACACCATTTCCAAATCGGAAACGTTTAATGCTCTACTCGAAACCCATTTTCCGGGTAGTAGAACTCTCCCTGAAGTAGAGAGTGGCTGAACAATAGCGGTAGCGACTTTGGAATCTCTAGGTACAGTTAGTATATTGCTTGTCGGGTAGTAACAAATTATCGATGCGGTTTTCCTTATCTTCCGTTGAAAATATTAAGTCCCCTGGACCTGACGGAGGATATCCAGCAACGCTTCAAAAAGGAGGAGACAGGCTGATTGAGGCCCTGAAAAGGATCTTCACAGCCTTTCTTGCACTTGGTTAACATCGGATAAGTCCCTAAGGAGGCTTTGCACGAAAGGGCAGAGAATTCTTGACAAAATCGATGACTGGTGCATGAGACAAGGTCTTTCCGTTAAGTCGACGAAAACACTCATAGACTTGTTTACGAGAATACGAAAATTGAATGGACTCAATTTTATAAACACTGGATAAGAAGCTAACTTGGGAGACAGACGTTTCACTTAAGGTGAATCGCGTATTAAGGATTTTTCAGCAATGCCGTAGAGCCTTTGGCAAAACCTGGGGTATGAAACCTGCTGTGGTTCTATGGATATATACAGCACTTACCAGACCAATCATCACTTACGCCGCTGTGGTCTGGTGGCGACGAAGCATGGTTAAGTCCGCAATCCGGCAACTATACAGGCTGCAAAGAAGTGTATGTTTATGCATGCCATGAGTACAACCACTGGTGATGCCCTTAATGTGATGGTTGATTTGCTCCCCCTGAACCTTAAGATACAACAGGAAGCAATAAAAGCAATGTATAGACTCCATAAATATAGTTTCAGACATCGGGACACAGAGAAATCCTTAAGATGCTATCTGAGCAGTATACTCTGTTTTTGGCACCTAACGACGACCTGATACCCACAGTATCATTTGGAAGGAAAGTTGATATCAGATTTCGATTGTGTGGGCAATGGAGCAACCCAGAATGCATGCAGGAAGTTTGACGGATATTTTCTTTACCGCTGGGTCCAAGAATGAAATAGGGTCTGGAGACGGATGGTACTTAAACGATAGTAATAAGTATCACTATGCTATGGGAGAAACGGCAACTGTATTCCAAACGAAAATTTTTGCCATTCTTAAAGTAGCCGAATCGATAATTGAGAGTAGATGGAGCAGGAAACAGATTGGAGTTTCTAGTGACAGTCAGGCTGCATTGAAAGCTCTGGAAAACGCGTAGCAAACCTCAAAGAATGTTCAAGAATGTAAGTTTAATTCTGTCCCAAGATAAAAGTGGCTTGTACTTATATTGGCTCCAGGACACTCCGGTGTTCTAGGAAACGAAATTGCCGATGAATTGGCCAACCGGGGACCAGCGGTTCCCCCAGAAGGGCCAGAGCCATTAATCGGAATCAGTTCCACAGGAATCATGAATTGAATCAGCGAGTATGTAGGCAATCTGCATAAAGAGCGATGGTCCGGTCTAGAACGCTGCAGAACTGCAAAGTGTTTTGTGATAAGTCCGAACAGAAAACTGTTAAACTTTCTACTACTTAGAAGGAAATGCAGAATCATCGAGGACCCGGTATGCCTGTCATGCTTGGAGGAGGCGGATAGCACTGAGCACTTTCTCTGTGGGTGTCATGCCTTTGCTAGAGTACGGCTTCGAGTTTTGGGTTCCGATGTCCTGAGAGTGAGTAATATTCGTTCTCCAAAACTGGACGATATTTGAAGATTTGCCAAAGAATCTGGAAAATTCTCCTAGGACTAACTATTTCTATCTCTGTCTCTATTATTTTCTTTCTTCTCTTTTTCTGATCCCTTTCTCCTTCCTTCCTTGACTATCCACCCTCTTTCGAGAGCTTTAAATACAATGAGCTTTTTAGCCTGAGTGTTTTAGTAGCCACCTAATCTCCTGGTGCTCCTTGGCTCGACCTTTTCAAATTTGAATTTTAATATGCAGTCTGTGCGGTTTGGGAACCTTAATAGGCTGTTGACGTCTAAGACAGACAGTTGCTCGAGACTCTTGAACAGCGGTTTCCCCAGGGTTAACATTCTGTCCTTCCATAGGACAGGGCATTCACAGAGGAAATGGAAGATTGTTTCCTTTTTCTCCGGTTGTTGACAACTACGACAGTATGTGTTGAGAGGTATGCCCATTTCGGCTGCTTGTTCTCCTATAGACCTGAAGCCATGTTATGACTGCCGTATTGGCGTCCCGTGGATTCATGTTTATCAATGTCGTCGATTGCTTGTTCCTGCTGATTTTGCATTTCGTCTGGTCTCTCCGTCTACAATCTGCGATTCGAAGGAATTCTAGGGAGATTGCATTCTTGACTGAACCTAATAGTGTGAATACCAGTACTGCAAGAACGTTATTCATGGCAAATCCCCCTCTTGCCAGTTCGTCGGCTCCTCGTTACCTTCAATATTCCGGTGTCTAGGGACCCAAATTAAGGTCACTTTATGGCTTTCACTCAAGGTTGTTAGGCTATTCCTGCTTTGCTCCACCACTTTAGAGGTTGTTGTAGCCGAATCCAGTGCCTGGATTACAGCTTTGCTATCCGAAAGAATAGCGATATTGCCCTTAAAAGAGTCCGTGATTAGTAGCCTAAAAGCTTCCCCAATTCCCAGTACTTCCGCCTGGAAGAAACTGCTGGTATTAGGGAGACGCATAGATTTTTCAATTCCAAGTCTATCAGAATATATACCGTTGGAGCTGGTATATCCACCATCCATTTTACTGCCATCTGTATAGACTGTAGTGTCGAAGTTGTTTTGAGAGAATTACTTATTCCATTCTTCCTTAGGGTGCGAGCAGAGTGAGCGCTGATGCCGAGCGGAGCCGAGCCGAGCTTATTGATGCTTATTTTCAAACGAGAAGAAAATTTGTATATAACACAGTGAATGCGAGAATCAGCGCTGAAATTCTATTTATTCCATGTGTTTTGCTCTTATGTCATTTAGTTTTGTTGTTCATTTGTGTTTATAAAATTGCTGTACACGGTAATGGATTCATCTGATGAAGATGATGGTTCTCCTAGTGTGATTTATGCAATTATTAACACAAAAGGGATTGAAAAACATCCAATTACACTAAAAAGGAATGAATTTGGTGAATTTCATCATTTATATTTTTTTTTTAATTTATCCTAGTAGGTGGTCCAATGACCGACACTGCGACCTAAAAGATCTTTTGTGTCAAGCTACCTATCATTTATATAATGATTTAAGAAAATATCCAGCTAAATTTCAACAATATACCCGAATGAAAATTGAAACATTTGATTACATTCTGGCCGGGAAAAATTTCACATATTATTTGATCGATGCCCCTTTTTTTTGTTTTTAAACCATTTAAAAACACAACTGCACTCTAAAAAGTAAACATCAACAATGCAAAAAAGCGCGCAAAACGCTTTGAAACTGTTTTCTCGCACTCATCGGCTTTGCTCTCTGCTCTTGTCGGCGTTCACTGTGTTATACTCAAGCTTATTTGTATTGACTTGTATGTAATCAGTTTTATCGCACTGACAATCTTTATCGCCCTGACAATCTCGGCTCGGCTTTCAGCGCTCACTCTGGTCGCACCCTTAGATGGGAAGAGAGTGGCAAAATTCCTATTGAATATTACCGTCGGGACGATGTAGTCTGTCCTCACCGAGGTTATATGAGTTTGTCATATCCAAGAATGCTGCCATGTAATAATGTTTGTTCTTTAGAGAGTCCTCTATTGTTCGGTTTACCTCGTGAATCGCTGAGGTGAAGACTTTAATTTAATTAGTATTTTATTAGGGTTTGGACTAGGATTTGTTTCTTATTGTTTAGTAATTTGGTTTCAACATGTAAAGCCTCATAATGCTAAAATATTAACTGCATTATTAAATCGAATAGGTGATGTTGCTTTTTTAGTAGCTATTGCGTGAATATTAAATTATGGAAGTTGAAATTATATTTTTTATTTAGAAATGACGGAAAACAGAACAGAAACTCAAATTATTGGAGGATTAGTTATACTAGCTGTTATGGCAAATAAAACTCAAATGGCATTTTCATCTTGACTACCTACTGCATTCGGTTTTCTTACTCTTGTTTCTGTATTAGTTCATTTTTCTACACTTGTAACTACTGATATCTACATATTTATTAATTCGGTTTAATATTTTATTGTGTGGTTCTTGAATAGGACAAATATTACTTTTGATATTTGGGTTAAATATATTTATGGGTGGATTAATTTTTAATTTGATTTGAAGAAAATTTGTGCTATATTTACTTTAAGTCGATTGGGTTAATAATAAAAATTGTATCTATGTATACCTATATATTTGATTCTTTTTTTCTTTTATGGAACATAGGGCCTCGACAAATTGTTTCCAGTGGTCCCGATTCAGCGCCAGTAATTCAATTTTGTTCCATGTTTTATTCGTCATTTCCATTTTGATCTCTATCATCGGTCTCCATGTGTTTGGCGGTATTCCTCTGCGGCGGTTGCCGTGCGGGTTCCACGCAATTTTATCTATAGGGGTTCATAAACTAGCTTTTTTTCATTTAACAAGTCATGTTTTATTTAAGGCTCTATTCTTAACTTGAGCCGGGGCTATTATTCATTATATATTATATATAATATTTATAAACATGCATACATACAATTTCGTGCAATTTTCATAACCTAATTACATATGTCCTATGCAAATATATATAAACATGCATAAATACAATTTCGCGGAAAAAAATCTAATATGTAAACATGCATACAAATCACACTTGCGTGTCGCTCTCTTCCTCTCATTTCTCTCCGGCAGCCATATTAATTAATCCCCTACTATTAACTTTTAGTGAAGTGATTTCTCAGTTAATTGTTTCCTTTACGTCAATTCAGTACAATTTAAACTATGGATTGCTTTGCACCGAAACAATGCGCTGAAATAGTGACGCTATGCATCGAAAATAGTCGTTCTATTGTTCTAACTCAACGCGCATATCGAAAAAAGTATCGCGGCAAACAGGCACCGTCTGACAATACTATTCGTCGTTTGGTGTCGAATTTTTTTGAGCATGGGACAGTAGAAGATCGTCTACCTGCCGTTCATCAACGACCAAGACGTTCCAATGAACTTGTTGAAGCAGTGAGGGAGAGTGTTGCCCAGGAGCCAACAGGGTCGTATTGTCGTCGCGCTCAGCATTTTGGCGTCAGTGAAACCACAATGTGGCACATTTTAAAGGATAATTTAAATTCGTTTCCGTATAAAGTGCAATTGGCACAAAGAATATTGCCGACAGACCATTCACATCGCTTGGAATACGGCCAAACAGTCACTCGAATGGTTGACACTGAACCCAATTTTGGAAGCAAATTTTAATGACTGACGAGGCACATTTTAACCTCTCTGGCAGCGTGAATAAACAAAACGCCGCATTTAAGGACTTGAGAATTCACACGAGATCCATAAAACGCCATTGCATGACCTGAAACTAACTGTTTGGGCCGGCATTTGCGCCAAAATCATCATTGGACCATATTTTTACTGAGAAAACGAAACGGTCGACAGAAACCGTTATCGATGGATGCTGGCTCATAATGTTCGCTCGCAAATGCCTGATAAAGGTTTAGACGGTTACTAGTTTCAACAAGACGGTGCACAATGCCACACTGCCAATACAAAAATTGAATTTCTGCAACGAAAATTTCCGGAACGGGGCTAAGTGAAGTGATATGGGGGCCAGTCGATGTCGCCTCTTTTTCACACTACACGTTCCGGAAATTTTCGTTGCAGAAATTCAATTGTTAATGTGTTTCAATCTGAAGATAGCATTCATAATTTTGGTTAATTTAATTAGAGTAATTGGAGTTGTTTTGGGATTTCCTCGGTGATGAGGTCAAAGCCAGGTGCCTTTTTGGATTTTATTTTTTTTATTTCATCACATAATTCAGAGTCCATTACTGAAGGAATTTCGCCGTGATCGTTGAGGTAACATGATTCCATTTCAGCCGCTCTTGATACGTCGAATGAAGAAGATATTTTCAAGGTATTCAGAGAAGGTATTAGCTTTCTCTAAATTGGTTTTTGCCCATGTGGTATCTGTTTTTCTTATTGGTGGATATTGTATAGCTGGTTGTGAAAATCTTTTCGCGCATTTCCAAAGTGAGTAATCGGTGCTGTGTTCATTCGTTAGCCCTTTTAGGTAGTCGCTATGAGAGCGGATTTTAAAAGCCTTTATCTTTTGGCGGCCGCCGTAGCCGAATGGGTTGGTGCGTGATTACCATTCGGAATTCACAGAGAGGTCGTTGGTTCGAATCTCGGTGAAAGCAAAATTAATAAAAACATTTTTCTAATAGCGGTCGCCCCTCGGCAGGCAATGGCAAACCTCCGAGAGTATTTCTGCCATGAAAAAGCTCCTCATAAAAATATCTGCAGTTCGGAGTCGGCTTGAAACTGTAGGTCCCTCCATTTGTGGAACAACATCTAGACGCACACCACAAATAGGAGGAGGAGCTCGGCCAAACACCTAACAGAAGTGTACGCGCCAATTATTTATTTATTTATTTTTTTATCTTTTTAGAGAGTTCATTTGCTATTTTATTTAAAGTAATTTTATCAGGTGGGGATCTGGATTGCTGCCCTCGTCGGCGTGCTTTGCGTTTTTCTCTAACCATTTCTTTTATTTCTCTAGTGTACTTTTGTCCCGCTGAGATAGTTCTTATAACTGGGGTACTGCGCCACGCTACGTGTTGTATGCTGTTTGACAAGTTCAATACTTCATCGTCAAGAGCCTCATTACTATTTATTTCTGGATTGTCTTTATCATCCGACAGTATCTTTCTAAAGTAATCCCAGTCAGTGTATTTATTCTTTAGTGTAAATTGTGGTTCCATGGTAATTACACTTTTATGTATTGTTAAGTATATTGCAGAATGGTCCGAGTTTAAATCTAGTCCACTTTCTATGCGCATATATTATGAAGAAAAACTTCTGGTTATGAAGAAGTCTATAAGATCAGGAATCTTCTATGGATCTGTTGGCCAATACGTTGGTGCTCCAGTAGAAAGTGTGCTGCATCCAGTAGTTTGGAACGCCTTGTATTATTCTCTGCCTTTTGCTGTGATAATTCTCGACCCCCAATGGGTATGCTTAGCGTTAAAATCCCCGCCCATTATGAATCCATGTTTATGGTTATTGATTAGCCGCAGGTATTGATCAGACGTGATCTTATGTCTTGGAGGGCTATAGACTGCTGTAAGTGATAAATTTTTACCGCAATTAATCGAAATGGTTATCGCTTGAAATTCATTTGTAGAGAGTCTTCGAAATGTTTTATGCTTTTTTTTATAATGATTGCAACAGCTCCACGTGCGCAGTTATTTGGATGTATTGTATGGTATGTCACAAAATTTGGAAAACTAAAATATGATTCCCTGGTAAAATGAGTTTCCGAAATCAAACAGATGTCGGTTTTTTCAGAACTGAGGATTATTTCAAGATCATGTTTCAGTAAGCCATTTGCATTCCATAGCATAATTTGAAAAAGATTGGTCATTGGGCTTGAGCAAAATTTTTTTCAAGTTTTAGTAGCGGCTTTTGAAGTGCTAGTGTGAACTCATTTTCTTTTGTTAGTTTTTCTAGGACTTGATGTAAAATATTTGTATCTTCCGAATGATCATTCCCTTTTACTATTTGGCAGTATGTTGGTCCATTAGTTATTGATGCAGTTTTTTGAAGAGTGGGATTACGTGCAGATATTTTTGGATTATTTTCTGTGGGTTTTATAGCTGGTTTTTTTGCATTAATATCTTTATTTTTGATATCGTTTTTTTTGTTACCGGATCTCTAATCGCGTATCTTTTGCAACTCCTTAGCAACAACACAGCCTCTATAGGTAGGCCGTGGACCTCTTTTCTGGTTGATCGCCGAGCGCGTCGGGTAGATCCCTCGAGATAGTACGCCCTAGAGCTTCAGGTAATAATTCCGGTGATAATTCAGCCTTCCTTTTCTTACTGGGTCTCTTTTTCAATATCCAGTCCGCAGACTATTGACCAACTTAAGGCAAACATTCGTGCCGAAATCGACGCTATAAAACCCGAAATGTTTGACAAGGTGATGATAAACGCAGAAAAAAATACTAGTTTGTGATTGCTATAGAGGTGGCCACTTGATTGATATTGTATTCAAAAAATTGTTTTAATAAATTGTAAATAACAAAACCAAATAAAAATACCTCACAAATCAGTGGGTTTTTTCAACGTTTTTCAATGTTTTGATACCAAAATAAAAGATGGCGTACCTTGTACATACTTACATATCTATGTATTTATAAGGACAAAAATGCGAAATGGTAAAAATTATGAAATTTGTTTAAATCTGAACCAGAAGAATTCGGAATTAAGAGACTGATAATTGATAAATATATTTTGTGAGCTAAACTATCCTGAATCCTTCATATTCGGGACTGTTTTTTGGCTTTTCCTAGCTCTTATATATTCGATGCAATTAAGTCTGAAATGAGGTTTAAAAATGTTTTGTTTCTTTTCTGAACCATTTCAACAATCCAAATACGTATATATTTCGGACAATAAAATAATGTATTTGTTCCCGCGAAGAAGACTTTGTCCGACGCAGCCAAGCAAGTTCTGCGCCGGGCGCACAGCAAAATATACGAGGTCTGTTCAAAAATAAGATGAATTATAAAATCGCGGGCTACGTGTATTCGACTTTCGATTATTTTTTTTTAATGTTCGTACACTCGTTTCGAAGATATGTTCATATAGAACGTTTAAGTTGTTTGTGAGAGGCATGAAAAAGACAAGGGCTCTCCATGTTCGGCGATTTTCTGCAATCGAAAAAATGGATCAATGGAATTAAATGCTCAAAAACAATTGAAATTTCGACAATGGCATACGGTGAGAGTACTCTGACAAGTGGTATAAGCTTTTCACAAAAGGACAAGAAGATGTGAATGACGACGTTCGCTCTAGACGCCCCAGCGCATCAACAACCGATGAAAATGCTGAAAAAGTTAAGTAAATTGTTATGGAAAATCGTTGAATCACAATTAGAGAAGTTGCTGAGGGTGTCGGTCTTTTCGGAAATTTTGGTCATCGATGCTCCAGGTTTGCTTAAGAGGGTCATAACTAGTGACGAATCATGGGTATATGGTTATGACATCGAAACTAATCTTCCCAATGGAAGAGTCCAGGAGAGCCAAGACCGAAAGGGCAGAAAATCGCCGAACACGCAAAACACTTGTCTTATTTATGCTTTTCACAATCAAACTAAACATGCTATATTGCTACACCCGTGAACATAAATAAACAAAAATAAAAAAATAATAATCGAAATTCGAATGCACCTAGTCCACAAAATTTGAAAATTTGCCTTATTTTTTGAACACACCTCGTATACGTAAACATAGATACAATACATCAAAAAAAGGAGCAATCTGCTTTCATAGTAAGTTTCTAACTTGACGACTATATTATTAATTTCTTACAGTTTTTATTAATTGGATAATCCCCTACGTGAAGATATATTTTAATTAAGTATGTAAATAAAAAAAATAAATAATTGGCGCGTACACTTCTGTTAGGTGTTTGGCCGAGCTCCTCCTCCTATTTGTGGTGTGCGTCTTGGTGTTGTTCCACAAATGGAAAATTTTTATTTTTGTTTTTTTAATTAAGTATTTTTTTAATTAAGTATGTAGCATACGTATAATTTAGCATTAAGTATTGTAGCATACGTATAATTTAGCATTAAGTATGTACTAGTATGTAACCCCCGAAAATCGGGTGGGCTTTTTTCCCACGGAAAGTAAACAGCATATGTGACACTTTTATATATTAAAAGTTATGATGATTAGAAAAGTGTATATTTTTATTCATATGTAATACCTATGTAAGAACTTATGCATACCTATAACATTTTTAAAATTTTGTTCAGTTAAATGAGTAATTTTCTTTTTTAAATTACTTCATTATAAACTACATTCAACGTGAAGTTTTCGTTATTGCCCATTTGAACGCGTATATTTTCCCAGGATCTAACCCGGCTTAACGCAACATAAAGTTGGCCGTGGGCAAAGCAATTCTCCTTTAAATGAAGCCCCACCCTTGATAATGTTTGCCCCTGGGCCTTATTTATAGTTATGGCGAAGGCTATTATAATTGGAAATTGGCGACGCTTCAACGTAAAGGGAAGTGTGGTTTCGCTCGGCTCGGCGGCCGCCGTAGCCGAATGGGTTGGTGCGTGATTACCATTCGGAATTCACCGAGAGGTCGTTGGTTCGAATCTCGGTGAAAGCAAAATTAATAAAAACATTTTTCTAATAGCGGTCGCCCCTCGGCAGGCAATGGCAAACCTCCGAGTGTATTTCTGCCATGAAAAAGCTCCTCATAAAAATATCTGCCGTTCGGAGTCGGCTTGAAACTGTAGGTCCCTCCATTTGTGGAACAACATCTAGACGCACACCACAAATAGGAGGAGGAGCTCGGCCAAACACCTAACAGAAGTGTAAGCGCCAATTATTTACTTATTTTAATAGAAATCGCCTTCCCTGAGCCTCTCCGCATAACACTTCCGCGAGCAAACAATTCGGCGACGGAGTTCCACTAAAATTGAGGGAGTGTAAAAATTCCACAGGGAATCTTACGTGATCTTGTGAATCTTGTGAAACAATCGTATCAGCGCTGAGATAGGTGCGCTCTTGACCAGGTAGCATATCGACTATACTCGAGTTTATGATGGCACATTGGTGATTTTTTGGACTTAATATGGCTCGGTCTTTTAAATTATCAATTTCTATTATTCCATTATTTGGTTGGAAAACCCAGTCAATGAGGTTTCCGTTTTTTAAAAGAATTTGATCAGGAATTTTTATTCTTGATGCATTGTCTTGCCCTTCGCCGTGTCCTATGCGCAAAAGAAAATTACAATAGTCGGGTTCTTGACTACGCATATTGATTGTGAGCTTAAATGATTTAAAAAATTTCCACAAAGAGCAACGTTTTAAACAATTATCAACTATGCCAGTTCGCGTACTTCTCGGTACCACAGGCAAAACTTGCCTAAAGTCTCCACCCAGAATAATAATTTTCCCACCAAAAGGAGTCTCATTTTGGTGAATATCGCGCAAAAGACGATCTAAACACAACAGAGCTCTGCCAGGTACCATGCTAGCTTCATCCCAAATAATAGCTTTTGCTGCCTTTAATGCCTGACCA
This sequence comes from Anastrepha fraterculus, assembly GCA_037575425.1. NCBI lineage: Eukaryota > Metazoa > Arthropoda > Insecta > Diptera > Tephritidae > Anastrepha > Anastrepha fraterculus. Next base: position 8,989 of record JAYXIM010014526.1, on the reverse strand, counting down.
GCTTTAGTGTTTGGTTTTACCAAAGAAACTGACGATTCAGTCAACGGTATGGGAAATTTAAAAACGCTGTGAGCAGTTCGCCCGCCTGGCAACAAAAGTGAAGCTATACCTGTCCAAGCTACGGTAATCACTGTTTCTCCAATACCACGAATATAGTGAGTAAGAGTTTTATATAGAAATGTTTTTCCAGAGCCACCAGGTCCATAAATAAAAACAGCTTTAACAGATATGCCCTCATCATTTAACATTGTACATACTTCGTCAAAAATGTGTTTTTGTTCTCGATTAAGCTGATCTTTTAATGTTTGTGCGCATATCAAATCGACTTCAATGTCAGTTGTTAAAGTTGTAAGGTTGTCTGCAAAAGAAAATTCCGGCAAACCAAAATGTTTTAAAGATGTATTGTGGGAAAGTAAAATTTGATTAATTTCCCGCAACGCCAATATTTCACTTTCTACTACATTATTATCTCTTACAAAATCTTCAATAAAATATTCTTTAAATGTTGTCCAAAGTTCAAGGGGCGAAGTAGGTTCTCCAAACACGCAAATCATGGCAAAAATACGTCTTAACTGTGAGGGCATTTTGAAGGTAGAAACTTTTGTCAAAACAGCAACCCATTCCGAGTTATCCACTAATAGCTTTCGTTTGACGGCCGATTCCCAAAAAGAAGAGAGGAGCTCATTACCAACTGTCAATAAATCATTGTATGATTTAGGACCCTTTATGGAAACTAACAGTAAACGTAATGCAAATCGTTCTCGATCCTTTGGATCGACCGTATAAATTCTGCCTATTGCGTTGGCTAAATCTTTTCTTCTCTGCCACGAACGTGAGCCTTGTTGCCAAGTGTAATGTTCAGGAATTTCTTGGTAAGTCAATGTATTAGCAAAAGTATCTATTGTATTCAGCTTAAAGTACGCAGTAAGTGTAGTGTCTCGGAATTCCGTAATCGCTTCTGCTATAATAGCACTGTCTTCACGAAAGTAAATATTTTGTAAATTTGGAAGGTGTTTACTGTGTGTGATTTTTCCTGCATTGGAAATTCAAAAAGTCTCCAACACGCTTCTGGTGCGCTTACATACCTAGCATCTACAAAAGTCGTTATCTCATTAAAATTAATGCAGTTACAAACAGGTTGTTCAATGATCTGAATACTTGCACAATCATATCCTTTATAGATATATTTATGTAGGTACTTAACACTTTTTATTGAAGAACATATTTCAACATTGATGTGAGCGGCGTATTTTTTTGTTAAGTATTTATTATATGGTACGATCCATCGATTATCTAATTCAATTTGGTTTTGATTGACTCGAACTAAAACTTTGCTCCCGTCATCGCGGCGACGATACTGGGGATACCCATTGACATCTTGCAAAGTAACTTCTTGAAATAGTTTTTGATATTTTTTTGTGCATTCTCCAGATTCAGACATGCAAGGCGATGAAGGATTAAGTGGGCCACATGGACCATGCACCATACATTTTAAAACAATTTCATGAAGTTCAGGCTCAGTTTCTTTATTCGGAATTTCAGCACAAACAGCCAAGTCTATAATAGAAGCATCAATAATGGCATCTGCATCATGAAGAGCAACCAAAATATGTGCATGCGGTAGACCTCTTTTTTGAAATTCTATTACGTATAGAAAATATTTGACCCTTCCAAATACATGCTTTTTTGAAATATGATTTAAAAGATCTTTTAGTTTTTGCTTAAAAACTCGCGCTATTAACTCAGGACGCATTTGGGGTACTTGATACTGTTCAATGTTTTGAGTTATATCAGGCCATTTTGGATTAGAGGTAAAAGTTATGAAAAGTGACGGCTTTCCATGTTTTCTAACAATAGCCATGGCATCTTGGTAATGCATATTCATATTGCGAGGTGAGCCTGGAAAACTGGAAGGCAGAACGACAATGCGACCAGGGCGTGCATTTTCTAGTTCTGCTTGACGCATAACATAATCGTGTAAGCCAGCATATGTTTCAACTCGAAGCTGATGTTGGTGATTACGCAAAAACGCCAACCTTGCACCCTCTATTCTAACGTACTGATCAACTAAATATTGTTGCCAAAGTTTACCTGAAGCATGAAGTAAGCTGAAACCTTCTCGAATCGCCATTCGATATCCAACGAATTGCAGCTGTGTGACCCTGAACCTGCGACTTGTTCTGTATTCTTGCTCATGTAGTAGTGCTTCGTCGTATCCTGGCTCTTCATAGGGAAATAAAAGATGGTAAACCAAGGGATCGCATAATCTATGTAAAGTTGAAATCGTGGTGCAATACTGTGTTTCTGAGCTGTGAGAAAATACTCTTAAATCACGGCTTGCCGGTGGTTCACCATCCTCAGTTGTGAAAACGGCTGCAATTTCTGAGCAGTTAGGCAAATTATAACGCCGATTCGCATGACTACTGAAGAAAATCATGCTCACTTTGTGCGGAACTCGATTTGCCTGTCGTGCCCTCTGTTCCTCCCCGCGTTCAACTTGTGCCATAAATTTATACTGACGGGCTAAGGGATTCACGGTTGATATCATCTCGTGTAGGCATTTCATCAAGGAACTATCGCAATTTGCATTCCTTTGTAGTCGAATGTCAGTGGCTTGGTCAGTATCAAGTATATAAAGCTGTGCGTATAATGAGTTTGAATCATTATTAGCATGAAGAGGACCCACTCGATGGTAAATTGATCCATGTATCCGAAAACAATAAGGGTCACGTCCTGGTGGCTCTACAATTTTAGCTTCAAAAGATGCAAAAGCGAATGAGCTATTTATTTGTCTTATATTCTCTAAGTAATGGGACCGGAAAGAGTTCAAATTATTTTCAAAAACCCTTTCCAAAAAATCAGGTACGCGAGGTATCGGTATCTACACTTTCCCACCGTGGCAGCATGTAAGGAATTGATTTCTTCCCTATAAAAAATTTGTCTTTATCAAGTTTACCAACGTTTTTCAATAATGGAGAGTTACCTTTTCACATTTAAAATGTTTAGCATTGCAATACAAACATATACTGGTTAAACCACCAAGCGTGCTATATTCTGCATTAAATGCTGGATCTAGAGCTTTTTTGTATGTACTTGTGCTTGCATGAATACGGACCTAAAAAACATGAACTCGTTTAAAACATATATTATATGAAGCGGAAGCAAATAGATGTAAGTTTTCAACAAAAACCGATTTAAGCGCGCAACCACTTTGTTAAAACTCTATCTTATTTGAAGGATAGACATGTACTCTTTTCTAGTACGACACATCGCGTGCCAAATACCAAAAGGGCATTTACAGCAAGTAGATGGATCCATGCCAAAAGCGTATCAAATAAAAAACTAATTTGTCTCTCTCTCTTAATTTTTTAAAACTTTTTAAAATTTTGAGTTTTGCAAAAAGGATCAAGCGGACACAAAATTTTTAAATACATACATACGTTTATATATTGTAGATCAATTGTACCATATATGAACGAAAACAAAAGTGGATGCTTCTACCAATCATATCCAATACGTGACGTTTCAAACATTTATCACTTACTTACCTGCTCTATTCCTCCACTTAAAGTAGGAACTCTTCTACGAACTCTTCTTGGGCGTCCTCTAGGCATATTTTAAAATTAAATATGTATGTATGTACTTTTTTCTCAAAATAAATTCTATTTTGCGTCTGCCCAAAACTCTTACTAATTTGTACTGTTACCGTTGTTTTAAGTGAACTGACAAATTTCAAGTAAATTGTCAATTTATACCACATCATGGCAATACCATCACAACAAAATTTTGAAAAAAATTCGCAGCAACCGTAGGGACTATGTTCATGAATACATATGTATTTATTAGTAAGGATAACAAAACAAAACAATTATTGAGAATCCAAATGTATACAATGCTGTGCTCATTAGAAAGAGAGCTAAACAAAGCAAACGTACTCATATATACATATGCGTTTGTGTGTCATCCCGCTTTGCATAGACATCGCTGTTATCAATATGAAAATTTTGATAACTTTACACGCAAATATTTCATGAACAAATTAATCAATTTTAATTTTTATAATTTTCCGGAAATATGCTCATCAACTTTCTTTTGATATACAATATAATATATGTATTTCATATCTGTACATATTGTAGTTAAGTCAGAATAAGCGCCATGTTTTAAAATAATAAAATAATACTATAGAAGAAGATAGAAGAAGAAGATTATTGCGATCACAACAAAATTCTGAAAAAAATTCGCAGCAACCGTTGGGACTATGTTCATGAATACATATGTATTTATTAGTAAGGATAACAAAGCAAAATAATTATTGAGAATCCAAATGTATACAATGCTGTGCTCATTAGAAAGGGAGCTAAACAAAGCAAACGTACTCATATACATATGTGCGTAGATTTGTGTGTCAACCCGCTTTGCATAGACATCGCTGTTATCAATATGAAAATTTTGATAACTTTACACGCAAATATTTCATGAACTAATTAACCAATTTTAATTTTTATAATTTTCCGGAAATATGCTCATCAAAACCTTTCTTTTGATATATATTTCATATCTGTACGTGTTGTAGTTTAGTCAGAATAAGCGCCATGTTTTAAAATAATACTATAGACTAGTATGTAACCCCCGAAAATCGGGTGGGCTTTTTTCCCACGGAAAGTAAACAGCATATGTGACACTTTTATACATATATTAAAAGTTATGATGATTAGAAAAGTGTATATTTTTATTCATATGTAATACCTATGTAAGAACTTATGCATACCTATAACATTTTTAAAATTTTGTTCAGTTAAATGAGTAATTTTCTTTTTTAAATTACTTCATTATAAACTACATTCAACGTGAAGTTTTCGTTATTGCCCATTTGAACGCGTATATTTTCCCAGGATCTAACCCGGCTTAACGCAACATAAAGTTGGCCGTGGGCAAAGCAATTCTCCTTTAAATGAAGCCCCACCCTTGATAATGTTTGCCCCTGGGCCTTATTTATAGTTATGGCGAAGGCTATTATAATTGGAAATCGGCGACGCTTCAACGTAAAGGGAAGTGTGGTTTCGCTCGGCTCGGCGGCCGCCGTAGCCGAATGGGTTGGTGCGTGATTACCATTCGGAATTCACCGAGAGGTCGTTGGTTCGAATCTCGGTGAAAGCAAAATTAATAAAAACATTTTTCTAATAGCGGTAGCCCCTCGGCAGGCAATGGCAATTCTCCGAGTGTATTTCTGCCATGAAAAAGCTCCTCATAAAAATATCTGCCGTTCGGAGTCGGCTTGAAACTGTAGGTCCCTCCATTTGTGGAACAACATCTAGACGCACACCACAAATAGGAGGAGGAGCTCGGCCAAACACCTAACAGAAGTGTAAGCGCCAATTATTTATTTATTTTAATAGAAATCGCCTTCCCTGAGCCTCTCCGCATAACACTTCCGCGAGCAAACAATTCGGATGCATTTCTTTTACGATAAGTCGTGTGCCATTCACCAATCCTTCTGCTGGGCTTAAATTGCGAATCAACATTATCACTGTTCCAATTTTCAATTGAAGCTTATGCGACGGAGTTCCACTAAAATTGAGGGAGTGTAAAAATTCCACAGGGAATCTTACGTGATCTTGTGAATCTTGTGAAACAATCGTATCAGCGCTGAGATATGTGCGCTCTTGACCAGGTAGCATATCGACTATACTCGAGTTTATGATGGCACATTGGTCATTTTTTGGACTTAATATGGCTCGGTCTTTTAAATTATCAATTTCTATTATTCCATTATTTGGTTGGAAAACCCAGTCAATGAGGTTTCCGTTTTTTAAAAGAATTTGATCAGGAATTTTTATTCTTGATGCATTGTCTTGCCCTTCGCCGTGTCCTATGCGCAAAAGAAAATTACAATAGTCGGGTTCTTGACTACGCATATTGATTGTGAGCTTAAATGATTTAAAAAATTTCCACAAAGAGCAACGTTTTAAACAATTATCAACTATGCCAGTTCGCGTACTTCTCGGTACCACAGGCAAAACTTGCCTAAAGTCTCCACCCAGAATAATAATTTTCCCACCAAAAGGAGTCTCATTTTGGTGAATATCGCGCAAAAGACGATCTAAACACAACAGAGCTCTGCCAGGTACCATGCTAGCTTCATCCCAAATAATAGCTTTTGCTGCCTTTAATGCCTGACCAGCTTTAGTGTTTGGTTTTACCAAAGAAACTGACGATTCAGTCAACGGTATGGGAAATTTAAAAACGCTGTGAGCAGTTCGCCCGCCTGGCAACAAAATTGAAGCTATACCTGTCCAAGCTACGGTAATCACTGTTTCACAGCTTTAACAGATATGCCCTCATCATTTAACATTGTACATACTTCGTCAAAAATGTGTTTTTGTTCTCGATTAAGCTGATCTTTTAATGTTTGTGCGCATATCAAATCGACTTCAATGTCAGTTGTTAAAGTTGTAAGGTTGTCTGCAAAAGAAACTTCCGGCAAACCAAAATGTTTTAAAGATGTATTGTGGGAAAGTAAAATTTGATTAATTTCCCGCAACGCCAATATTTCACTTTCTACTACATTATTATCTCTTACAAAATCTTCAATAAAATATTCTTTAAACGTTGTCCAAAGTTCAAGGGGCGAAGTAGGTTCTCCAAACACGCAAATCATGGCAAAAATACGTCTTAACTGTGAGGGCATTTTGAAGGTAGAAACTTTTGTCAAAACAGCAACCCATTCCGAGTTATCCACTAATAGCTTTCGTTTGACGGCCGATTCCCAAAAAGAAGAGAGGAGCTCATTACCAACTGTCAATAAATCATTGTATGATTTAGGACCCTTTATGGAAACTAACAGTAAACGTAATGCAAATCGTTCTCGATCCTTTGGATCGACCGTATAAATTCTGCCTATTGCGTTGGCTAAATCTTTTCTTCTCTGCCACGAACGTGAGCCTTGTTGCCAAGTGTAATGTTCAGGAATTTCTTGGTAAGTCAATGTATTAGCAAAAGTATCTATTGTATTCAGCTTAAAGTACGCAGTAAGTGTAGTGTCTCGGAATTCCGTAATCGCTTCTGCTATAATAGCACTGTCTTCACGAAAGTAAATATTTTGTAAATTTGGAAGGTGTTTACTGTGTGTGATTTTTCCTGCATTGGAAATTCAAAAAGTCTCCAACACGCTTCTGGTGCGCTTACATACCTAGCATCTACAAAAGTCGTTATCTCATTAAAATTAATGCAGTTACAAACAGGTTGTTCAATGATCTGAATACTTGCACAATCATATCCTTTATAGATATATTTATGTAGGTACTTAACACTTTTTATTGAAGAACATATTTCAACATTGATGTGAGCGGCGTATTTTTTTGTTAAGTATTTATTATATGGTACGATCCATCGATTATCTAATTCAATTTGGTTTTGATTGACTCGAACTAAAACTTTGCTCCCGTCATCGCGGCGACGATACTGGGGATACCCATTGACATCTTGCACAGTAACTTCTTGAAATAGTTTTGGATATTTTTTTGTGCATTCTCCAGATTCAGACATGCAAGGCGATGAAGGATTAAGTGGGCCACATGGACCATGCACCATACATTTTAAAACAATTTCATGAAGTTCAGGCTCAGTTTCTTTATTCGGAATTTCAGCACAAACAGCCAAGTCTATAATAGAAGCATCAATAATGGCATCTGCATCATGAAGAGCAACCAAAATATGTGCATGCGGTAGACCTCTTTTTTGAAATTCTATTACGTATAGAAAATATTTGACCCTTCCAAATACATGCTTTTTTGAAATATCATTTAAAAGATCTTTTAGTTTTTGCTTAAAAACTCGCGCTATTAACTCAGGACGCATTTGGGGTACTTGATACTGTTCAATGTTTTGAGTTATCTCAGGCCATTTTGGATTAGAGGTAAAAGTTATGAAAAGTGACGGCTTTCCATGTTTTCTAACAATAGCCATGGCATCTTGGTAATGCATATTCATATTGCGGGGTGAGCCTGGAAAACTGGAAGGCAGAACGACAATGCGACCAGGGCGTGCATTTTCTAGTTCTGCTTGACGCATAACATAATCGTGTAAGCAAGCATATGTTTCAACTCGAAGCTGATGTTGGTGATTACGCAAAAACGACAACCTTGCACCCTCTATTCTAACGTACTGATCAACTAAATATTGTTGCCAAAGTTTACCTGAAGCATGAAGTAAGCTGAAACCTTCTCGAATCGCCATTCGATATCCAACGAATTGCAGCTGTGTGACCCTGAACCTGCGACTTGTTCTGTATTCTTGCTCATGTAGTAGTGCTTCGTCGTATCCTGGCTCACCATAGGGAAATAAAAGAGGGTAAACCAAGGGATCGCATAATCTATGTAAAGTTGAAATCGTGGTGCAATACTGTGTTTCTGAGCTGTGAGAAAATACTCTTAAATCACGGCTTGCCGGTGGTTCACCATCCTCAGTTGTGAAAACGGCTGCAATTTCTGAGCAGTTAGGCAAATTATAACGCCGATTCGCATGACTACTGAAGAAAATCATGCTCACTTTGTGCGGAACTCGATTTGCCTGTCGTGCCCTCTGTTCCTCCCCGCGTTCAACTTGTGCCATAAATTTATACTGACGGGCTAAGGGATTCACGGTTGATATCATCTCGTGTAGGCATTTCATCAAGGAACTATCGCAATTTGCATTCCTTTGTAGTCGAATGTCAGTGGCTTGGTCAGTATCAAGTATATAAAGCTGTGCGTATAATGAGTTTGAATCATTATTAGCATGAAGAGGACCCACTCGATGGTAAATTGATCCATGTATCCGAAAACAATAAGGGTCACGTCCTGGTGGCTCTACAATTTTAGCTTCAAAAGATGCAAAAGCGAATGAGCTATTTATTTGTCTTATATTCTCTAAGTAATGGGACCGGAAAGAGTTCAAATTATTTTCAAAAACCCTTTCCAAAAAATCAGGTACGCGAGGTATCGGTATC